>JALBCR010000120.1:0-450000 GCA_030710515.1 Abscondita cerata | reverse complement strand
TATGATTAACACTTGTAGATATGCTACTCCCATCTTCACGAATTCCTGTAATAGCAGTAAAAGCTACTACCTTGTTTCGTTCTACAATCGCGAATTTATGGTTTACTGCAACTTCCATCTTTAAGAATATTTTTCGCAATACTAACTTTATTCTGTAGAGAATCCTCTACATATTCATCAAGGACAGCATCACTCTTCAAGCCACCAAATCGCTTCAGAGTTCTTACATCAGCACCACAGTCAGACAACAAAGTATCAGCCGATCTCCAAAACGCGTGTCAGGAACACATTTCGGGGTTTTTTAACTTAAGAAATTTTGCTATCAACTGTGAAATCTTTGCAAAACTGTTAATGCCAATGGGTTGTATCGTACATTTTTCATTTCGGTAGCAAAGAAATAGTCTTCTTGTGCTCTCTTTCTCTGGGCGTAAATTTATATATTTCTACTATAAATTAATAGGATTAATTTAAAATGCAGTGGACAACATAGTAAAAGACTGTTTCTTATAGGTATTGCTGTAAGGAACATAGATCAGGAGAAGATTGCCATTGTCTTCTATATCGGTAATACACATTTTTAATAATTCATCACACCTACAGCCGCCAACAATTGCGTCAACAGCCACAAGCTACACAAAATATGCAAAAATTTAATACTTTATTAACGTACGTCAAAATATATACGTACTCTTATTAATAAAAACGTGTCATCAGATGCGTTAAAAAAGATTTATCTCTCTTGAAAAGACCAATTATCTTTTTGCTTCGTATCCAACAAGTTTCTGTTTCAAGAATGCAGTTAATTTGCAGTACTTCCCTACGTCTACATTTTCATGTAAATTTAACGCAGGTTTCAGCATTGAGTACTTTGCCCAAAAAGAAGACGACTTATATGTATGTGACTATAAAATACAACATGTATTAATGCGTAACATACCCATACATTACATGAGTTACCTTTTGAACAATATATGCCAATAAAACCTCTTCCGTGTTGACATTCAACGAGTTATCCGATTTCCACTTGACAAATAGATCATATTCTTTCGAGTACATATGTTTTGACTTTACCAGAAGCAAACTGGAAATTGCGGCTCCCACGCCCAATTGGATATTTTTGGAAGAAATTCCATTTTATTAATTTTGAGAAAATTGGGGAAAACAATGAGACTGTTTATTTCATAAATACAGCAACCACAAGTTACTACAAAAACTGATACATGCTAATATTACAGGCGGATATTTACTTGAATTTCTTGGATTTGGACAATGCACCTGTAAGATAAAACATCGTATATTACACGTGATCGAAATTTTTTATAGTATAATTGTTAATATCGTAGGCTTATATATAAAAGCCGGGATGCCTGGAACGAAATGTCGGATTGAGTTCAAAACATACCAAATGATAGGCAAATCGGTTAAAAATATGGTTTTGCCACTTAAAATACACCCTAATTAGATAATTAATTAATCTAAAAAACATTGGTAATTAAAAAACCATTCAAATTAACAAATTTTGCCCAAAATTTTTTTGGGGTTTATTCTAGTGCTATTATAAAGCTCGTGAGAAGTGTCACACACTCGCATATAATGTTGCATTTCTATCACTTATAATATAACATACTATTTATAAATGTCAATGTGGACCAATCGGTATACTATCAAAAATTTATAAAATCGTAGAACGATCTGTCTAATTTTAAGCCATTACTTTTATGGAAAAGTAAGAGTTAAAACGTTAGTTGGGTTCCTCAGTATACTAGTCTCAAACCTCTTTTGTATTCTTTTGATTACTGATCTGAAAGATGAAACTGGAAATCATCTTCTAAAGTGGCGAAAGTAGTAATACATATAATTTCTTTTTACAAATGTATATCCATCTAGTAATTTTAGTTTACATTTAATATCAATAAAATTGCAATAACTATACGGACGAAATATAATATTACTAGTCAGCAGAAATTACTTGTCTTAACCAAGTAAATTGTCAGGAAATAACCTTAATGTTTAAATTACTGAAGGGAAAATCTACTAACATATGTAAGTTAACTAACCAAGATGAAATTAATGTTAACTACGACAGAGACTTTAAATTTATAATGTTAACGCCGTCGCGTTAAGAAGCCAAACATCAAAAGGTAAATTTATTTTCATAAATCATACATACTAACAGTTTCGGGCATAAGCAACCGATTTGTTTTTATCATTTACATTTTTGTTGCTGTTATATTCTAATACACACAATTTATCATACTAAATGTAGAAATGCATATTAACTGTGTAAGAAATAATTTTCTCAAAGTAATGACGCCACAGTGTACTTAATAGAACGGCATCAAGATTATTTTTTAACATAAGTAAGTTTGAAAAATAAAAATGTTTACTTTATACCAAAACAACAATTTTTACACATGCATAGGACCATAAACATTTATTTTTTTCTTCAAAACGTTTCAGGAAGTTTTACAACAGAAATAAAACGTAACGTACCCTTTTTCTTGGTAAAGTTGTAATTGTGGTACATTAAGGCGGATAAAAGTTTCATTGATGATGTAAATTTTATTGCACAATTTTATTTATGTACCGAACTTTTCATATTACTTTAGGGTTTGTAAATTTATATGTATAGGTAAGTAAAAAGTATAAATTATTATTTTATTAAATAAGGCAAATATAAATTAAAATTTAAATGGAATACATAATTATTTATTGTTGGTTGTTGTTTTTTCTACTTTTTCTAATTTTATTTAGCAACACAAAATTATTAACAAAAATTAAAACACTTATTCTCATTTCACTAAAACTGCAGTATCGTCTGCAAACGTCGTTGTTAAAAACTCTACTTTCTTAGAAAAGTTTGCAGTAACTACAAAATATAACTGAGGACACTAAGTTTTACTTTATGAATTTTTGCAGCATGCTCTTTGTCTTCGCATATTTAATTATCTACACTCTTCTCTGGAAGGAGTTAGAAAACGCTTACCAAATATTTTGCAATCGCACCTGCTTTTTTCACGTCTGTTTTAGTCATTTTCTACTTTTTGTTTTAATTGGTTGTATTTAGTTTTGTTGTCGTTTAAATTTTTTGTGGTTTTCTATAAACCATAGTCTGTGTTTGTCAAGATTAAAATTTGTTTAATAATAC
This sequence comes from Abscondita cerata, assembly GCA_030710515.1. Classification (NCBI taxonomy): domain Eukaryota; kingdom Metazoa; phylum Arthropoda; class Insecta; order Coleoptera; family Lampyridae; genus Abscondita; species Abscondita cerata. The sequence continues at coordinate 446,852 of JALBCR010000120.1, read as the reverse complement.
AGAAAGGAATCATTGTTAAGTTTCTTTATTAGTTCCTTAAGTTCTCTACATCTACAGGATGTTTTGTCTGTTGCCATTGGTTCCTTAACTAGTTCTATAGCTTGTGTCTGGAGCTTGTTGCATTTAAGTGGAATTTTTAGTTTTACTTTTCCTTCTATAATTTTATAGGTAAAACAATTCCTAGTCTGTTGTTTTATTAATTATCTTGGGTGGTTGTGGTTTCTTTGTTGGTTTAGACATTATAGCAGCAATAAATGGAGTATAATCCAAAAACTGATCTTTTAGGGCACCTTACATAACACTTACATCACAATACAATAATAAAAATGTATCATACGAATAAATAAATAAAAATTGGATTCTATTCAAAAGTATTACTTTGACATTTTCTTAACAACAGTAAAGTCTTATTGGTCTGATAGCCAAAATGTTAGTTTACAAACTGACTGGTAATTTAAAATATTTCCTAAATTACTTTATATAGAAATATACCTGTTTCTTGAATTTTAGGTAATTCGTGGTATTTAAAAGTTTTACCTACTACTACTGTTGCTCCGCCAGTGGTGTTTTTTTCGGTGTTTGGATTCCTCAGCAATTTATATTGATTGCTGGTATACGGGTGGGATTTTGAAATTGTTATTATTATTACGATTATAGTGTCTTCTTGTGCTATAATAACACGCCCGAAAATGCAAGTTTTTTGTGGATATATTACGGTAATAGTCTTTCAATTGGTTTATTATTTGAACGGGAATGAGTTTCACATTTGCGAAAACGTTTTCGTCAGTTCCGTGATTTTCAGCAATTTTGTTTTGTATTTGTTGTATATTAATAACTTCTATAGCAATTTCATTTCTTTGTGTCTTCTGTTCATAATTTATAAATAGACGAGTCACAAAAATGAATTAGCTCCTAAAGAGCGGACAATCATGAACAATAATTGGCCTCAGCACTTACATTAACATTCATCAGTTGACTAATTAATATGAATGCAGAGTACATGGAATTCGTAAAATGAATCGAGAGTATTCGGGGGTGCGCTCGCACAAGTCATAACATTTTAATAAGAGATTACATATTTTATAATTAACATGATAAGCTTCTCCACATACTGCACGTCGCCGGATTACCATCTGCTTTTGTTTTTTTTTACTTGTACTATAGTCATTTTATAATATTTTTAAAAATATTTAAGTTTCCATTTTTGAAAGCTTAGATCGCAACCAACCAACGGGAAGTTAATAAAATCTTAAATCGTCATAGATCTTTATTTTATAATTTGAAATAACCTGCTTTAAGGTTTTCCTCTCAATACGGAGGTTTATGTTAAAAATCAGAAACACTTCAGAATCTAGTAAATACAAGCAATGAAGGCCCGATAAATGTTTTTAGACATTTTGGAAAACACTTTAATGAAAAACTTAATTGAGACCAACACTCAAAAAATGTATTAAAAAAAAAGCTATAAACTAGAAACTAATCCTGATAATCAGCACCAATCAGATTGTTCTTCTTAGATATAGGAACTAAAATTTGTTCTGCTTGAAGTTGTGTACAAAAATACGAGAAAGGCAAGTGTTTCTTTTGTGATGGTATAAAATCAACAAGGAATAAACTTTCTATCGTCTCAACAGATTCTGCTGGTAAAACATTAAAAGAACCAGTAGATATGTCAGGCAACGACGTATGGGATAATTGAATGTATCACCGAAGGTGACGTTCATGCAAAAGATTTTTTATACCACTCTGATAATTAGGTGCTGAAAATAATTTGAACAATAGAAAAATAGTCTTTGTCGCTTCGAGTATGGCGTTCATATCTATGGTAAAAGGGTTTCTACTGGAGGGCAATGTGGCAAATATGTCAAATTTACATTCTACATATTTGAACGTGTGTAGGTCAAACTAATTTGACCCAAATGAAAACAATGTTCGATCTCGAAGAGAACTAAAGCAATTTCTTATCGAAGAATTACCGGGTGTATTTTATTCAAAACAAAAGCAGAAAAATCTGTCGGAGAGAGTTTCTATTGATCAAACGGTAGATTTTGTTACATGAAAATTTGAAAAAGAATTGGAGGAGAAAGATTTGACTACTCTTTATAAAGATGCAATGTTAGTCCTAAAAGAATGCCAAAAACAAAAAAAATGGAAACTTGAAAAGCTTTTAGAGCTAGATTCATACGATTTTTAAGAAAAACTGCAGTTATTTTTTAAATGGTGTCTCGCAGGTAAGACAAAGATTTTATCAAATATTAAAAGTTTTTTTCAAATATTGTTATTTGAATGTTTTACTGATCGCCAAACGTTTACACAAAAAGATGCACAATTAGAAGAACAAGGAAAATTCCATTCCAATTTGGTGTTGGTTTAGTGTTGAAATTCTGTAGCAAAATATTAATTTATTTATTTTACAACCTGGAACTTTGTAAACCTTATAGCAGAATTATAGAAATAAAATTGCAAAGCATATAGTTTATGGGATGGAGGATAATGGAGGGAGTCACATACCCTCAAAACTTATTAAGGAAATATTTACTCACTGTGCTATGGATAATCTAGATTTTGAGAAACATACTCTAAGTGACAAAAAGACGACCCATACACTGTAATCGTAGCTTATCAGGTTTAAGGTAAATAGAATACTGTTGTCCATAATTTAAATTTTTAAGAATGCAATTTACAAACCACTTCCATGTGTGATTGAAAAAAAACAAACCACCATTAAACAAATTAAATTTAAAAAAAACCTTATATTAAACAACTGGCTTAACCAAGTTTTCTTAGAAGATCTAGTGTTTTTATTGAGTAAAAGTCAGTGCATAAACTTTCTGTGCCAGGTACAATTTGCTCATTGAACAGAAAATTAACATTAAACTACCATTATAGTTTTTCCTTTATTACATTTTTTTCCTACAGAACATTTAGTTTAGTTTACGATAAAAAAGTACTTCAAAGCAGTAAATGAAATTGTGGAAGTTCGTGGAAAGAAATGTGTTGTAACGGTGGATCTTGGTTTGTTCCGACCTATGCAACAAATTTGTATGGCATGTAAGGAAGAAGACTTCATACTAATTCCTAGTGACCTATACTTTTTTAATGGTTCAGTTCTAAACAATAGAAAAATTTATTGAACTTGGCTGAATTTTAGAGGTCTGGCTAGAAAGTGGAGTGTATGGTGACACCATAGTTAATAATATTTTTAATGGGAAATCTGTGCGCCATTCAATTAAAACTCAATGCGGAAATGCTTTTCGTACTGTTTATTTAAGAATCTTGCCACTTTTATTATGATAAAAAATTCTGTATGTGAAGTTTACTAGTAAACTTCAAGAAACTTGTGGTAATTATAATAATGAATCGGTGATAAAAAACAAACACGAGAAACTGCAAGCAAATCTCGTTATGTTACAAATTTTTAAAAAAAGTGGGATCATTTAAACTAAATATGTGCCCCGAGAGATCTATATTTTCTTTTGTGTGCCAGTGCATGAACATGGTACAATCAATGATAACGTTTCTTAGAGCACAGCAAATTAAGAATTGCGTCTTAGTGCGCTTTATGATTTTGTAAAATATTTTTTTGCTTTGGACATTTGACCCTTAATAAAGGTAAAGGAATTTTTTCCATTCAGTGTTGATGAAGTTTTAGAACAAGAAAGAAACAAAAAAACGCAACAGCTAAAAAAGTAAAAGTGCAGACGAAAATGGGTATAGTGGAATTGAAAGAAGACCGTAATCTGTTTACTCGTTTTCTATTAATATGTTCCTGACGGTTCAATAATTCATATTAGTAAGAAGAGTAAATTAATGCATCTTCTAGAAAATTTTGGCTCATACAAAAGCAACACAACTCTACCTGAAACTTGTGCTACTGACGAATCTATCGAGTTTACTCTAGCCGTAGTAAAAGTAATGGCGGAAGTTTAGGTTTTAAATAATTGTTATACAAATAGGATCCAAGATTTGGTTTTCCAGTTAGCAGTCGTATTTTAAACTCGTATAGTTTATTTTATGAGATTTGTGTAGTTTTTGATACTTAATACGACGGGGGTTTATTGAGGACTACAGAAAGAGAGGGAATACAAAAAAGGTATCAATCCAATTCAGTATAAAATAGAAAAAAGTACCAAAATTAACTCAGTTCTACTTTGAAAACTTTTTTCTCACACAAAGACGAAAGATGATTAAACGGTGTTATTCTCTGAAGCTTTATTGACTGCTGTGATTTGTTGAACAGAAACACATTCTTGTGTAGTATCGATAAGAAATCAAAACAACAAATTTAATTTATATCGGAAGTAGAGAGTCTGAAAAGCAATCATGAAGAAGCGGATACAAAACTAACCTTACGCTGTGTTAATGCCTTAAACAGAGGTGCAAAACAACTTTGCGTATTTTTTCCAGATAAGGACGTTCTAGTATTGACTATTCAAAGGTTTTCGCTTTTACCAAAAGACACTGCCTTTGTAGTTCTGAGATTAAACAAAATACTTATTCTGCTAAAAGAGTGTACCATGCTCTAGGTCTAATGAAAGCAGCTGCGTCATCGTGTTTACAAGCTCTTTTAGGGGCGGATGTAACTGAATCATTTCATGGTAAAGGAAAAGTATCATTTTAAAATAATTTATGAGTGTTTCAATTCAAACACTTGGTACCTTGAGCTGATTAGGACAGAGCGATGACGTTCAAGAAGACGTATTTTGAGAACGTGAAAAATGTATTTGCTTGGTATACTTTTATCCTCAAAAATGACAAAATGCAATAAATTAATTGTTGGAGGTACTGTTGCACTAAGCTTAAAAAGTGTCACTTTCAATGTATGGAATGGTTTAGGAATGTTCTAAAATATCCCAATATTTCTTCACCTACAGCATATCGCTGGAAACAGTTGGGTAATGGCAAATTTGAGCATATTATGTGCACCAGAGGCAGCCCGAGGTGTGGTTAAGTGTTCGTGTTTAAAGGGACGATGTACGAGAAAATGCAAAAGTGAATCCCATATTACCCGTTTTTCTTGTACCAAAAAGTGTGCTTGCAATGGAAACGAAAATTCGTGCGACAACGTACAGTTAAAACATTCAGTTGAAGGTGCAGCAATAGCGATGAAGAACAGTAATGTTGTAAAATTATACATGATGACAATTTTTAGATTTAAAATATCGCAGGTCTGTAGTTTTGTAAATATTGAAGCAATTTAATTAAATTTCAAAAAATTGGTTTTCTTTAAGTTTTGTTATTTTTTGAGCACATCGCCGCGAGACGTAATAATTTGAATGTATCTTGACCAAATAGATTTATTTTACGTACAGAACAAAATTTTAACGTTTGTCAATACTGAGTTTTAAACAGAGTTGCCGTACAATATTTAAGTTATTTTAAAAAGAAAAGTTACAAAATGCCAATATTATGATAAAATGGACGGTTTTTCTAGTATTTTATTAACGTCCGGTTAGAATTTTGGTAGTATGAGGTATTGTTGAAAAAAATTTCGATAAATAGAACAAATTGGTAAAGAATATTTATTCCAAATTTTGCTACTTAAGCACGTAAAAATGTGACGTTAATTTTTTCGGTTACGACCTCTTAGACTTATTTGCAAGATGTTTACCAATGATTTTCGAATTCTCCACAATTCTCCAAAAATTTTGATATATTACGCAATATTCTATTCCGAATCTTCACATAAAATTTCATAATGTGGTGGCTAGAACAATTTTGAAATATTTTATTAAGTTCCGGATGGAACTTTTGATTGTATGAGGTACGGTTAGTAAAATTTTGGTGCATAGAACAAATTTATAGAAACCATTTATTTCGAAATTTTGTGACCTAAGCTTGTAACAGTGTGAAATTAATCCTTTTGGAATTTTTGGTTAAAAAAGTACCGCTAGAAAGATTTTGATGTGTAGAAAACATTGATTTCAAAATTTTGCTATTTAAGCTTGTGAAAATGTAATATTATTATTTTTGGGGGGATAATGTGACGTCACTTCTAGTTAGGACCTCTTGGACTCATTTTTGTCTTCTGTATAACGTTTTATAGAGTTGTATTTTTTTTGAGTTATAGTTTGTTTTAGTTATTTTTTGACGTATTGTATTTGCTTTCTTCTGCGGGTTAATATTTTTGTTTTTTAATTTAACTTTTTGAAAGTCGTTTTATAGCGATATTTTTATTTCATTTAGATTTCGTTGTTTTTGTCAAATTTAATTTTTGGTTTTGTGTTCAAACCAGGATTGTGTTTAAAAATTTTGATAATCTAAAGTAGGTAGCTTTTTCTTGTTGAGAAACAGTGAAATCAATTTCTTAATTTAAGGTAAGTATTCCTCCAAAATTAAATTTTAAAATAAAATGGTCTTTTAGGACCTTATCTTTGTGGAGGTAGGAAAATGAACAACTCAAATGGTTGTGATTGCCGTCTCCTGAGGGGCGAAACGTCGGCAATTACAGCCTTCTGAGTTGTTTGTTTTCCTACCTCCACAAAGAAGGGGTCCTAAAAAACTATTTTTATTTTAAAATTCTTAATTTAATTTTATCATCTGTTAATTGTTTATTGTTTGTGGTTGTCCTACATGTTGAAAGCATTGAGATTGTGGCAAAAATATTCTGGGTGTGTTTTGAGATGCTGTGTTAGAATAACACGGCCTTTGTTGATTTCTTGTAGAGCGCTTTGACTCATAATTTTTCTTCACAAATTTCAATAGTTATTTGTATCACTAGGACAGAAACTGACCTTTTGAAGTGCGAGGATGGTCTGCAAGTTCTAGAAGTCGCAAAAACAGTTTCTGGCCACGTGATACACACGATTTTTTGGACCGACAAATGATCAAATTTGTGGATACATTTTCGATTGGTAATGCTATTTGGAGCTGTCAACACGGTGTCATTTTAGCATATATTAAAATACGTGTTTTTCCTTCAAAATAAGATGTAACAGAGAACAGAAACATATTATTTACGTATTTCAACATGAGAATTGTACTGATTTTAGTGTCATGAGTATATTGTGATATTGCTAACATTTAGTCACTTTTTGCCGGCCGAGGCCAAGAAAAGGGATGTTTTGACCGCTTTCGAATGATGCAAAATTAGTGATTATAAACGTAACACTGAAAACAAAATACTATCATAATGCATTCTTTGATTTCATTTTATAAATTGGTCGCTCTTATGTATTAAGTCATTTACTTAAAATGTATTTTAGTTTCTTATCTATTTTTTATAGGAGTTTTATTGAGATGTCTCTAGAGCAAGGTACTATTTTTGTACTATAATTTTTCCTATATATTTTTTGACTTACTGCATGTCCATGTTTCTTTATAATTTTGTCTTTGTTTGCAAAACATGTTCAAATAATACCCACTCTACGTTTATATAGGGTGTTTCCTAACCTTTCTGACAAAATGAAGGAGCTGAATCCTCACTTAATTTTAAGACGAAAATGTGCTATAAATTTTTTCTGAAAGTCGCTTCGTTTTTGAAATACAAAGCGTTGAAAAAATAAAAATATATGCGCTTTTTTATTATTATTAATTAGCGGAATACAATATTCCAGTAATATTTGGTACACATAATAAGAAATTTAAGTACTTTACTTAAGCCCATTTTGAACGTACCAATTAGTTCATTGGTGGAGATTCCGGTAACTAGTATCGTAATTTAGCAAAAATAAATAATACGGATTTGTTAAGCATTGAATATTATTATTTTTTCTAATGTAAAAATTAAATTTAAACAAATTACGTCTCTTGCATTTTTCTCGTATCTCTTACGGTTTTAGAGAAAATGGAATTTACTTGCTAATGTTACTAATTACTCAATAGTTAGTACAGCAATAATTATTATTATTTTAATAAATTATCGAGAAACTCTGAGCCGACTGAAAATAGTTGAAAGATGATAATTTGTATTTTGATTTATCCAATTTGTTTAGAGACGAAAGTACAATTTTTCTTATTTTTATCATTGTGTTGTTTCAAATGAAGAGTAGGCTTTACTTCCTTCCATGGCAACAACATTTGTTTTTTTCGTGACATTGGTTTTGTCTTCTGTTTATGTATATTTATGTTTGCAAAATGACGGTACTAGTTACCGGAATCTCCGCCAATGAACTAATTGGGCATAAAGTAAAGTACTTAAATTTCTTATTATTTGGTACACCCAAATATCACTGGAATATTGTATTCCGCTAATTAATAATAATATTAGTTAAAAAAAAAAACGCATACATTTTTATTTTTTTAACGCCCTGTATTTCAAAAACGAAGCGACATTCAAAAAAAATTTATACCACGTTTTCGTCTTAAAATTAAGTGAGGATTCCGCTTCTTCATTTTGTCAGAGATGTTAGGAAACACCTTGCATGTCTACTATTTATATTAAATTTTTTTTGAGAGTAACTTATTTAAAAATATTATAGTACTTTAGAGCATAGTTGCAACCAATATCTGTAATGTACAATGTAAAAATATTTGAAAACACTCTTTAAGTTACTTTTCAATAACTACCTATTGTCTATAATTAAAGATAACTGCAACTTTTTCAATTTTCAATCAGAAGTACATAAAATGTAAGACCAATTTAATATTTCAACTAAGATAAATAGCAACTGTTTATATGTATATAATTTTGGGTTACAACAAAACTATAACAAAAAAGCACAGAAGAGATAAAATTAGAATATATCAGTATTTAGGAATTATGTAAAAATATTTCAAATACCGGAAAAATAATGAACATATGAAAACGGTATGGAGAATATGTAAGGTTTAAACCTTTAGGGATTTACGTCAACGTGATGAACGAGTTCTAGAAATTGTTCACAATGTGACAAATTATTGTACGCACTCAACCAATGCTGCTTTTACTTTAAATAAAGTTTAATTTTTTAATGTTTCATTTCCAATGTAAATTTATATTTAATTCAATAAGCGGAATTCTGTAGTTAAATAATATTCTTCAAAAAATCAATATTAATAATAGAATTTTAATTGAGAAAATAAAAAAGATAAGATTTTTAATTTAATTACAAAATATTTAGATACTTGTACAATTTCCACACTTAATTGAAATAAAAATATAAACAGATTATTGTAATAATTATAATAGTTGAAATCGCCAAATATATGGTGTCTTACTTCTTTACCTCATACATACAAGACACCTATACAAACGTCATGTATACATGGGTATACCAAAATTACGCTTGAATGACGGATACATTGAGGTGTAGTTGAGAAACAGAAAAAGATAGTGGAAACAGTTCAAGACTTGAAAAATTGTGTGAAAAGGGCAATAGCAACTTAAGTAAATAAAACGTTTAAAAAACTGGGAGACATCAAATTGCCTATAATGATCGCCAAAAATTGTCAGGAAATAATCTACATTTAGGTCAATGTATAGATGTACTTTTATGTTGTTCAATTTTTATATAGATTGTTACATATTTCAAAGAAAAATGAGTGCCCTTATTTTGCCATTTTTTTTGTATGCATGTACCTCTGTTTCTAGTCCACTCTTTAATTTATTAGTCTATCAAGCACACCCCCGAGCATATATACACGGACCCCATTGATTAGTAGAAGACTGGGGACATTGTCACAAGAGAGTCTGGCTATGTTTTTGAGGTAGGTATGTTTAGGGTGCCAGCAGTTTGTTGGACAATCAAGACGCAAAACTTTGGACACATAATTTACGTGTTGGTTAATTTTGGCCGTCCTTAGGCATCAAGAACGCGTTCTACCGGACAGTAGACTTAGAAAGCAGTTCTCCTTGAAGGCCTTTCGTAGCATCTGAAGCACTTTTCAAAGTCTTATACAAAACTTGATTGCTTATTGCTGTTTAAGGAATGCTCTACCAAGCAGTGTTACAAAGTCAGAAAACACACTTTACGCAAAGACACGTTTTTTTACTCAGAGTGGTCAGAGCAAAATGACCCTCTACCATTGTTACAGATACAGATACTTTTATAATGGACCATGTGCACGTGCATTTTTCCGCTTGATCAGCCCGTCCTTAAGTAGAAACATGCGTGTCTCTTTCTTCCTTTTTTGAAGAAAATGAAAGACATATGTAGTTAAGAATACGATCTTACAGACCGATCCGTGCAGTTTAAAATATGTGATTGACAAACAAACCCTGTCTTACACTCAAAGAACTGATCGCAAAAATTTTTTCTAACATTTGCCATCGTAAGCAAATAATGAATAACAGTTATTCCACTTCTGTTGTTGTTAATAATTCGCTAATTAATAAGGTCCCTCTAATTAATTACTAATTCCTTGTAATTAATTGAGGCCACCGTTAAACCCTAACGATAAATTCTTTTTTAAAAGTTTATTTTCAATTTTGATCTACAATCGGTAGACGAACTAATACTAACTTTTACTTACTATTTACTTACTTAAGTCAATTCTTGTAATTATAATTTTTAGTAATATTGTCGGTCACATCACTAGTTTTCTTTAAAAATGTTTTATCCGCAGATGTAAGTTGTATAAAATGTTTATTATTATATTTTTATTTAAACGAATAAACATTTTATATAAAAAGGTAGAAATCAAACCGAAAGCAGTTATTTTTTAAAAATACATACCTTTGAAATATACAGCATGATCGGTAAAATCAGCATTATATAATATTATTGTATTCACAAATTAGCATCAATTTGTGCTTTGATCAAGATGAAAGTTATTTCAAAAGTAGTAGTCATGTGATACTAATCATCGGTTATGCTGCATAAGATAATATACATTTGTTGCAAATTTTTTATAAATTGTAATACTGGGTTACAAGTTTGTTGTTTACCTACCCAAAGTTCTGTGCCGTAGAATGAGTTTCAAGAAGACAACGAAGAACATAGTTGAAGTCTTCTAAAACGATTTAAGCAGCAGGTAATGTAAAACAAACAAATTTGTAGAAGAAGGACTAGACAATTTATTCTGACGAGATTCATCAAAGTAAGGCAAGATACCAACAATTTTAAAATAATAAAAGGCACAACAGAATGATAATTATCGCAGTTAATCCATCAATTACAGTCTGGTAATACAAAATTTTAATTGAGAATAGACGCTACGAGTTTATTGAAGGGTCTGACGCAAAAGCTACATGATTACACGTAGCGATACACGACATACTAGTAACTTATTGTAATTTACAAATATTTTGGCCCACTTTCGTGTATTCTAGAAACAGCAAACGTTCAAATTAGTATTATAAAACATAAACAAATGATTCGGCAACTTCAAAGGCTTTTAAATTCACAAATAGTAAATCTAATCCTAAAATTAAAATTATAAATTAAACAACTGTCCATACATGCACAAAAACGAATTTTGAAAATAATGGTAATTTCACCCTACAATTAATGAAGACAAAAACTTAATACTAAACTTATCTGAGGTGTATCGGCGACAGCTTCACAAAATCGGTTCTGTATCATCACCATATAAAATTGGATTAAACAATCCTTGTGATATTAGACAACGTCCTTAGAGCGATGATCCAGGTATGAACGAGAAAGAAGGCACCAGATCAGATAACCATACGGCAATGTTAACTTTTTGCATTAAGACTGGCTTTAACGGTTTTTAATTGAACTTTATCAAAAGCTAAGTCTATGAAAGCTAAGTAAATAGTTTTGTATTTGCCTTGATTTTTTATTAGTTGCTTTAACGTAAATATATAATCGTGAATGCTCCTTCCCTTACGGAAACCACTCTGAAATTGTTCCATCTGATTTTCTGACTCTTTTTTATTAAGCGTTTATTGAAAATTTTTATAAACCTTTGTTGCGTTACTTAACAGACTGATTTCCTTCTAGTTGGCACAAATATTTTATCACCTTTCTGGAACAAAGGTAAGATAATTCCTTTCTTCAAATTGTTGGGAACTTTACCTTCATTATAGGTTTTGTTTATAAGTTTTTTCAAAAACATTACACTATTGTCCTCCAGACGTTTAAGCATCTCTCCTGTAATTTGGTCGTGTCCTCCTGATTTACAATTTTTAATTTTTTTATGGCTTCTATGATTTACATTTTTTCTGTTGTAACTATTTCTAAAGGCCTCAATCTGCTGTTATCTGCACGTTTTAATTTGTTGTACTCTGAAACTTTGTTTACTAGTAATTTTTTAAAGTATTGTTTTTACCTCTTAATAATGTTATTACCATTACTTAATAACTCACCATCATCGTTTTTAATTCTTTTTATCTTTTGTTTATCTTGTTTTCTTAGATACTTCAACACTCCATATAATAGTTACAAACAAATAAATAAAATTCTACAAAAGAGCAACTTCTTTAAAAGTACGAATTTACGTAATACAGTAATTGAATAACAACATTTTATTTGGTAATATTTGGCATTCTTATAAGTAATATTTTGGGCGGAATTGTGCAAACAATTGGAGCATCAAAACATATACAATTTGTATTTAGAATCAAGGTTTGGTCATTGATTGTAGACCACAATATATTTGCTAATGCAACTACATCTCTTAAACGTTCTCTCCAATATTCGGTGGTTATTAAAAACAACAAAAATATTAGATATTTGGGAGAAAAATGGGATACGTAAGTTTAATAATATCGTACACATCTTCTGTTTTATATAAGTGAAAAAACATTTGATCTTGTAAGAAAATAATGGAACGATATAAAATGCTTTGTTTGTACATACGTTTGATAAATAATTAATAAATTGTATAATACAGGTTGGTTTTAAGATTATTAACTCTATACTTAACTCTATAAAGTTATCTAAGTTCCACGATAGTGTAATTTTGAAATATTTATACGAAACCTCGTAATCAGTACCTGTTCAACTGCCCAGTTTTGCTGCCGCTTATATCAATCAATTGAATTCGGTTTTTATCTCTACCATAACTTATGGACTATAATTTACAAATATCCAATATATTTACAGTAGTTAAATTTGAACAAACATAAAAAACTAAAATTTTCTTCGTCCTTTAACTTATTCTTCTATATTAAATTTAACTTTTATTATATTTTCATTATTTTCCGTTTTCTTTCTTCCAACCATTTCCTTCTTTTTACTACCTCTTTCATCCAGTTTAAACCTTCTCCCAAGTAAAATTTTGTTTCTCCTTTCTTCCTCTCTCAATTCCACAGAGTCTTCTGTAAGATGTTTTATGTTTTTCCAGTCTTTCCCACACATTCTGCACAATCTCTTTTCCTCTTTCTTCCAATACTGATTTTCTTTTTCCTCATTTCCTAATCTAAATCTAGCTATTGTCCCTTTTTCTTGTATCGTCAATCCTCCTGTTATGTATTGTGGTATCCTTTCTCCCATTATATCCTTGTAATTCATATGGTATCTTCCTTCTCTTATCTTCATTCTTCGCTCTTGTAGCTGATTATTTTTGTCTCTTTGTGTTATTTCATCTTCCAACTTTCTTTCTTCTCTTCTTAATCTTCTTACTTCTTCCCTCGCGTAACCTCCTCTTCTATAATATACTTTTCTTTCTTCTTCTCTATGTTTTATTTTTGAAATTCCATCTCCTTCCAACATTTATATAATATTTCGTTTTCTTTTCTTTCCCCCATCCTCTCCTCAAACTTTAACGCTCTCCTTCCTGTTTCTATTCTTATCTTCTGTAATTTTATTTCATCTTCTATTAAGTATCTCGGCGTTTCTCTTTCCAGATCTAGTGTCCAACTCCAATATCTTTCCTGTATTTTTCTAACTCTTCCCATTCTTTCCACCCCAAATTTCTGCCCCATACATCATTACGTTTTAACCAGTCTCTCAAATAACCATTTTCTCCTTTCTATATCATGCCCAAATACTTTTTCTCCTATCCTCCATATTTGCCCTATTATTTTGTTTCCTTTCTGCCTTAAATCTTTTATCTGGTCATTGTCTTTATCGTCATGTCTTAAGACGTATCCCAGGTATTTATATCTATCTACTTTTTGATTTCTTCACTTTCCCACCACCATTTGTCTTTCGTCTTCCTCTCTTTATTCTTCTTGGATATCATTATTTTTGTTTTTTTACGTTTACTTTCAGTTCTTTTACTCTAAATATCTCTTGGTTATATTTATTGCCTTCCTCATCTCTTTTTCATTTCTTTTTTCTTTTTACCTTTACTCTGCATCTTGTTTTCATATATATCGCTTCTATTGCTTCTACAATGTTTTTACTTATCCCACTTTCTCTCATCACTTCCCATAGTATCTTTCGTTCCACTCGGTCAAATGCAGTTTTTATGTCTATAGACACCGCAAAAACTTTTCCTCTTTTCTTCCCTATTTCTTTATTTATAACTTGTTTTAGTATGTAGATGTTGTCTATTGTCCCCCTTCCTTTTCTAAAACCTGTTTGCCAATCTGGTATTATTTTTTTTCTTCAATCTTGTTCTTAATATCTCTTCGTATATTTTGTACCCGTACGTTCGTTAAACTCACTCCTCTGTAGTTTTTAGCTTCTTGTGTATCACCTTCTTTATAAATTGGGCATATAATTGCTTCTCTCCATTTTTCTGGAAACCCTTCACCTTGCCATATCTTTTCTAATACTGTCCTTATTCTTTCTCTCATTTTTTCTCCTGTATATTTCCACTGTTCCCCTTGTGTTCCATCAGTACCTCCGGCTTTTCCCTTCTTCAATTTTCTCAAGGTTTCATTCAATTCCTCTTTTCTTATTCCTTCTACTCTTTTTTTCCATTTTTCTGCTTTCCACTACGTACTTCTCTTCCTTTCCTTGTATCATACTTTTTTATGTGTTTTTCTCATGTTTCTTTATCTAATGTTACCTCTCTCCTTTTTCCCTCTTGTTTTCTTCAATTTACTAATTCCCATGCCTGCCCTTCATACCTGATTTGCTTTATCTTCTGTTTTATCACCTTTCTATATTATACTTTTTCTTCTCACATATTTTTTTGAACTCTGCTCTTATGTTTTCATATTCTTCTACACTTATTTTCTCTTTTCTGTATTTTCTTTTTCTTTTCTCACTTCTTTTTGCTTCTCACATTTCCCGTTCCACCATTCTGTCTTTGTCCCATTTTCTCTTTTCTTTTCTTGAACTTCATCTTCTCCGTTGCCATTTTCATTACATCTATTATATTCTTTGTCTCTTCCTCTACCTGTTCTGATGATTCTTGTTCATCTTCCACTTTTTTCTTATATCTTTTCTTACTTTCTTCAGTCCAAATTTTTCTTTCTCCCCATTCTGCATTTTCTTTTCTCTTTAGTTCTTCCTCTCCTAATAAAATTACTTCTATCGGTTAGTGATCCAAGTTCACTTTATTTCCTATTCGTATATATTGTATATCTTCTTTACTAGTATTATTTACAATTACATAATCTATTACTGAACCTCCCCTTTCCCTTTACTTATGTTAATTCTCCTTTTCGTTTTTCTTCATGTTTTATTTAATATTGTTCATCCCCTCTCTTCACACATTTCTACAAGTTTTTTGCCTTGCCCGTTTATTTTTTGTCCTTTGAATTTCTTTTTTTTTGTTCCCCATTTATTATCATCCCCTTCTTTGCCAATTCTGGCATTGAAATCCCTCAATAATAATTTTTTCTTCTCTTTCTTTAATTACCTCATCTAAAATTTCTTTACTATTGCTCATTTCCATCCCATATATCGTAAAAATTTCGTAATTTTCTCCTTTGTTTGTTGTCATAAGCCTTTCAACAATTCCTTGCACTTGTTTTTCTTCCTTCTCTTCTTTACTCTATTAATCTTTTTTCACTCCAGTAATTATCCCCCTTTTGCCCTTCCTTTTTTCTGATATCTTTCCGCAAACTGCCGCTCATAAATTCGGTTATTTTCCTTAAAAACCTGCCAGTTTGTGCACGTTTCTCTTTCCATTTTTGAGAAACCTAGATTTTATGGTGAACACTTGCAATTCTTTGTTTATTTTTAATGATTTTTATGTTGTAAGAAACTGACTATTAATTATTATAAATTTGCCGCAAGATAAATTATCTCACAACATAAATTTCAATCGTCATGCGCAACCACCACACTTAGCGTCACCCTCGTATAACGTTTGCCGACTCTTTAGTTGATGATAAACAATTATTATTCTATTACTATTGATGAGCATTAAGGATTGTGGCAAAACCGTTTTAACCGCTTAAAATCTACCTACAATAACCCTGTTATTAATCCTTTTTTTTACAGCTTTTGCATATTTATCACCAAACCCTTGCAGTATGGCTGATTTACTCGGTAGGACTAGCAAAGGGTGTGTTATGATTACTCCGCTTGCTTTAATTACAGCCGCAGTAAGACCACAGCCAAAACCGAAACTATAACTTCTCGTGCATAAACATCTCGCATACAAGGCTTCATCGTACTTGTATGACTATATGCTATCCAGGGTGACTCGACGGACTTCCGTTACTTGTCCTAAACTTCGTTACTTATTCCTTAATGAGCGAGGCCGGTTAGCAGTTGTTGTATACCCTACAAGAATAATTGTAGCCTTAAATCACCGCCGTTAATGTATAACCTAATTAACCTGTTACAGCAATCCGGTAGCTCCGATTGTTAAAAACAACCCTCCGCATTACCAGAACAGAGACGCCAACCGATTCGACCTTAAAAAGGGGACCGACAACAAACCACGTGTAAAAATTAGCCCGCCGCGCCGTCTGTACTCAAGAAAACGTCAAACCGAGGACAAGGTCATGGCCGTGTCTCGGCTAACGCCACATTTTGGCGAAAGGTTTTAAGCGTACGAGTTAAATCATTTTATATTGTATATAATCATTGCATGTAAATAATTACTGTAACATTGGTTTACAAAGCTTGTAAATATAACAATATATGTATATTATTTTAAACTCTAGACATTATTCTTCGACCCGAGCCTAAGTATAAACTTTTAAACTCTGGACATTATTCTTCGACCCGAGGCTAAGTATAAACTTTGTACGAGTTCTTTTATTCCCAAATGTAATTTTTGGGCATCACAGGTACACGTTTACAATGTCCTCATTGTGCTCCATTTTCATGAGAATATTGGTCCGATCTTTGACCGACAAAACTAAAGATAACTCTTGCGTTATAACGTGAACCACGTAGATGTAGAAAATGTACCTGGCGTAGGTAGAAAGATTGGTATTCCTTGCTAACATTGGCTTAACCACGTTGCTACTACTCCAAATTCCTAATTTTGGCATTGTATAAAAGTGCTAAAATCTATTTACGTTTAGCAAGAGATGGAATGCCGGACTCGGCATACAAACTAGATCTCGGAGTAGTGTAAAACGCTCCAATGATGTACCTGATACCTGTATTATGAACGGCGTTTAGCAAATTT
The DNA here is from genome assembly GCA_030710515.1 of Abscondita cerata. Lineage (NCBI taxonomy): Eukaryota > Metazoa > Arthropoda > Insecta > Coleoptera > Lampyridae > Abscondita > Abscondita cerata. The sequence continues at coordinate 429,539 of JALBCR010000120.1, read as the reverse complement.
AAAAAGCAAAGCCGTAATGATCAAACCGTTATCTAAGTTGGATAGCACTAGAGATTTATAAAGGTAGAGGGGGGGGGGGGGGGGGGGGGGGGGGGGGGGGGGGGGAAAGAGGGGCCAGGAACGAAAGAGGGGGACGGGACCCCCCCCCCTTGATCTAAGTCCTGCTCTTTTGCTTTGTAATATCGTTTGACGAGCTTCTGCCCTGGCGACAGATGGTGCCGCAGTAAAAAACCTAGGACAAGTTAAAAATGAAACAGGCAGTAATGTCTGTAAAAAACAAGAAAGTGAGTCTAGTAAAGGCTTCTAAGATTCCCATATCTACACCTAAAGACTAAGTGAAAAAAACCGGTTGAAAAACTTAAAAAATAGTTAAATATGTGTTTAAACCGTAAGACTGTTCTTTTTCCTGAAATTGAGGCTGAATTAGTAGAATATTGCTTAACAATGGAAAAATCTTATTATGGTCTTACAGCAAAAGATATGAAACGAATAGCGTTTCAGCTTGCTTTACAAAACAATATCCGCCATTCATTTTCTGTTGACAAGAAAGCAGCGGAAAGAAAGTGGATCCGCTTGTTTTTTAATAGACACCCTATTTTCCATTATCCATAGCCAGAATTAGAGGGTTCTCTTGTAAAAATGTTGACAATTTTTTCACTATTTTGAAACCTGAGCTAGAACGTATCAATTATTCTGCTGCGCGGTAGTTTAATGCAGACGAAACTGGCGTAACAACAGTCTAGCACAAGTGCATAAAGATAGTTTCTCTTAAAGGTAAACGAGAAATTCATAAATTATCATCTGGTGAGAGATGTCGTCTTGTAACAATTGTCGCTTGTATATCACCCTCTGGGACTTTTATTCCACCGATGTTAGTGTTTCCAAAAAAGAGAATAAAGCCCAAATTGTTAAACGGAGCTCCACCAGGAAGTATAACTGGATGTCACATTTCCGGCTGGATTCAGTCGAATCGATTTGGTAGGTGGATAGCTCATTTCATTTCTAATGTGAAACCATCAAAAGAAGAACCTGTAGTGTTGATACTAGATGGCCACTCTACGCATACTCGCAACATTGAAGATATAAACCTTGCCCGAGACAATGGAGTTTTTAAAGTGTGTCTTCCACCGCATTCCTCTGATCGAATGCAACCTTTGGACAAAACATTTATGAAAACCTTCAAAACTTACTACGCCCACCCGTTTTGGGCAATCACTGTCTACCAAATTGGAGAGCTAGAACAAAAAATGAACAAGAGGTTTCAGAAGACACAGCTTTAACATCAACAGGAACTCCCGACGTTCAACAGTCTTCACTACCTCAGCCACCTGCAAGACGTCTTACAATAATGGTTCCACAAACCACCTTATCACCCAGAGATATTTAGGCTGTGCCTGTTTAAAAACTACCGTTTTCATCAACAAACCGAAAGCTTAGATCAGCTGTCCTTATTAGTGGATCGCCATATAAAGATGCTCTGGTTGATTTATTATCAAAAAAAAAAGGTTAAACCTTTAAGATTTGATAAAACAACTTCTAAAAAAAGTGGAAAGAAACCTTCTAAGCAAAGTAAGTCCAATTAGTCAAAGAATGCTATGACAAATGATTCTTCAAGTAATGACTGTGATAAAGAGCCACCTTACGTCTCGACTGATGACAATGATAGTAGTTGTTATGATAGTGATGACGCTGAGTGTCCATTGTGTAATAAGCTTTACTCTAAAGACAACCGTGGTGAATCCTGGTTAAAGTGTGTCAAGTGTTTTAAGTGGTCTTACGAAAAATGTGACAAATGTGAAAATTAAATTTCAAAAATCATTTTAGTGTGTACAATTCTTGTTAGCTTTACACTTTGATATGGGCGATATTTGGAACATGGGTTTTTCAACGCGGGCGATACTAGCAACACTTTTTTGTTTTCAATAATATGTCGATATCTGCAAGATGACATATAATTCAATTAGAATTGTAAATTTAACTGCTATGACTGTAGAAAAGAAAAGTTTATTAACAGTTCTACGACACAATATAGTTTTTTAAACAATAATATGCATTCTATTCATATAATAACAAATCTGTGTTAAGTGGGCGATATTTGGGCCCTCTACCCTACCTACATAAATTTTATTCCTAAATAACAATCCAATAAATTTCCTTTATATTGGTCCAAATGAAGAAGTTGAAACTGATTTACTCTCAGATCTTCTAAACAAATTGTAAGGCACTTGTAGAGGTAAACATCCACCGACTGAAAAAATACAGTTGTGATCCTAAATTTATTCAAATCAAATAAACCAAATAATACATAGACGTATTTAATACTTTGTATTGCTATAAATGATACTAAAGATTAGGAATTGGCAAGTAAAATTAATATTGATATAATTAAGTTTTGAAATTGGTTATTCCTTAATTATTTATTAAATAAAAAGCGTTGTTCACAACATCAATATTGAATGTTCCATTCAATGCTACTAATAGTTTTTTTTGCCTTACTCGGTAACTATAAGATATTATTCTTGAATGTAGAAATAATTCAAGAAGAAATTAGTAATCTGTAACGTAATATTTATCAGTTAATTTATTTGTGTAATATAATTTCCGGTCGTTTATTTGGTGTAACGTATCTATGTAATCAATACAAAATAATATTGGTGAAATCGATATGGTTGAAATAATATAATCTATATTAAGGGTAAAAAGTCATCATATCTTATAGGCTGTAATTTGATTTTTTGTTTCATTGTTTGATACAACTTATTACTAAAAGCTAAATTTATAGTAATGTGTGTACCAACAAAATACATAAAAATTCTTAATTACGTGAGAAAGTGTTTCTAGCTGTTTATTCGCACTCGAATTAATTATTGTTATTATTATCAATCTTATCGTAATCAGTATTTTTTCTTTTGCGTTTAATTCTAGGAAATAAACATTATAGTATGATGTGTTTTTCGCAAAATCAGCAATTACTTTTTTTAACTTTAACACTTGCTTGAATGCAAATATGTCTGGCTTACTTGAGTTCGTGCAGATTTAACAAAATCCGCAAGGAGATCAGCACAGTAAAGCCCTGAGTCGTTATTACAAAATTTCTATCTGTTGGTTATGTAAATTAAATAATTTCAATGCGTTTTACAACAATATAAATTAGTAGGTAAGTGTAACAAGTAAACAACATATTATTTTTAAATTGAGTTTATCGGGTAAGGTAAAGCCGTTTGTTGTCGATAATTTAAATAAATGGCCGGGGAAATAATTATTTTAAAGATAAATTTTTAGTTGCAGTTAAAAGTAAAACAACTGACGTAAAATATAATACAGAAAGCTCGACAAAGACAACAAATCTGTTATAATCCAGTAAAGTTTATGTAATCTAAAGGATCTTCAATAAAAACTCAAAGTGTGGTATTAAATACGATTCTAAAAAATATTGTATTGAAATCACCGTAACAATGGTATTTATATTTTATTACACGTAAAAAAACTATAAAAAACGTTTTACGATTGCTACACATTGAGCATTAAATATTTATTTCATGTAATACAAAAGTATTTCAAAATCATACCATTGATTTATAGCTGATTTTGAGGAGTAAATTAAAGTTTAGTTTTCAGTAACGAAAGCTTTGCTAACGCATTAATTACAGAAAATCTGCAGAGGATTCAAGAAAAGAATAGAGATTCATCAGAGCGGATGTAATATAACCTCGAGTCAGTGACAACGAAGATTTATTCCATCGTTTAATCCATCTTAATTACGCGACTAATTTTACCTTTAGATTTAAAACAAAAATCGTTAAAAAGAGTTTTGAAATTAAAAGTTCGTACTTGAAATTATAAATGCACACTACTTAAGCATAGTAATACTAAAAATAAGCGACTGAAAATTAATTTTTTTTTGTAATAATAAAACCAATTTTTCATCGGCATCAAATGGTGAGCAAGAAACTTGAACAATATACCGAACGTTTCTTATTTTGCTGCGTTGAATATTAGAAAATGCTTATATCTACCAGTTATTAAATTTAAACTTTAATAACAGTACCGTTATTATCGTAGTGTTTGGAATAAAATATCGCATGGATTTTACATTGTATTACAAAAATTTTTAATTAGAAAAATGTACTTTTTTTTAATAAAAACTGAGATTTTATATCTATGATAAATAAAGTAAAATTGTGTGTATTTTTTTCATATAATATCACGACTGGTAAATTTTTTTCAATAAAATGTTATTACAAAAGTTTATTACTTAGCAATTTGTCGCTAGTGATTTTTGATCAATGTCACGAGATACATTGGCAACAAACTTGAATAAATCAATTCAAAAAATTTTATTAAGAAAAATTTTATCACGAATGATATTCGGATTACTATTTCATTGGTTTATGGAAAAAAGTTCAATTTTTTTCATTTATTAAAACTCTTATTAGTTCAAAACATGAGTAAAATGTAGTAGAGTTAATAACAACTTTTATCATAACTTTCGTGGTAAGTTAAAGGTAAAAAGCTACAAACTTTATATATTGCTACTGTTGCCGTATGAATCAAAATTTACTAGTTCGTAAAAAAGTTGTACTGTACAGAAAGCCTTAATCAAAACAGAAACTTCTAAATAAAGCCTAGATTTTACAGAAATTTCAGTTTATTATACGAGGATGTATTGATATCTAGTTAGCCTAGACCAGTTCCTTGCATAAACAAAATATTGCGTTACCATAGCAACGAACAATAACTTATTAGAAGTGTCAGTTGACCAAAAAAGTAAACCAGAGTCACGCAATAAATTAAATGAAAAAAGATGTCCACCGAAATTGTGAAAATCGAAAAATTGGAGTATCGAGCCATCATCAAGTACCTGTATTTAAAAGGGTTAAGAGGTAAGCAGATTTACGAAGATATGCTTAATACCCTTGGTGATCAATGTCCTTCGTATGCGACCGTCAAAAATTAGAATGCAAGCTTCAAAAGAGGTAAATTTTCCATTGAAGATGATGACCGATCGGGAAGGCCAGTTTTTGTGTCAGTCCCCGAAAATATCGATGCACCAAAAGCGTGCAAGGCTAGAAGCATCGCGTTCGATCTGTGCTCGATTTGAAAACGATGTAGACTTCTTAAACCGAATTGTTACTATGGATGAGACTTGAGTACATTTCTACGATCCAGAAACAAAGCAACAATCGATGGAATGGCGACACTCTGGTTCTCCAAGACCTAAGAAGTTTCGTGTCCAAAAATCTGCTGGAAAAGTTCTTGCTTCAGTTTTTGGGATTGCCATGGAGTAATCATGATTGATTTTTGGATAAGGGTAGAACAATAACTGGAGATTACTATTCGACATTACTGACCACTCTACGGGAAAATATTAAAAGAAAAGACGCGGAAAGCTATCCAAAGGTGTTTTGTTTTTGCAGGACAACGCCCCTGCACACAAATCTCATGTTGCCATGCAAAAATTCGTGATTTAGGGTTTGAATTACTAGAACACCCCCTTATTCACCCGATTTGGCTCCGTCCGACTATCACCTCTTTCCTCAACTGAGAAAAAGTTTAAAAGGTCGTACATTTTCTTCCAACAAGGAGGTAATAGAAGCTGTGGAGGTCTGGTTTGCAGAGCAAGAAGAAACATTTTTTGAAAGGTCTAGAGACGTTGCAGGCTCGCTGTAATAAATGTATCCAATTAAGAGGAGAATATGTTGAGTAATAAAATATTTTGACATTGAAATTTTGTTTGGTTCTACAGTAGGCTAAGAATTTTCCAATATATCCTCGTATATTTTAAAAAATAATAAATTATTAACAATACATTGGCGCTTATTAGAATTAAAATTTTGGAACGTGTTTTACTCGGTTAGAAGTGGTCGAGATTACATGATTTTTTTAAGACAATTTTCGTTTACATCGCTATATCAAGAAAACTATTACATTTATCGAAAAAGAAACTTCTTGATAAAATACGCCCCAATACTTCAATCTGCTTTCATTCTTTAAAATTACGTAAACCGAAAACAAACATATTCAACAATTAACAACTGAATGCTGTAAGAAACCGACGATGTTATAATTCAAATTTGCCGACGAGAAAGAATTATCTCCCATCGTAAAATTTGCATCGTCAAGAACAAACGTCACTTAAAATTATCCCCATGCAACCGCTGTCCACTCTTTTGCTCAAGATAAAGCCTCCTATATAAGCGCGAACCCAATGCCAAAAAGGCACTTCTTATTAGACCTTCAATTCCTGATCCGACTCGATTTCTCAACTTAACTTCGTCCGCATTTGTTCTGAATCCCAAACCCGGAATCTAAAATCGCCTAGAGCTATCCGCCACTAACTCAAAGATCGCTGCAAATGCTGATTTAATTTAGAACGGGCGCGGCAACTCCTAACTCAAAAACCGATGCAAATGCTGATTCAATTACAGGCGTGGTACAAAACTCTTTTGATCTTCCGAAAACCCCCTAAAAACAACCACTGTTACTACTCCGAATAGCCGGCATCTACTTACCCCGAATCCTAAGCTCTGTGGCTGATTTATTCGGTAGCAGCTGCTTTCCTCCAAAACCGTTTCATTTAAAATTCGCCGCTTTGTTTCACTAACCCCTCAAGGGTAGCTAATCTATTCAATAGCACTTTGTAGTAGGCGTAGGCAGACTTCCATGGTTATAATAACTTGTGTGTTAGAAACCCATCTTTATTAACCGTAATCAATTAGTAGTTATCGCCGTTTGGCGATAATTTTTGTGCTCGAGGATCCCCCAACAGATTATTTTAACGTGTGTTTGCGTCAGTATTTCAGTATTAGATTGAGTTATTAAATCGGTTAAGTAGCTTAATTCATTGAAGTGAACGTAATTTATTTATTATTGAAGTTGCGTTCCTATGATTAAGGTACATGTATTAATGTCTTTTGTTGATACAAGTTGTGTTTGTGTTTTATAAATTATTATTCATATATTTACAAGTTTTTTATACTTGTGCAAGCCTTAAAATGCCCTCACAATGATGGGCAAAACGTCGGCAAGCACATCTTTTTGAGTTGTTTGTTTTTATACCTCCACACTGAAGAAGTCCCAAATAACCATTTTTATTTTAAAAAATAAATTAAGTGCATTGTCAAGTAGTAATAAGTCTAATATTAAGATCTTACCAGGAAAACCTTTAACGAGGAAGCCATCGAAGTGGTTAGGAATTTTTGTGATAACGATGATTTGGACATCAGCCTTTGGGTGAAAATAATTTTAGGAAATTTAATATGTGTTATTGGGTTCAAAACTTGGTTATTAATTTATGGAAATCGATGGTAACCTATTTTTAAGACACTAATAATTAGTAAACGAAACCTTGAGATAACATTTATTAGATAAATTAAGGACCTGGAAAAATTATAAAAGTTTTAAAAACACTTACTACTAACAAATGCCCTAAAACACATTTACATTTTTTGTAGACAATTTTTTATCTTTGCGTTAGTAGTAATAACGGAATAACTTATGAAAAATTTTATTTTTGCCTATTTCGATGCCGTTCTATTTTTGGTTGTCAACCAAAAATCTATGCAATTAAATAGGATCAAAGTGACCTTAAATACAACTGACCTGCAATTTGTAGGAGATTCTAATGTTTCCAACGTGAAAGTCGTCGTATCCTTAAATAAATATAATTAAAATGCAAAAAGCTAAAATTATGTAAAGCAACGAAAATTTTGCATCAGTTCCCAATCAACAAAAAAATTAAAAAAATTTAAGGACAACGCAAAATATTTCTTGTATATGTTTGCGGAAATTAGTTGTATAGGATGCTGAAAAACTTTTTGAATGTCAATTTTGTTAAAATTTAATTTTTGTTTGAATTGTATTCATTGTTTGGTTTAGAACACCTGTTGTTTTTAATTGTTTGAAGTAAAGGTAAGGTAGTAATGAAGGAGAAATTTTATGTACAAATTCAATTTAAAAATAATTTACAAAATTACGTGGAAAGAGTTGGTGATACAAAACATTACAGTATAAAAGTTTTAATTATGCTACGTTTAATTACATACTAGCAAAAAAAATTTTTATGGAACAACATTCTTAAATTAGAAAATCTCTACACACACAATAATTTATAAAACAGCATAGTTCTTACCTTGTGTAAATTTTAAAGTTTACAATATTAAAAGAAATATTTTAGTAACCCTGAGATTTAAGTATCATTATTAATTATAAATATATAACAGGCAAATACATGACTTCAAAAAATAAATCGTAGTACTATTGGTTTTTTAATAAAATGTGTGGTCATTTCAAAATTAAATTATCATAATAATACTGATAGCAGGCACCTATGTATTAGTAAAAATCGGTAGGTTATTTTCATCTCTAGTGACGAAAGTTAACGTTATTCGATTTTCTCTCACTAAGCACAAATATCATGTTCTCGCTGGAGTAGGCGGTAACGTCTGTTTATAAAACATCATAAAAAATAGTTATTTAACAAACGAGTGTATTAATAAGGGCGATTAACAATCGAGATATTTTAACGCGGGGCGAAGCGAGCGCGTTAATGTTGAATTGTTAATCGCCGTTTAATTCAAGAGTTATTTACATAATTTTTCCGTCGACCGTACTTTGTAATTTTAATAAAATTATAATTTAATAATTTTAGAAAAGATATGCTACTGTGAACGCACCTTTAGAAAGTACCCTTTTGTGAACTCGCCACAATTTTTTAATTGTATAACATAACCTAACTTCATTGTTTTTACTTTTTTGTGAGCTTTGTATTTGATTATTCTTTGCCTTTCGTCTTTTCCTTTTGTATGACTATTTGACAACAGTATTTTAATTAAGGTCACTAAGTTGATGGTGAATTGAGGTACTAAATTCCAATTGTTGCGTCGAAATACGATATTTTTCATCACAGCGAAACAAAGTGTATAAATCTTTTTTGAGAGACACCAATCCGTTGCTTATTCAAAATAGTGATGCACCTACAAAGACCGAACCAGAAATGGTTGACAATGTTTGAAAATGATACAAAAAGCCCAAGTACATCTCTACATTGCATGTAAACAAGTTGAACTTTTGATAATGACTTGCCACATCATACCAAACAAAGATATTTATTCATATTGTTATTGTGTATTCCAGCTTAAGATTCTTTATGATGAAGCTTGATTTCACTTTAATGTTATTTCACACAACATGCTCATGTCAAGTTTTTAAAAAAAACATCTTTTTTATCTTAGTAGACACACTGAAAAATTAATTTGTAAAGCCTTTTCCTCAACATAACACTTTTTGGTTTTAACAGGTCAGAATATAAATTTACTAAATTCATTTTTCAATACGGAAGAAATTTACTGGACTGACATATATGTAACAATAACATAATCATGCAAAAATAATTCTAGCGTAACTTTGTTATCCTTAGCTTTTATAGACGTGTCTTACATCAAACAAGAGAGTGAGACATTAAATAATTAGTTTAAGCTCAATGCTTTGTATTTCACATTGTCATAACAATTCGACTTTGTGCTGTATTGATTTCTATCCTCTGCTGGCAGAGATTAGTGTTAAATATCTAATTAAACAATGTTCAATTGCGAGATTCGTTTAATTTATTCCGTTCAAACTAAGAACATTGCAATACGAATTTGTTTAATTATTTATAGATTTTCCTTGAAGTGACACATTTAAATTTGCTGTCGCTCTTTAATTTGCTTTAAAGTGCAACTACTAATACTGAGTATTAGCGTGAATCTCTAGCGTTTCTCTAAACTCTAAACAGACTAATTTTTTGTTACTGTTACTTAATTTTTATACTCAATGTAAAATTTTAAAATAGCATTTGTTATAGTTAGTAGATATTAAGCATTTATATACACATTATTATTGGTAAGGTAATTTTACTGAGGGAGGGCGCACCCTTAAACAGTGTTTGGTAATGTTGTGTATGCAACACCTTATGAGGTTGTTGACATATAAGCATGAACCACACACGAACTGTGCCCCGGTTTCTAGGAAACGTGGTTGTTAATGTGTGTCAAGTCTGACATGAGTTTATGTTATTGTGAATCCTCAAATAAATATTTAATTAAATGTAGTGTTTTTCAATTCATTACAAAAACACATTATTGGCGACGAGGATGTTTGGATTAATCGGGTCTATTGAGTTTTTTAATCCCAAAACTCATAACTTTGAAAGTTATATGAAAAGATTGGAATACCTGATCATTTGCAATGAAGTCCCAGAGAACAGGAAACTAAGTTATTTTGATTACGCTGATTGGGCCTGTGGCGTATCAGACGTTAGAGGATTTACTGTCTCCAAAGGAACCAAATGATTTTTCGTATATAAAAATTGTTGGCGTCCTTGAAAGATATTATACACCTGTAACCTTGGTAATAGCAGAGAGATTTAAATTTAATAACTTACGGCAGATTGAAGATGAATCAGTAGCTGATTTTATGGTAAGATTGCGAAATGGTGCAAGAATGTGTAAATTTGATTCTTTTCTCGACGATGCTTTGCGAGATAGGATAATTTGTTGTTTATCTAAAGAAGATTACCAAAAGAAGTTGTTAGCTAAAGGGAATGAGTTGACATTTGCAAATGCTTGCAAAGAAGTTCTTGCCATGGAATCAACAAAAAAGGAGATTAAGAAATTACAACAAAAAGCGGTGGAAGTACAGTGGAAGTAAACAGAATTACCAGGTCGAGGAAGTTCTGTTTTAGATGCGGTCGCTGGCACCATCCTGTTACATGTCCAGTAGCTAAATCGACATGCCGATTATGTGGAGATACTGGTCACATTAAAAAAAATCCAAAGGTGAAGGAAAAAGTGAAACTTGTAGAAGAGAACGTAGAGGAAGTTGTAAATCTTAAATTCAATCAGGTGAGAAATGAGTCGCTTGCTAAAGTAATAGTGGTTAATGGTAAATGTATCGATATGGAAATTGATACGTGAGCTAGTGTATCTATAATGTCAGATGTAGAATTCAAACAAAAGTTTTCCAATGTTATCTTAAGAATCTGTTCAACTAAAGTCAAGCCAGTTTCTGGTGAGATCCTTTGTGTAGCTGGTAAAGCAGCTGTGTTTGTTAATCATAACAACATGTTTTTTAATCTTAAGTTGCTTGTGATTAAAACTGGAAAATATTTCCTAGTAGGCGACAAACAATTTTAGAAGATTTATCCACCACAATTGATGTTGTTTAAAATGATGTTACTAATACTGATACTTTTATTTGTAGATTGCATAAATTGTATCCAAATGTTTTTAATGGGGAGGATGGTGTCGTCAGAGATATTCAAGCAAGTTTAGTTTTAAATAACAATGCTACACCTGTATTTCATTAGGCATACCTTGTAGCATATGCTGTTAAACCAGCAGTGGAGGAAGAACTTCAAAATATGGTAGCTAAAGGTATTTTGCAACCCATAAGGTATTCGGAATAGGCTAGTCCTATCGTAGTTGTCCCTAAGAAAGATTCTAAAAAAATTAGCTTGTGTGTGGATTTCAAGGTGACATTGAATTGTTATTTAAAAATGGATCATTATCCATTACCATTAATTGAGAATGTCTTTAATGCAATGGCGGGTGGTAGTTTTTTTTGTGTTATTGACCTAAAAAATGCTTATTTACAACTTTCTGTAGAGGAACGATCTAGAAATTTATCAGTTATTAATACTCATAAAGGTTTGTTTAAATTCACCAGGTTACCGTTTGGTGTTAAGTGTGCTCCTGCACAATTTCAAGCAGCAATAGATAATATCTTGCAAAACTTCCCCAAAACTGCATGTTATTTAGATGATGTTATTGTGACGGGCAGTACTTTAGTTGAATGCCAAGAAAATGTAGAAAAAGTGTTTGATAGGCTCAATTATTACAATGTTAAAGTCAATATTAATAAATGTAAGTTTTTTGTGATGAGGTGAACTTTCTTGAATTCTTTTTGAGTGGTCAAGGAGTTAGACCTGTAAGTAGTGAAGTAGAAGCTATCATGCAAGCACCTGTACCAACTAATTTAACTCAAGTTAGATCATATTTGTGATTATTGAATTATTATATAAAATTTCTGACTATGATATCTTCTATTTTACAACCCATGTTTGAATTAGAAAACTAATCAAATTTAAATTACGCTTAAAAGTTGTGAATAATTTTCTAAATTTTAAAACGATAAACTTTGTATAATGGGGTATAAATTAAATTAGTAAAGTAATTAGTGAAGTGTTATCTCAATTACAATTAATCAACAAAGGTGGGAAATCTGAAACAATTTTAGAAAGAAAGAATTTATCAAAATGTCGAAATCGGAAGGATCGAATACAGACACAAGAAAAAGAAGACAGGAAGAAGAATTGTGTAGGTTATTTAGAAGAAGTAAAAAATAGAAAGATCACCAGGGAAAGAGGAGAAGAAGAGAGAACAAAAGGGAGGGTTTAGAGAAGTAACAAAAAAAAAGAAGACGATGACGAAATGAAAATGATATGGAAAGAAATTTTAAAAGAAATAAAGAAAATGAAATTTGTGCAAGAGAAGAATAATGAGGAAATGAAAGAGGTAAAAGAGGAAATAAAAAGAATAAGTGAAAAGTTTGAGGTAAAGTGCAAATACTTGGAGGAGAAGTGTGATGGACTGGAGAAAAAGTAGAACTCTTCGAAAAAAAGAGAAGAAAAAATTTGATAGTAAAGGGGATGGAAATAAAAGGAGGAAAGTATGAAATAAAACAAGAAATAGAGGAGCTGATAAGAAGAATCTAGGATTGGAAAAAAAATAGAAGAAGCCGTGGAGATAAGAAAAGGTATAGTGATTATAAAAATGTCGAGTTTGAAGGACAAAATAGAGATACTAAAGAACTAAAATAGAATGAAAGGTACCAAAATATACATAGACAAAGATAGGACAAAGAGGAGAGGGAAATACAGATGAAGATAAGAATGGAAGCAAAAAAAGTGGAGGAAGAGGGTTTGAGAGTGAAAATTGGATACAGGAAAATGTGGGTGGAGGGAGAAGAAAGAAGATGGGTGGAGAACGAGGGAGGATAAGAAAATGGACACCAAAAACTAAAAATTGTGAAGGGGGAAGGACAAAGAAAAAAAAGGGAGAAAAAGAGTAAGGGGTAAAAATAAAGAGAAAAATAAGATCTTATTTTAGAACATTGCGGAGATAAAAACAAAGGTGTAGATTTTTGGAACTACATAATGGGTTTTAAAATGGTAGGTTTAGTAGAAACTTGGTTGGAGGAAAAAGAATGGAGTACATGGAAGGATAAGATGCCAAAAGAATATGTATGGAAAATTTAGTATGCAAAAGAAAAGAGAGGAAGGGAAGGGCAAAAGGAGGACTAATAGTGGGGTAAGAAAAGAATGGGAAATAAAAAAAGAAATAGAAGAAGAAAATGTAGAGGGGATGATCAAAATCAGAGTAAAGACGGAAAAAGGGAAAAAATATAATATTTTTACGATATATAGAAAGAAAATGGACAAAACAAAGCAATTATAGAAAAGGCAATAGAAGAAAAGGATGAAGGCAAGTTAATTATAGGAAGAGATTTGAATGTTAGGATAGGAGAGGAGGGAAGAATAATGGTAAATGGAGATAAAAAATAGAATATCAATCGATAAGAAAATAAACGGACAAGGAAAAATGTTGATAGAACTATGTGAAGAAAGAGGTTGGACAATAATGAACGGAAATTTGGAAGAAGAAGGAAAGAGGAATTTACATATGTAGGAGAAAGAGGCCAGTTAGTAATAGATTATGTGATTATAAACAAAAAAAGTAAGGAGGACGTAGAAACACTAAGAATAGGAGAGGAGATAGAATCGGACCATCAGCCGTTAGAAGTAGTCATGATGGAAGAGAGAGAAAAAGTGGTACAAGAACAAGAAGAGGTATGAAGAGAAAAGAAAGTATGGACTGAAGAGAGGTGGACGAAGAGAGAATTACAGCCAGGATGGAAATGGCAACAGAAAAGAGAAAGTATAGATTAAGAAAACAAGAATTAGGAAAAGAAAAGATTGGTGGAACGGAGAATGCGAGAAGGGAAAAAGAATTAAGAAAAGGAAGAAGGAAATGGAAAAAAGGAAAGATAGAGATAGATAAATACAGAAAGTTAAAAGTAAATTTTAAGGGAATATGTGCAAAAATAAAGAAGAACATAAAAAACTGAGATAAAGATTAGAGAAATTAAAAATGAAGGACTGGTATGGGAATTCATTAATAAAAAGAGGGAAAAAGGAAGAAGGACAAAAGTAAATATAGATGGGGAAAAATGGGAAGAACACTGTAAGAAGTTAGTAGGAGAGAGTGAAAAAATGAAATACTATACGAATGTTGGAGAGATCGAGGCACAGAAGGTAAAATATGGGGAAGAAGAAAGAAGAAAATACTATGAAAGAGTGGGATACGCGAGAGAAGAGATAAAGAGATTAAGAGAGGAGGGGAGAAAGATAGAAGGGGAAATAATTGCAAGAGATAAAGATACTCAGAAGCAGAAAAAAGGGCAAAAATAAAGGAAGGAAAATATAACAAGAAATACATAAAAATAATGACAGACAAGACACAAAGGTACATAACAGAGGGAAATGAAATGAATGAAATAAGAATGATTGCAAGGTTCAGAATGGGTAATGAAGAAAATAAAATAAATATTGGATGAGTGATGAGGAGAGATTATGCAGGTTGTGTGGGGATGAATGGGAAAATATAACACATATGGAAGAGGGATGCAGGGAAACGAGACACGAGGAAAAGGAATGGAAGTTACTACTAGGAGTGAAAGGAAAGGAAAACAATGGATGAGGGAAGTGTTGGAGAGAAGGAAAGTGATGAAGGAGAGGAAAAGAAAAATACTGAAAGTTTAGAGAAGAGAGGTATGGGAGGTTGAAGAAGGAAACAGGAATTAGTTGTGTTATAATTTAATGAAATATTAAGTTGTTTTTATTTGTTGGTATGGTAAATTTAAAAAAAAAGGAAAAACTGAATCTTTTGTTATAAAATTTTAAAACAAAATAAATATTGATTGATTGAATTAGAAAAAAAATATGTTGTTCGTATGGAGTGCAGAGTGTCAGCAAGCATTCGATGAAAGTAAACGTCTTTTGGCTAACAGTGAAGTTCTTGTACATTATAACCCTACATTACCATTGGTAGTCACTACTGATGCATCTCCTTACGGAATAGCGGGTGTTTTGAGTCATATTATTGATGGAGTCGATAGACCAATACAGTTTGTATCATCTACATTATCAAGTGCAGAACAAAATTGTAGTCAATTAGATAAGGAAGCGTTAATTATAATTTTCAAGATTAAAAAATTTTATAAATTTATATTTGGGCGTAAGTTCACTCTTCACGTAGACCATCAGCCACTAAAGAGCATTTTTGGTTTAATAACTGGAATTCCTACCCTAGCAGCTTCGCGTTTACAACGTTGGGCATTCATTCTTGCTTTTTATGATTATGAGATCTTGTATAAAGAACCATGTGAGGTGGCTCCGGTTGACGCATTATCTCGTTTACCCTTAAATGTTCCTGTTGAAGGGGAAGTATTTTCACTCGAAGATTTTAATCGGTTACCATTGTCAGCCCTGGATGTGCAACAATGCACTACATTGGATAAGGTTTTGTCTAAAGTCATATATTTAACAAAAAATGGTTGTCCCGGTAAAGTGTCTGATCCGGGATTAAACCCGTTTTTCAAACGTAAGTGCGAACTATCAATCAAAAACAATTGTTTAATGTGGGGAAATCGTGTTGTTATCCCTTTTCAACTTCTCCTCTCGGTTCTGAAGTTACTCTATGAACAACATGTTGGAATTGTGCGTATGAAAATGTTGGCTAGAGGTTAGGTATGGTGGCCTGGAATTGACGAGGAGATTGAGAATTTTGTACGACATTGTGAGCCTTGTCAAATGCTTTTTGTAATCCCTAAATTTAGCTTCCAATCGTGGTCAAAAACTTGTAGAAACTTTCAGAAAGTTCATATTGATTTTTTGTACAAATTTGGGAAATATTTTCTCATTATTGTCGATAGTTATATTAAGTGGCTTGATATACATATCATGCCATCACTAAATTGTGAAGCAACACTTGAAAAATTACGTTGTACTTTTGCTACATTTGGAATACCAGAAGAGTTGGTTTTGGATAATGGTCCGCCGTTTAATGGGCAGGGATATAAAGTGTTTTGTTTAAATAATGGTATTTAGTGTTCTCTGTCTCCTCCATATCATCCTCAATAAATGGTTTTGCTGAGAAACAAGTTTTTACTATCAAACAGTATTTATCGAAACAGTTACTAGATAATGAAGAAGAGGGCATCAGTAAATCTCTTCAACACCAAATATCAAATTTCCTTTTTTCTTTCGAAATACACCTCATTCTGTAAGTGGGTTAAAACCTTCAGAGCTAGTATTTAAGCAAAATTCACGAACCAAGTTATCATTACTTCGACCAGAGTTCTTAAAGATGGAAAGGGACAAAGAATTAAGCAGCAATAAAATAAAGAAGTTTTTTGAAGGTCAAAAAGTTTTAGCATTGATTTATAGTAATAACGTTCACAAATGGGTTTTAGGAAAAGTTCAAAGGTGGTAAGCCATTGTACTAATTTAGTTAATGTTAATAACAATATCAGATTTATTACAGAAAAGTGGTCTAATGAGGAACCTTCAGCCTTGTTTGACCTATTAAATAATGATTCTATGAATAACCACTCCGGGATATGTCAAAATAATGTAAATGTGAGGGAATCATTTAGTAATTCCTCTGCTTCATTAATACCAACACGGAAAACAGATAGTACCTTGATGGAAACAAGTACCTCTACCACAAAGATTACGTCTGAGTTATCTTCTTATACGACACCATCTCAGCCTCAATCAACTCGCTCTGGTAGGGTAATTATGGCTCCTGTTAGACTAAATTTATAATACGATCAAATATTGTGAAGAGCGTTGTCTTTTAGTTTAGTTTAATTTTAGTTTCTAAAAACATGTAATATTTTCTTAATTGTTAAGGAGGAGTGTTGTGTATGCAACACCTTAAGAGGTTGTTGACATATAGGCATGAACCACACATGAACAGGGCCCCGGTTTCTAGGAAACGTGGTTGTTAATGTTAGTCAAGCCTGACATGAGTTTATGTTATTGTGAATCCTCAAATAAATATTTAATTAAAAAGTAGTGTTTTTCAATTCATTACAAAAACGCATTAGGCAGAAGAAGGAAAGTATCGTTTCTTTGATTACTGTAATTTTTGTTTTATAGTTTTCTATAAAAAATGAAGAAGAAAGCAGACATTATTAATCCAAGAAAGAAAAAGAGAGAAAGTAACAAACCAGTGTAAATACCGATCAAAACTGTGACAGTAACATAAATGAAACAAAGGTAACGTTTAATATATCCAAAAAATTTCTGAAAATGTTTCATATTTTGTGTGATTGTTTTTTCTTTTGGTTTTGTAGTAATCATACGCTTTCAATTTTGTTTTGGCTGTTGGAAATCGAAACTGTTTTGGTTCTTTAAAGACGATTTGTTTTTGTTTCAATTTTGTATATTTAGTTTAATTTAAATTTACAAAAATTGAAACAGTTTCGTTTCTTCAAAAAAGGTTCTATACAGTTTGCTTTTGTTTCAAAATTTTGTATTTAATACTGTTTTGACTCACAAAAAATGAAAATGCTTTCCTTCTTCAAAAACAGTTTTTTGCGGTTTGATATTGTTTCAGTTTTATAGATTTAATTCTGTTTCCAATCACAAAAACTTAAAGTGTTTTTTAGCAACAGTTTTTTCTTGTTTCAGCTCTACGTAGGTACATAGTGTTATCTATAAAACTTTTTAGAGTTGTTGTGTTGACTTACTTATGCATTTAATTCTATTTATGAAACAACAAAACTTTTTATTTGCCTCTTTCAAAAATTCTATTATTATTTTATTGGCGACATAAATATTCAAAACATGTATTGATACTTGAAGTTGAAGGCATCAAACAGTATATTACGTAACTGAAAAGCAGAAGTTAAATCATGTACTAGTATGATTAATAAATACGGAGTAAGTAATGATAATCATTTTAATCATGTTATGAGAAGCTATGAATGTTAAACAAAAAATGCTGTAATTCGGGATGACGTTGCAGGATCAGCTTAACATTCTCTGAATTCAGACCCCAGTCATTTCTATTGAAGAGTTGCACGCATTTAGTATTTGGCACTCGTATGGTGTATAGTGTTTAATAATTGTGATATTTTGTTTCACTAAAATAAACATGCAGCAAGACCTAATTACAAAATCGGTAAGTAGTAAAAATATGTTTAAATTTATATCTTTGCTTTAAGCTGGTGTTGTATTCTTACTACTTTGATAGCTTACTTTGTTCTCCGCGGAAAGAAGTTTTTTAGCATGGAGCCAGAGGGAAAATAACGTAAAGAGGCCTACAATATCGTAAATGCAAAATCATTACATAGGTTGAACTTATGAATTGCAATACAAACAAAACACAAAATTTATGTTACGAAAATGTTTCAAAATAAGATTTATTTTGTGTTTACTAGGAAGCGACGTGTTTTAGTGATTTATATCAGCGGCGTAACTAGGTGGATGCAAAGGATGCGAAAAATCCGGGGCCAGCGCTCAAAGGGGTCCTTAACGTACTAATAATACATAATAATAAATATGGCTATTAATAAAATTACTTATAAGATCTGGTCGTCCGAGATCATAATTATTTTGGTACCTCGACCCTCTAAATTAAAAAAAATAACTAACATTGTTGTATGGTACGGTTATAGACACTGTTATCTTATTTCAAAATAAAGGGGGTGAGTTCGTAACATAAATAACAAGATGAGAAAATCCTAAAAGCCAATAATTTAGCTTATACCCTTAGTGGGTTTATAAGCATAGACTTAAACATAGCGGGAGCTCAAAATCTTACGTCGGTACCATTGACGGTATTGCAAAACTTTAAATTGAAAGTTTGGATTAAACACAAGATATGCCGCGGTCGCTTACCTCTGTTTTACAATATTCCATGAAAGCAAAAAAATTAAAAAAACAAATTTTGAATACAATCCAACAAACATTTAGTTTAAAGGTTTATATGGTGACAAGACAAGTAAGTTCTCTTGCTCAAAACGCTGGCCTTTAAATTCAAATGTTTATTTAAAAAGATGCACGTGCATTTGATATTTTGAAATCTGAGATGACATAAACAGTGCTGACTCTCAAACCTACGTGTTTGTGCTTCAAAACTATTAAAATTGATGTTGAATATTCGGCAATTCAACATTTTTGATATTACACAACACAAATTCGAAATGCAACATTAGTTTGATTATAGCGTAAACAATATCCTAATTTTTTTCTTCAAACTTCCTTACTTGTATATACATATTTATATTATATATCAAAAACGCCAAAATACCTAAGTGGTGCGGAGAAAAGAAAAAAGAGAAAATTTCTTGAAAAACAAAAAACCAAATTACCAAAATTAGATTAATTTTTAACAAGTGCAAAAGTAGCCGTGGTAAATCAAGCACAAGTGTCATTGTGCAACAGACTTCAGTACCGCAAAATGAAGGATCAGAGCAGTCTGATGGTTAGTAAGTTATTTTTTCTACTCCTGTATTGAAATTCAAAAATTAAATACTTAAGTCCCGCTATTCAAAATTAGTTAATAGATATTTTGGGTAACGAGGTTTAGAATCAACTAAATAATAAAATTAAAGCAGCACCTTTCTATGCGTTTATTGCAGATACTACTCAAGACATATAGAGATAGTGTTATCTTTCGATTCGTTACAATTTTAAGTGACAGTAGTGGCACACTTTTTGATATTGAAATTTATGAAGTATTTGGAGGATTTTACAAAGTAGAAAATCAATCTGCTGGAAATTCTGCCAATCAGTTGGTAAATGTCGTAAAATCTAAAAACATTAATTTAAAAAATCTAAGGGGTCAGGGATGCGATAGTGCAGCTAACATAAACGGTATACAGGGTGCCCATAATCTATCTCATAACATGGGTAACTTTCTTAATATGCAAAATAGGTAATAGGTTAAATTAGGAAAGTTGGGCAGAATTACAAGCAAAATGTTAAACTTTTTTCAAATTTGACATATGTCTTCAACTTTTTGAAATTTTGTGAAAAAACTGAAAACAGTCGATTTCTTTAATGTTGTCCTGTTCCACTACTACTTACTTTAGAACTGAACTAAAAATGACATCTTATACATATTTTTACGTAGAA
Organism: Abscondita cerata; assembly: GCA_030710515.1. Taxonomy (NCBI): domain Eukaryota; kingdom Metazoa; phylum Arthropoda; class Insecta; order Coleoptera; family Lampyridae; genus Abscondita; species Abscondita cerata. The sequence continues at coordinate 409,291 of JALBCR010000120.1, read as the reverse complement.
TTCGATAAAATTACTCAAAATGTCATAGCCCTCTTGATTTTCGAGATATAACACAAACTTACATTTTTTTAAATGGCAATCATAGTTGGCTGTGATCTTATTAAATAGCTTTTGTTTTGCGATTTCATTGATATAAGGTTTGATATACTTTACTCTTACATTTTTTTTGTAAATGCTAAAAGTAGTTTATTGATACAATTAAGCTGCAAAATAATACACAGGCAGGCTATGGAAACAAATGCTTCAAACAAAAACCTGTTGAAACAAAAGCCTGTGTCGTCAACTAAATAATTTGATTTACATAAGTAAGTTGTATTATTCACGGTGATTTATTTTAAAAACATAAAATTCTCAAAATAAACAATGTATTCAAATGAAGAGAGAAACGACATGCTTTTTGTTATTATGCTAGCAACAGAAATAGTAATGAAGCCAGTGAAATGTATTTGCAAAGATATATGGAAAGAAGACAACCAGATAAAAGACTTTTTTCCAAACTGGAAAATAATTTAAAACTATACGGATCATTTATGAAACCAAAAGCTAAGCAAAAGTTTAATCAAGAAGACGAAGAAAGAGTTTTGGCATATGTAAATTATAAAAAGCTCGTTTAATTTTAAAACAAAATCGATTCAAGCCGTATAAATTTCATATCGGCAACACCTTGTATCCAGCCGACTCAGAGAGAAGATTAAATTACGCTCGATGGTTTTAAGAGAAACTGACAACGATCCATATTTCTCGCGCAGAATTTTATTTACTGACGAGGCAAAATTTACCAATAACGGTGTATTTAATAGACATAATAATAACTATTGGTCTGAGAACAACCCTCATGTTACTGTTGAGAGACGAGATCAACATATTTTTTCAATAAATGTGTGGTGTGGCATCCTCGGTAGCAGAATAATTGGTCCGTTCTTTTACAATTACCATTTAAATGGAAGGCGATATTTAGAATTTCTTCAAAATGACTTGGAAGACATGTTAGATGAACTGCCATTAAATGTGGTACAAAATCTTACTCATTTCCAACATGATGGTGCTCCTGCTCATAATTTTAGAGCTGTTTCTGAATATCTTTCCGAACGTTTTCCGAGCTGGATCGGTAATTCAGGTCCTATTAATTGGCCGGCAAGAACACCTGATATCACACCTCTCGATTTTTTCTTGTGGGGAACCGTTAAAGACAGGGTGTACAAAGAAAAACCCAATAATGTAGAAGAATTAAAAGATAGAATTAGGTTGATTATTAGAAGAATTCGTCCTCGCAGTTTGGAAAAAGTGCATAGAGAGATGGTTAGAAGATGTCAAATGTGCATATTGGTTAACGGGGGCCATTTCGAACATTTAATATGAACTTTTATGTCTTTTGTACATTATTGAAATAGAACATAATTACAAACCATTAATAGTACCTACTTGTGGTATTATATTGTCAATATAAATTTTTGTTTCAAGTTTAACTAACTTGTAAATCATTTTGTTCCTTAATGGTATCAACAACACAATTTTGGGCATTTAAATAGAAATACAAGAGTAAAGTATATCGAACCTTATATCAATAAAATCGCAAAAACAAAAGCTATTTAATAAGATCACAGCCAACTATGATTGCCATTTAAAAAATGTAAGTTTGTGTTATATCTCGAAAATCAAGAGGGCTATGACATTTTGAGTAATTTTATCGAATTCTACGTAAAAATATGTATAAGATGTCATTTTTAGTTCAGTTCTAAAGTAAGTAGTAGTGGAACAGGACAACATTAAAAAAATCGACTGTTTTCAGTTTTTTCACAAAATTTCAAAAGTTGAAGACATATGTCAAATTTGAAAAAAGTTTAACATTTTGCTTGTAATTCTGCCCAACTTTCCTAATTTAACCTATTACCTATTTTGCATATTAAGAAAGTTACCCATGTTATGAGATAGATTATGGGCACCCTGTATATGCTGATGCACAAAAAAAATTCTTGATGTAAAATTTACGGCTTTATATGTTTAGTGGGTTGCCCACAATATAAATTTGGTTCTGAACGACAGCGTAAAGGGAGTTTTTACGAAACATTAGATGAACTGTATTCATTCTTCGGTCGCAGCATCAATAGGTGAAAACTTTTAATGAAAAATTCGAAAAATTTAAATATACTTGTAATTCCAACACGTTGGTCTTCCCGCCATTACTGCATTTTTTTATTGGGATATAATTATTGTGAGATTTTAAAGTGTCTTTGAAATATTGTATTGACGTCTAAAAAACAAAAAAGTTAAGCGAAGCACAAGCTTTTGAAACATGAAATTTGAAAAGTATGTGACATAGCTTCTAAAGCTTTACAGTCACAGAATACTGACATCAGTAATGCCTAAAAACTTTTAAATAGTTTATATTATCATTTTTGTAAAATGATACTCGATTTTGACAAATATATGGAAATTACAAAAGAAACAGCAAGGAAATGGTCTATTCAAATTGAATTTAAAAATAAAAGAGTTCGAAAAGATGAAAAGTGAAACATTTTGATGAGTTGGCCAGTGACGAAAGATTAAATGATCCTGAGTGTATTTTCAATATAATGTTTTTTATGCTACTCTCGACATACTTCATTTCACAACTAAATAATAGGTTTTTGGATTTTCTAAAGTTTTTGAATTATTTACTGTCATAATGCCTAATACACTAAAAACTGCCTCTGATGGTTAATTGGCTGAACAAGCACAAAAATAGTAAATCATTATTATGAAGATTTATCATCTGACTTTGTAACCCAAATTATATCTTTTAGATCCTCTCCTAAAGAAGAAACAGAAAAAAGTGCTTTTGTTAAAGTCCTCCTAAAACTAACAATAATTAAATATAGTACTTTATCTTAGGCTTTTTCTGAAATTTGCACATGTTTGATTTTATTTTTGACGATTCCCGTAACAATTGCTACAGCAGAAAGATCATTCTCTAAATTAAAATTAATTAATAGTTAATTTAGAAGTACCATATCCTCTATGCGCCTTAATGGTGTAGCTGCTCTCTCAGTAGAAAACGATGAAGCTACAAAACTTAATATTTAAAATTATAACTACGTTTGCAGAGAAGAAAGTAAGGAAAATGACTTTACCTAAACTATGTTTCAATAAGATAATTATATATTTGTAACACTTTTTGGTTTATCGTGTCGATAAAGCCAAGCATGTCTTGTACAGAAGCACTCACGCCACGAAAGAAGACCTGATGCTGCAGCGAAATGCACACGTGTGTTTTAAGTATTAAAGTTATCGCTTAGATAGCGCTATGCACTTTAACACTCACATGTCGTTACAGTTAATTATTGGCATTTTTCTTAGTTAAATAAATAAGCTGTAGTAATAATCAGTAGAAATTATTCATGCAACTCAACTACCTGAGTTGCAAGCAGAATATTTATATCAAGCGTAAATATTACGTGGTGTCAGGTGTGTGAATTGGTTGCTTTCCGTTTAACAGAAAAATCACATTTTTTTCTCTCACGATGGAAAATCTGTTTCATTTACCAACCGGAATGTTATTCACTGATAACGTTTCTCAAAATTGGGACAAGTTCAAGCAAAGGTATAAACTGTACTTGGAAGCTACTGAAAAACTGAATAAAATCGACTAAACTAAAATCGCTTTGCTTTTGACTGCAATCGGTGAGGTTGGAATTAACGTTTTTAATACTTTTAAACATGACGAAAATGAAACAGTTCAACATGGTTATGAGAAAATTTGACGAATACTGCAAGCCCCGTAAAAATGTTGTCTTTGATCGATTTAAGTTATTTTCGAGATCGCAAGAAGAACGCGAACCAATTGACAAATACATTATGGTACTCAAAATTTTGGTGGCTCTACGTGAATTTGACAGCCAATTAGAAAGTTTGTTGCGTAATCATTTAGTTCTAAGAATACGGAAAAAAGATGTGCAAGAAAGACTTCTACGTGAACTTGACCTGAAATTAGACTAAGCGCTGAATTTTCTACGGGCTGCAAAATTGAGTAAACAGCAGATGAAATAAATTCAGGGTAATCAAAGTTCTGTCAATGAAATAAATTCGAGCAGAAAAGAGTCTTATGGATCGCGAAATCGCAGTGAAACGCATTCGAAAGTTGACAAAAGCTTCCTTCGCCCGGAAAATCAAACTGTTCAAGATGTGGATACAAACATGAACCGATAGAATGTCTGGCTGCTGGGAAAATCTGATTAAAATGCAAAAAAAGGACAGTTTTGTACCAATGTGTAGATCAAGCAAAAGAATGTCGATCGTGTCGAAGAACATGATGTGGATTATGATGAACTTTTTCAACATGTTAATTTGAAGGATAAATTTTCTACTTATTGCTGTTCGCCGATTAATAAGGCCAATGTTGTACAATGGAAATAGGAAATAACAGTGTTAAATTCAAAAATCACGTTTAAAGTTGATACCAGCAACGATGTCAATTTATTTTTAAAGCGGATTGTTGACTCTTTGGTTGGGGGACCGTATCTGGTTAGTACCATTACGAAATTATCATCATACTCTGGTCATTCGATTAATCCAAGTGGATCGTGTCATATTCTTTGTTGTATGGGCAACATAGTTCAAAACCTTCTATTTCTTCGCGCAAGGGAAGAATTGGAACCAATATTGGGTCTAGAAGCTGCTCGCAAGTTCAGATTGGTTATGGTTAACGCCGCTGGAATGATGAATCCACCGTTATAATTAATAAGTTTAAAGATGTTTTTGCTCTAGGTAGCATCATTAAATGCCGTCCATACCATATCACCGTAAGTGATAATGCTGTGCTTTCTATTTCAAGTGCTCGTACCGATGACCCTCAAAAGTCAGTTGAAAACTAAGCTCCATAGATTGGTTGAAGCTGGAATCCTGGAACAAGTAGATCGTCCGACGGACTGGGTTCATCTTTTGGTATTAGTCAAGAAACCAAATGGTGCCATTAGAGTATGTATGAAACCGAGACCGTTGAATAAATTCATCAAACGTAAACATTATACATTACCGACGATTGAAGAGTCTTTTGCAGAACTTTACGGCGCGTGTGTTTTTACTGTGTTGGACGCGTTTTTGGCATTTTTACAAGTTTCTCTTGACGAGTACAGCTTAAATTTGTGGTTTAGATTCAAAACTATGCCGTATGGTGTCATTAGCACACCGGAAATATTTCAAAAAGACGGACCAAAAGACAAATTGACGGAATAGTACCACATATGGACGATGTTTTTATATACAGTTCTATGATGGAACAACATATTGAACGATTATCGTTTGTTCTCAAACGTGCTCGGGAATATAACTTACATTTTTCAATGACTAAACTGCAATTAGCTAAAATTGGGTCAAATTTCTTGGTCATATCGTGAGTGAAAATGGGCTTTCGATGAAAAAATCAAAAATAGGTGCAATAAAAATTTTCAGGCACCTCAAAACAAGCAAGAAGTCCAACGATTTTTTTAAATGATCACATTTCTGGCTAAGTTCGTGCCTAATTTGTCCGAGAGAACTGCTAGCTTGCGTAAATTAATTCGGAATAACGTTGATTTTAACTGACGATTGAAACAACAACAAAGTTTGGAAGATTTAAAATCTCTAATAACTAAGTCTCCTGTTTTAGCATTCTTCGACAAAGAAAAACCCTTATGCTTATCTGTCGATGCTAGTACGCGCTGGATTACTGTCTTATGCAAGAAAAAAAACCTTTGACATATTCATTAACGGCTTTGAATTCGACACAGCAAAAGTATGCCTAGATCAAGAAGGAAATGCTTGGAATTTTGAATGGACTGGAAAAGTTTCATTTGTATACGTTTGGTCGCAAAGTTACCATTCAAACTAATCACAAACCTCTGTTTGCTATCGTGAAAAAACCACTGGAATAAATATCACCAAGATTGCAGCGAATCAGGGATTGAGAAAAACAAACTTTATATAAAATTGCAGCTAATGTTGTTGAAAATTATGCGTTATCACACTGAGCTTGAATATATTTCGGAAAACAACTGACTGTGGCAGATGCGTTGTTTAGAATAAAAACGCATCTCAAGATTTTGAAACAAGTTATTTGGAGGGACCTGTTGTTGTAGTACATACTTTGATGTGTTCCAGAAACTACGTGAAAGCGTTTTTGTGACACTGTGCTTTAAAAAGTAATTAAATATATAAATGATAGATGGTCAATTTAATTAAATCACCGGCAAGACTTTTCTGGGATGTTAAAAAAGAACTTCACTATGCGGATGGACTTTTATTCCATGGAAATCGTATCGTCATTCTAAAAAGTCACATCGCGGAAACTCTAGAAGAAATTCATGAATATCATCAAGAAGTGGTATCGTGTTTAAATCGTGCTAAAGTATTGTATTAATGGTCTGAAATGACACGCGATATCAAAAACTGTATCCTTAATTGTTTAATTTGCCAACAGTATTCCAGGTCTAATCAGAAACTGCCGCTTAAACCGCACGATGTTCCTGAATTGCCATGGTGTAAAATTGAAATGAATTTTGCTCAAATTGGATCGAAAGATTATCTCATAATTAAAGATTATTTTTCAAAATTTTTTATCACGAAAGTTATGACTTCAAAAACTGTTCATGCAGTAATCGGAAAGTTGGAAGAAATTTTCTCATATTTTGGAATTCCTCAAGAAGCCTTCTCGGTTAATGGTCTTCCATTTTTAGATAAATCAAACTTCTGTTTGTTTTTGAAATGGCATGGTATCAAACATACGACATCTAGTCCAAAATATTCATGTTCTATTGGGTTTATTGAACGTGCAGTGCAAACAATCAAGTCTTTAGTCCTGAAAAATCCAATCAAACGCTACCGATAATACTCTTGTCGTACAATTCAACACCAAAGGCCGATCTACTATCACCTGCAGAATTGTTAATGGGAAGACATGTGAGAACTGACATAATGGAAACAAAAAATAATCTGTATCTAAAATACGATTGTTCCACGGCGAGAAAAAAACTGGAGACTAAACAAAGGCAGTCGAAAAACATCCATGATTGTTATAAGGTTAAAGAATTATCCGACTTAGGGCCGGGCGAACCGATATTGGTACAAGAGGATATTAGAAATTGAACACCTGCTAAGGTTCTGCAGAGAAATGAACAACCTGACTCCAAAAAAAGTGTTCCGCCGAGTTTGGAAACTGGTAATTTTAGTAGGGTTGAAAACCCTACCCCAAAGCAAAATGAATTTCATGACATGGGTACCACAATCCGTAAACCAGAAGTCTCTCGACCGAAAAAATCCACCAAAAAACTATAATGGTTGGGTGATTATGTGTGTGATCGTTGTGTACGTGTAAGTAATATTAACAAAGAAAGGAAAAAAGCGTGTTATATGTGCGTAGTTGAGATTAATAATCAGGTTCTCCATGTCGTCGTCAGAGGACTATTGAATTATGCTAATGTCAAATAAGGTTCATGTTTATGTTATAAAAAGTTTTGATTTATAAAAATATTATAAAGTGTACTCAATACATAAGCTTTAATACTAATCAGTATAGATTATTCATGCAACTCAACTACCTGAGTTGCAAGCAGAATATTTACATCAAGCGTAAATATTACATTTACACGTTCTTTTTAGAATTTTGAAACCAACTTAAGGCTACTAGGTAACAATATAACAATTGTAAATTATTAATTTACCGGGTGACCTAATAAAACTGTTCCTCGGGAACCGTTCGTCGTATGACTTTGGTGTAAAAAAATATTAGGTAAATCGGCCATCAAAAATCGCAGAAATATATTTTCAAACAAAAATGGCGGGAGGTGTTCAATTGTTTTTGCAATAACCTGCTTCAACTTCTTAACGGTTTGACCAATTTTAACAAATTTAGTATCGTTGAAAAGAGCAGTCCTTAATCAAGAAGAATCAACTAAAATATAATTAATTTAGTTGAATCCTTCCCCGCCAGGGGGCTAGTTTTGACACCATGACAAAAATAAAAAAAAATCAAATAGAATGATATGACCTTTCTTTATGATAAAGTAGCCAAATAACATCCAAATAGGCCAGTGAAAATAACTTTTCCAAATCTCGTTCCTAACCTCAAATATTGGGAAAATAAGAATAATGGATGTTTGAAGATCGAGGGCCGCGCAGTAAATTATCTAAAACTATTAAAAATTTAGCACAAAATGAATAAGATGTTAAAGAGACAATTGTGAGTCTAAATAGAATTCATTTAGGTATTATTAAAAATATATATATCATCAGAACGTTAATGTTGCTCCAAAGGGACTAACCGCATTTTGAACTTATTGTCACTTTAATATTACTCTCGTAATTTTGAGAACACCAAGTTACTAGCAGCGGTTATCAAAACAGATCAGTTGGAAAAGCCGTCAAGATCTATAAATATCTAGAAATCTTAAAGTTGTATGTGTTGTCATGTTTCAGTTTGTCGTTTATATTTTTTTATTTAAATTACTCGACAAGAGATATTGGTTCTGTTTTTTCTAGAGTTGTTCTTAACTTTACTCATCCATTAAAAAATTTATTTTTTCTTTTCACATTTATGACCATCATTGTCATCCCTAGTACATCCACCCTTGTTTTTTCTAATTGAACGTTTTTTGATTTTTTTCAGTTCCTATGTCTGGTTACAAAAATTGGTAAATAAAAAAAATATTCAAGAAGTCGCTTCAAAAAACTACTAAAAACTTGTGCCGGTCAGTGGGTCGCAGGATAGTTTCAAAGAACGTTGATGGAGGTTCCTAAAACGACACTAGGGGCATCTATAGAGACCTAGTAGATTGTTTTTAAAAAACACACAAAATTGTGAAAAAGAGAATATATTGACACATAATAAAAATTCAAAAGAACGAAAGCTCAATACAAGTATAGGTTCTAACAATTAATTATTTTTATCACTATTCAATTGTATTAAAAATTTAAATCTAGCATAGACGCCTAATTAAATTGCGCGTAACGATATTTTATATCCGCAGAAAGTGTTCAAAATTTAGCGAATAATTAGTTGAATCTTAACGGCCTTAAATTATCCTCATGCATAAACTCATTTTTTATTTTTAAAAAGAAAACCGAGAATGCAAAGCCTTTACACAGACACTCAATGTTTATATCCGGACACAAAAATTGAATTCCAAAATCAATAAACGCTTCATAAGTAGTAAATTTTATAAGAAATACTAACGCGCTAAATATAATCACTTATCTATAATTATATATTGATGGCACCTCCTTCATAGAGTTATTTTTAGTATTACATGTAAAATCCAAGTTAGATTTGACATGTATTAAGATAACGCGCCGCCTGCGTATAGTAACTCAGGTATTTATTAATGATTAGAGGTATGAAGCGTACATCCTTTGGTGCTTCGAGAAACATTGTAGTCTGCTGGCGAGTCGTCCAGTAATAACAAGAATTTGGAAGCACACATTGAAGGTGAAATTACCTCTATATGTTAATTCTTCTAGGTAAAAATTGTAGCAGGTAAAAATTTTAGAATGACAAAATGGCGATACTGCCACTTGCGGAATTTGAAATAAATTAAACTCAAACTTAGTGTGTGTATCAATCAATTACGAAATTATAGTTAATTCATTGAAAATAAAATTTAATTACTTCTAAGAACTTAAAAACGTACGTCCACACGCACTAATTATCAAAAATTAAGTGACTAGAGTTAATACCAGAATTCGTCTAGACAATTTTTCAAGAGTATTTTATTTTATTTTAAAATTCTGCGGTAAATTTTAGATAGAATTTATGTCCCATATATGTTACCTATACCTAAAATAACCATTATTGAAATATTTTTATATAGTTTGATTTTTGGAGCATTGCAATTGCATGTCAATATACAACGAAAAACGTCTCAACAATTAATTTTTTGTTATTCGTATAAAATAGATGCTAAGCTACTTCTTATAATTAAGTAATGAAATACCAAAATACGTTTGTGTATGTTTACATCTTAAAGATCCAAAAATTAAACTGCATTTCAAAAATTTTATCTAAATAGCAAGTTTTTAAGAAATCACAATATTTCCGTTACTATTAAAGATGCTGACTTAAAACTGTAATCAGTAAACAAGCAAGTTAATTAATGTTTAACTTAGTTAACTTAATCCATAACCATTGTAGGGTTTTCTAAACTCAGAAACACGTCTAACTAAAATCATTTAAAAGTTGTTTGTTTTAAATACAACACTCTGTATTTTGCGATGTTTTCTGGATCAGATTTTTATGAAAATGCGTTTGGTGTTTATATTTTCTATAACCAAATCCAACCGTTTTAGAAATATTTAGTATTTGTTTTACAACAGTAAATTTAATTAGGTAGGCCGATTGATTGTCATGAGTTGTATATTTACATGGCTATTCTCGAAAAACAATAGATATGTAAATAAACAAGCCATTGAAACAACCAGCCTACTTAGTTCAATTTATTGCAGTAAAACAATGATTACATAAATAGGTAACGGAAACGGTTACATTTAGGTATAGAAAATGCTAATACCAAACGAACTTGCATAAAAAATACATCAGAAAATATTTCAAAATACGGTGTGTTCTATTTAAACTAAGCTCATTATAAATGATTTTAATCAGGCAAGTTGGATCCTGAGTTTAGAACACCCTGTAAGGGGTTTATCAATTGACTTAATGTCAAGGATTAATTTGCAAAATCTGTTTATTTACTGGTTGGAGTTAATAATAACGGAAATATTGTTATTTCTTAAGAACTTAGTATTTAGATAAAATTTTAAATATATTTGTTTGCAGCATTCACCATGATGAATAAATAAGAGCTCCTTCAACGACAAGGGTTTTCTCGTTAGTAAATGTAATACTCTCTATTGATCTAAAAAATGTATTTTATAATCTTCAAAAATGTATGTACTTGTATAAAGGTAAGGTTTCTTTACAACTGAACATAGAAAATACATTGATTGGCGTAGACTTTCATTTTCACAAAACTCAAGCTTTGTTGCTTACAGGTAATACGACTCGAGTAAGTAACATAAGGTTAAATCGCTCCACCTTCGGTGTCGCGACCTTCGTACATTCTTTAGAATTAAACAGTTGCTTATAGGTACCTTCGGTGTCGGTGTGTTTATCAGGTTATTTGTTCTCGTCAATGACCAAGCAACAAAACTTTTGTTCAAAATAAAAGTTTGTACGGATAAACACAAGCTCTAATGGTATTACCCCAAAAACACAAGCTTTCTTTAAATTATAATTAGACTAACAACTTTTGTGTTTTCAACGACGTAACCTGTTTGACCTTTTGTTTTGATCGTGAAATACTCTAATAAAATGACGAGGACTAGATATTTTTAGAGAAATATTATGTACGCCACTGCTTTTCTTAAAATAAAAATTATTTTAAAATCTCCATTCATTTTAAGGTAAATTTGATTTCTTGTTTTTTTCGTCCGGCAAGCGGTTTCGCGTAAAAAAGATTTGGCAAATAATTATTGATTATTTAATACATAATAATTTTAACATTAAAATAAAAGAACTAACATTAAATAACCTAAAAAAAGAAAATAATTTAGATTAGCTGTTGAAATTGGCCACCACCTGCAAGTATGCATGCTTTAGTTCTTTTCCTCATTGAGTCTCGTACTCTTTGAAAAATTTTTTCTTAAAACTTGAACACCTTGTAGATCAAAAGTTAAGAGGTTTAGGACATTTGTTTATTTGAACTTTTCTTCTTAAAATCGCGTAAGGATTGACACCCTCAAGGATCAGCATCTTATTCTGAAACACCCTGTATATTAAAAACATATCTCAATTAATACAAATCGGAAAAAGTTTCCCCAGTATTTAAATGTTAACACTACTTTGCTGTATTTGACAAAAACATTGCAGTATAAAATTAATAGTGGGAATAACCACCTTCATTGTCAATGTATTTCTTGCTTCGTCTAGGCACTGAAGCTACGCATTTTCAATTGCCGCAATTAAGTGTTCTCGGTTTTGTGCGGTGATATTTAACCCTTGTTGGTCTTGAATGATCTTTGTTAGTAAACCCCAAAAGTTTTCAATTATATTGAGATCAGAGCTTTTTGCAAGCAACGGGAACATAGGAACATTGTTTTGCTAGAGCCAATTTTGGACTGTCCGTGGCAAATGTACAGGGTGTTCTATTAGTGCGTAATTCTTTCCTAGCGTCATTATTTTTAATTTTAGAGCAAAAATGCATTGGGGAATGTTTTGTAGAATCACTTAAGCTATCTTTTTATTACAAGTATACAGGGTGTTCCCTAAGTGCTGTACTGCATTCTTCTAAACTTTTTAAATGGCACCATATTGATTTTAATTTTTTTATGGAGCTTCTTTTCTTCCTATTTATGATGGCATAATCGAATTTCACCCATATCTAGCAGTTTTGAAATATTAATTTTTTATAACTTTTTAAGAAATGCAGATGGTCAGTAAAAATTGTATTTCTCAGACGTTCAGTGCAATATTCAAATTTTTTGATTAAAACTTTTAAAGGAAGTGTCAAGCTACAATTTAATTATTTTGAAATATTTTTACACTATACAGGACTGTCCAAAATTTTGAAGTGAATATTCAAAAATTAAAAGTGTAATATCTCAATTTTTTAAATGGAATGGTATGTTTATTTTAGTGTTTTCATAAAGATAATTAATTATTCGTTTGATTTTCTTCAACATGTCCTATACCTAAACCTAATACTTTCCGAGTTATTCGAAATTTAAAATATTGCATGTTACATGGCCATTTTATATTTGATTTTTTATGCTCAATTTATTGAGTAAGCTCTGAAAAATGTGCCATTTTATAATAGACTTTCATGCACAATGAATTAAGTAGCCTTTGAAAAAATAGAATAAAATTGACAGTTAATATTTCGTCGTAAAAAGAAACTAAATACAATTTTTTTGTAGTTTAGGGAATTTTTAATTTATTTAACGTGTAAAAAAATAATAAATATAAAAACAATAACAAATTTCATTTTTCAAAATGTCCGCCATCTGCAGTAATGCATAATTGAAGTCTTTCAATAAAAGAGTTGCCAACACGTTGCAATATTATTTGTGGAATATTTTCCAAAAGCACCGCTAGGGAAGAATTACGCACTAATGGAACACCCTGTATAAGTGCATTATCCTTGTAATACTCAATTATCATTATCACAGTAAAAGTTCAAAAGTGAAACATGACAATAAATTGACTTACATTTCGGAAAATGTAGTTTTCTTCACCATGTAAAACCTGAACAGATGGCGTCATAACACTTTCGAGAATGTTCAAATATGCTTCGGAATTGAGGCGTCCGTCAATTACTCAGCAAACTGGTAGCGCGCGATGGCTTACCCAACCCTATACATTTACCGAAAATCGACCACTACGTTTTTAAAATTAACGTAATAGGTTTCGTATTAAGTTCTAAAGTGTCAAAATACTTTTTAAAAGTCGATTGTTGGTGGTACTGAAAGTTTTTTCATCGCTGAAAAAAACTCTAGTCTAAAATTCGAAGGGTTTGTTAATATACCGCATAGCAAATTCTAAGTCGTTGGTCAATAATTCTAAAGTATGCACTTTATATTGTTTTATTCCGGCTTTTTTCAATCTAGCACAAATTGTTTCGCGACATCCAGAAAATCCAGTGTCATTTTTTGCATTAGTGTAACTTGTAAAAGGGTGATTTCTTACATAGGCTACTAATTCCTTGTCTTCAGCTGGCGTTGATAGTATTCCAGCCGCTCTGGTATATTCGAGATTCCATTTTCGTCGCACTCGTCCAACAGTAGATCGCGAAACATTAAAAAATCGAAAAATTTCGCCACCATTTTGACCACTATCTAACTAGGCAACATACGAGTTTTTAAATCTATCGTGCTATAAACAGACATTTTCAACACAATCACAGAATTACACTACTTATATTAATAAGTAATAAGTATGTATGTACCCCCCCTCCCTCCACTTTTGCTAATCACACTTAATTAACAATTTGAAAAAATATATTGTATTCAATATTGTATGAGCCCAAATCTAACAGTAAACTTTTTTGAGCCTGATGTCTCGGATCTGCACGTTTCATAGCATTCTACACCTAAGATCCGAAAAGCTCACATACAAGTTTCCCGACACATTATGACACGGGTCCACGGACTACCACGACAATAAAAAAAAAAGAGGTGATTAAAATAAATAAACCAAAAATAAGGATGAAGATTGAAACAAATTATTTCATATTTAAACTTTAAAATTAGTATAAGAAGATTATAAGAAGTTAACAGAACATGGAATTGGTTGGCTGGATCAAATAGATTCGCTGAGGTTGGGAATAAACTGATCTAAAAGAACGAAAGTTATTAATATTAAAAAATTAGTTGTATAATATTTAACACAAGAATTATATCAAATTAGAGGACAAATTGGGTAATATAGTTGTATTGAGCCGAGACGGAATTATATTCAATTTTGAATTGGATTGCTCTAAAAAAATTGTTCATAAATTTGGTGCCTAGAACAAACAATAATTATTTATCATTTTTAAATGTTGGTGAAATATACTTTGAATATCATCCAGGTATTAGTAAAAATATTAGTAGTACAGTAAAACTTCTATTTTCGGCTACTTCTTAAAAGCAGCCACTTCTAAAACCGGTCAAGTTCTCCAAATCAAAAAACAATTATACGGAAATATCCATATTAATAACCCTCTTAATAGAGACCACTTCTTGATAACGGCCACGGCCACTTATTTGTAAACTTTCTTAGAAAAATACATCTAATTCTACCTCATATTTCCGGCCATTCTGTAAGTAACAATAGCTTAACGTTCAAGTTTTGCATAATATATACTTGTCTCATTGTGTGAGGCTTAAGTAATTACTGGTATTTAAGAACGAATTTAAAGAATTTGTTTGATTTACAATAGATGGTGATTACAGAGAAAGTGCAATTAAAAAACTCATTAAGCTCACCCCAAAAATTGTATTTTACGTACATAGCTTGAGTTAGTATGTTCAACAGTGCTGTTACATATAGACGTACAGCAAAATTACAATGTCGCTAAAAAACGTTTGTCTCTTAAAGAAAAATTGATATAATTGTGAAAAGTAAAAAGTTCAATACCAGTGCTAGAAAGCTGAAAAATTTAGTGTTGAAAGAACACAAGTTAACGATAATTTAAAAAAACAAATAGGATTTAAAAAAGTTATTTGAAAAAGGTTCTAATACAGAGATGAAGAGAAAATTCCTAGGACTGAAGGTTTAGAAATTGACCGAGTAGTTTACAATTGGTTTTGTAAAGCTAGGAATAAAAATATCCCTATATTTAGACCTTTAATAAAAGAGAAAGCATTGGAAGTTGCGAAAAATTTAAAAATGACGGATTTTAAAGTTTTAAATGGGTGGCTTGAGAAATTTTGTCAAAGACAAAACCCCATTTTTAAGAAATGACCAATTCATATTTCGAGCAGGTGGTGTGCTCATTGCAATTAGAAACAACTTTCAAACAATTAAGAAGCCTATGACGACTAACTTTCCTGGTATTGATGTACTTGGTGTTGAAACATGTTTTAAGGCTCAAATGATGTTAGTTGTTTCCTTATATGTACTTCCATCAACGTCTAATATCATATTTAAGGATCTCCTTAGCAGTTTGGAAGAAGAATTGAATAATTACGAAAACATTATAGTTGCAGAAGATTTTAATGTTTTGGATTTTGCAGATAGCTCCGCACATTCCAATTTATCAGAAAAGAAAATTGCTCTCATGCAATTTACAAATGTTTTAAATTTATTTCAATGTAATTATATTGTTAATATGGACAATAGGTTATTAGATTTAATTTTTTTTCTACTAATATCAATCATAGATGTGAAGTAGCCGTATCTTCCGTAGTACCTCTAGATATTAAGTATCATTCCAGTCTGTCTATTTCACTTACTTTACCGGTTGATAACAGTACTTTTGATATATCGCATAAATATAAATTTGATTTCAAAAACGCTGATATTACATCACTATATTCTCTTATTAACAACACTGACTGGAACTTTCTAAATTGTTATGACAACTGTAACGATATGTGCAAAGTGTTTTATGACAAACTGTACGAATATTTTGTAATTACAGTTCCACGTAAAATTATAAAAAAAAACAAATTGTTTTCCTCCTAGGGTTACAAATAACATTAAAAGAAATTTAAAGGTGAAGAGTCATTACATGAGGCTATTCAATAAATCAGGTCACCAATTTTTTAATGAAAAAGCTGAGAAACTATATCAACATATTAGGTTACAAATTCCCCAGTTTTTATAAGGATTATATTGAAAAACTGAATGTCATATAGTGAATAACACAAGACAAATATTTAGCTACGTTAATAGTCGTAAAAGGAATTCACGAATTCCTAGCATTATGAATTATAACTCTAATGTTTTAACATCTCCTCAGAATATAGTAAATGCTGAACACTTTGCGCAGTTTATTACTCAGAACGTACAGAACAACAACACAGGAAATTTGTATGTACCAGATATTACTACTTTTTCGATTTCTATTATTTATAGTGATGAAATTAAACGAGCCTTGAGTAAATTGAAACAGAAACTTCTGGTCTTGATGATATACCCTCATTCCTAATTAGGGATTGCTCTAACGCTTTTAGTTACCCACTTGTTATTATTTTTAACAATATTCTAAAACGATGACTTTCCCGGATGATTGGAAAATCTTCAAAATTATATCCGTTCATAAAAAGGGCTCAAAGTCTCCAATTGATAATTAGAGACTACTTTCAATGATTTTGAATTTGGCTAAAGTCTTTGAAATGGTGCTTTCACAGTATCTACAAAATCATTTTTCAAATTTTATCAGTGAATTTCAGCATGGTTTTGTTACGGGTAGATCCACTACTACCAATCGTTGCAACTTTACTCACACTGTATTTAGTGCACTGAAGAAAGGATGACAAGTAGACGTAGTATATACAGATTTGACTAAAGCCTTTGATTTAGTGGATCATAACATTTTACTAAAAAACTGGTTAATTTTGGATTATAAAGTAAGTTGTTAAATCTGTTTTATTCATACTTAAACAGTAGAGAAAATTATGTTGAATACGCATATACCAAATCAAAATTGTTTTGCACTAAAAAGGGGTACCTCAGGGATCTAATTTAGGCCCACTTTTATTTACTATATTCATAAACGATGTTGTTAAGGAAATTGATTGCAACATTTTGTTATATGCAGATGATGCTAAGCTGTTTAAAGTTATACATAGTCATGTAGATTGCTTAACACTTAAATCAAACTTAAATCGATTTTGTTCTTAGTGTAATAGAAATAATTTAACTATTAATGAAAATAGGTGTAAAACTATGTCAGTCACAAATAAACTAACAGTGATTAAATTTGATTATGACATCAACAATACTTCTATTTTGAGAGTAAGTAATTACTTAGATTTAGGTGTTACATTTGATTGTAATTTAAATTTTAAAACTGATGTGCAAGTGATTAGTAATTCTTATTGAGTTGCGCGTGTAAAATAAATAGAATAATAATAATTAAATTGTTTAAAGTTGAAAACTGCTTGACATATTTAATAACTGTTTCTACAACTGTTTTTTTTTTAAATTGACATACCCAGTAAACATGATTTGTTTGCTCTACAATTCTGTATTACAATACTTCGCCTCAAACAAACAATGGAGTAATTCAATTAATTTACTACAAACATGTAAAGACTATCACAAATTCTCAAAAAAAATTACATTAACTGTAGTTCTTTTCTCAATTTTTTAAAAATCAGTTTACCAAGACCCTTGGTCATAATATCAGCCAATTGGTTACTTGTTGACACGTATGAAATTTTAATTTTATTTTCATGTATTAACTCACGAATAAAATTAAATTTCACATCAATATGTTTCATACCACCGTGTTCTTTTGGAGCATAAGCAATTTGAATACATGACTGGTTGTCTTCTAGTAATTCAATTGGATAATTTATATTTACATCTAATTCTTGAAGAATGTTAGCTATCCAAATTGCTTCTCACGAAGCTTTACAAAACGCAATAAATTTTGCTTCAGTTGATGATAATGAAATGGTTGATTGTTTTCTTGTTGACCATGATACAACTAAATTATACACTTTAAATATTTGATCAGAGATAGACTTCCTATCATTTATGTCATTAGCCCAATCAGCATCTGCATAACCAATAAACATTTTATCCAATTTTTCATTCCATGAATAAATCATTTTCAAATTAATTGTTGCTTTAATGTACCGAATTATTCTCTTCAAATACTTCCAATGTTCTTCGGTTGCACATGGTTGTAATTGACTAAAATAATTTACTGATGCACATAAATCTAGCCTTGATGTCATTGCAACGTATGTTAAATAACCAATTAACTCCTTATATGGTATATTTATAGATACATTACCTGCTTTAATCAGTTTTAAACGTCGTTCCATTGGAAAACTGATTCCGTTACAATTTTCCATGTTAAACCTTCTTAGAACATTTTTTAAATATGGAATTTGATTAATAGAGAGTGAACAATTCATAAAATTCCTTTCAATGATAATTCCAAGAAAATGTTTAAGTTCACCAATGTCTTTCATTTCTAATTCTGCCGATAATTTACTCTTCAATTTATTAAGTTGATTTAAATTATTTCCCACTATTACCAGATCATCCACGTACAACAATAAAAATATTTTTGACTCCTGATTATTGTAGACATATATACAATAATCGAATTGTGAACGTCTGAATATAATTTTAATCATAAAGCCTTTGACGACTGCTTGAGACCGTATAACAATTTATTCAGTCTACAAACTAAATTACCATTTATGAAACCTTTTGGTTGTTTCATATAATTTTCCTCTTTCAGATAACCATTTAGAAAAGCTGTTTTTACGTCCATTTGATGCATTAATAACTTGTTCGCATTTGATACAGCCATTAGGATTCTAAACGTTGAAATCTTCGCTACTGGCGAATACGTTTCGTTGTAATCAAAACCTTGTCGTTGAGAAAATCCTTTTGCTACTAGTCTTGCTTTGTATTCAGTTGGATTTCCTTTTTCATCCATTTTACGTTTAAAAACCCACTTGTTATCAATCGTTTTCCTGCCCTCAGGAATTTCAGTTAAAGTCCAAGTTTTATTTTTTAACAATGAGTTCATTTCCTTTTCAACTGCTTCCATCCATTGTTTTGAATCGCATTTATTTTTGATGTCGTTGTAATTTAATGGTACATCATTTACAAAATCTTCCGCGTTCAAAGCCATTTCTGCATAATCATAAATGTTATCACCATAAAAATCCGGTCTCTTCCTATGACGATCATTTTGTTTTAAATCAGCTGCTTCGCCTAAATCGAATTCGTCTGATGTCCTCACAAGATTGTCTTTCTTTTCCTCAATTGTTTAATTATTAGAATTTGTGGTAATTTCCTTAACTATTTCTATGTCATTTCTTTCATCCTTCAACTGATCTTCACAGAATATAACACCACGAGCTCTAATAATATTTCCATTTCTTGAATCCCATTTGGTGCGTAGCCAACCATAACATTTTTTAACGATTTGGGACCAATTTTGTTGCGCTTTTCTTTTGGTACATGCATATAGGCTCCACAACCAAACACACACAAGTTTTGCACATCAGGTTTAATGCCATACCAAAACTCTGCTGGTGTTTTATTCTCATTCTTGCCTTTTAATGCTCTTGTTGGGCTTCGGTTCGTCAAATAAGAAGCACATAATATAGCTTCTCCCCATAATTTCTTTGTTAATTGTGCTTCATAAATCATCGTTCGAGCTTTTTCCACCAACGTTCCATTCATGCGTTCGGCAACGCCATTCTACTCCGGCGTGTATGCTATTGTATATTCTACAACAATACCACAATTATCGCAGAAATTTTTAAACTCATTTGACGAGTATTCATCTTCATTATCGCAAGGAAATCTTGCAATTTGTACGTTGGATCGAGCTTGAACCATTATGTAAAACTTCTTAAACGTTTCTAAAATATTTGATTTATGTTCTAATATACAGGGTGTTTCATTAATCAGTACAGAAAATGAAACTGGAGATTCCTTGCAAAATTTACAGGGGGTTTAACATAAATTAAATTTCCTTAAAGCCTCCCCTGAAGAGTTAGACAATCTGTAGCAATGCTAGGTAGCGTTAACGAAAATTTGTTCAAAAGAATAAGAGCCTGTATTCAAGAAAATGGTGCCCACTTTGAACACTCTCTGAAATAATATTGTTAATTTAAATTAAAAATGATAGTTAATAATAATATTGTTATTTATGTCAAACTTGCATACGCAACTTATTAATTAAAAATTCTGCAAGTTCGCTTAATTTATTTTTGGTGAAAAGTATTGAGTTTACGTGAAATTTTAAGAGACAAAAAGTTTTTAATTGAATTGGCCCTCCAAAATCTGAATTTTAAAATTGAAAAAAAATTAGTTAAAACGTTCTGGTAAAAAACTCTAAGGGTAGTAACACTCACCCCTTGCAGAGAACAAGGGTGAATAAAATTATGAAATTATGGAGGCTTCTTGGTAGTAGTATTTGAATGTTTAGATTTCTTTTTTTTATTTTAAGTCATTTCAGAAAAAAACGATTAATGTGAATTTTTTACACATCTTTAAGGGCTGTAACTCTTCAGGGGAGGCTTTAAGGAAATTTTTTTTATGTTAAACCCCCTTTAAATTTTGCAAGGAATCTCCAGTTTCATTTTCTGTACTGATTAATGAAACACCCTGTATACAAGGTTACAAAATGTGTAAAATCATCTATAAAAGTAACAAAGTATTTACCACCGTTCCATGCTGTTTCTTTAAATGGTCCACAAATGTCACTATGTATCAATTCCAACTCACAAGTTAAACAAACTTTATTTTCTTTAGAAAATGTTTTCCTAGATTGTTTTCCAATAACGCACGATTCACAAAAACATGTATCTGACTTACTTAAATCAGGCATTCCAGATATCATATTCTTACTCGACAATTGTTTGATATTCGAAGCATTTAAATGACCGAATCTTTTATGCCAAAGTTTAAATTTCATATCGTTGCTTAGTGATGCAATGTTAGGTTGACTCATCTGCTGTTCATACATCTTGATTTCATAAAATTTTTTGTTACGAATTCCTTCACCAACAATTTTCTCTTCCTTTAGAATTTGAACTTTTCCTTTTGCAAAAATTGCGTTCAATTCAGTATCTTCAATTCGACGAATTGAAAACAAATTATGTTTTAAATTTTTTACAAGTAAAACATTTTTAACAGAACAGTTTGAAATTTTCCGTTAATATTTGCTTTCCCTTGACTAGTTCCAGATTTATATGCAATTAACGAAACACCATCTTTTGCAACTCCTATGATAATGGGCTTTGACAAATTTCTTAAACTATTAAAGTAATTTTCGTTGTTCACCATGGGTTGTGTCGCACCACTATCTATACACCAATTGATGTATATATCATTACTTGTAGATGTGTTTATAGTTTCTTTTGCAGCTATAAAACTAGCTTCTTCTTCGTCGCTATTGGATGTAGTCGTATTTGCTTTTACATTTGAGCTTTGCTTTTGTAACTTCTTTCTCTTTATTTCGGGATAATTATATTTCTTATGACCAATTTTTCCACAAACGAAGCATTTCAAATTAAAATTTTCACTATTCATTGCAACACTTTCTGATTCAGCATTATGCACGTGCTTCTTTTTATTTGCTTCATCCAGTAATCTACTTTTTACAGATTCAATAGATAAATTCTTCATGTCTATCGTCTCCAGTGCAGTAACAACAATTTCGTACGAATCAGGCATTGTCAAAAGCAGATGGCAAATAATATCCATATCATTTATCTTAGCACCTGTTGATTTTATCTCACGAACAATAACATCGAACATCAAAAAATGTTTTTCAATTTCATCATCATCGACATACTTTAAAGCGATGTTTTTTCTTTAAAACGTCGATTTTAACAAATCTAGAATATTTTTGGGCAATTCCTTATCTTTTACGTATTCCAAATGTGAGTCAGCAATCGGCCGAATGATAATTGATTTGCATTTCTTGTCGTTAACCAAATATAATCGTTTTTTTGTATCATCTATCTCCTTAGAAACAAATTTACTCACATCTTCTTTAATATAATCCAATAAAGATTTTCGTCCAAAACGACTTCTAGTCGAAAAAGCCGATTGTCAAAATTTCCTCCATCAAACAATGTAACTTTAAATTTCTCTTCCTCATTAATCATTTCAATAAAAACCACTTTTTATTTTACTTTATTCAACAACGCGTTACTTTCTTGAATTTAGTAAGTAACCTCTGGGCCGATAACCTATTGAGTTGCGCGTGTAAAATAAATGGAATAATAATAGTTACATTGTTTAAAGAAAACTGCTTGAAATATTTATTGACTTTTTACTACAACTGTTTTTTTTTTTAAATTGACATACACAGTAAACATGATTTGTTTGCTCTACAATTCTGTATTACAATAATTCTGCTGTTAAAAGTTTCGGATTTATTATTCGTTCCTGTAAAGACTTTAAATCAATATTAATTCTAAAGAAACCGTATTATATTCCATACTTAAAAGATTTTAATAAACTCCGCATTAAAATAAATTTTTTTCCTCCCAATAACGGCCACCTCCATAATATATATATTATACCGGTCAGTTTTGCAGCAAATTTTAGTGACCGCTATTTAGAGGTTTTACTGTGGTTTGTAATATTACTAAGTAGTTGTATAAAACTTTCACATACACAAAAAGTTGACGTTTAAGATTGATATTTCTGTGAAATTGGTAGTGAATTTAGAAGTGTTGTTGAAAATTGTTTATTTTAATTTTAATACTTGACTTTCTTTGTAGTCGTTGAAAAAATTAAATATTTTATTAATTAAAAAAATTCCTTCGGCATTTTTTTCTTAAAAAATAACGTAAGTTTGAATGAGCTCGTTAGATGCAGAATAACTTAAGCATAACACAATTTTAATTAAAAGGTCTAAAAAGGTGAGTGCTTGGTTTAATTCATAGCAATACTATTACAATTAAAAATTAAATAATTACTATTAATAGGCATTAAACATAATTGGCAACTGCTAATAAAACAATTTCTTTAATTGTAGGTGTATGGTGAATTTAAACAACGAATAATTGAAGTAAAAAAATTTTATGTAGTTGCAAAATTTTGCAACAGTCGATATAAAATAATTTAACGTTACGCAAAACAAAGTTTGCTGTTTCAAAAAGATTAGATACAATTAGAATGTTTAAAAAAGCAAACTTTGTTTTGCGAAACGTTAAATTATTTTATGTATAATTTTGCAACTACATAAAAAATGTTTACTTTAATTATTTGTTATTTAAAATCACCATACACCTACGATTCATGGCAGTAACAACTTAAAATTCCTTTAATATTGTGTTTGATTATGTTTTTAAAATTTTGTTAAATTTGAAAGTTTTAATTAAATGACTGTTTATCGGTGCATCTGTTTATTTTCACGATAAAAAATTAATACTTTTAGAAAATTTTAACTTTCTTGTTAATTAGAGTGTTATTAGACAACACAATTAAAATAGTAAAAATAAGTTGAGATTCATTGAATGTTAAAATAGAAGTGGAATTGTAGCATCTGAATAGGATTAATACAATAAAACAATTATATCCATACATCAAAGTTTACCTGAACTGTTCACTCCATTCTTTGTTAGTTTGGAAATAATGTAGAAAAGCCAAGGTTAATAATCTTAGAGTAGATATGTATATTTAACTTGTAGAACTAAAGTGTCCCGATTTTTGTTTGCTCAATAGTACAAGAAGGAAGAAAAACATAAATAGATTATTGGTTTATAGCAAACGTCACAATAGAACAGATTTTTTTGAAAAGTTTAATAGAGTTAAGTGTGTGTTTTAATAAAATTAGTTTTAAGAAAATATACTTTCATAAACTGTCATAAACATACAAAAAACCCACAGTACCACAAAAAAATTTGATGTGTAGTGTATGAAATATTTGCATTTTAAAAATATCTAAAACACTCTCTTTTAAAACCATTGCCTTTGGTCGTAAAGCACCCCTAATATATACATATAAAGCATACAACCCATATTATGTTATTTATACAAGAATTGACGTCACGATATAGACGACATGTTTTGGCGCCAATTTTCAGTATTTAAATTAAAAAAATTTTTTTAAAGATACATTGTAATTTAAAAAAAAATTACTGGCAAACTTATGTGTATGGCTTTTAATTTTGTTATAAAATACCAAATAAATTTTTGACATAAATCCGGCATGACTTGCTCATTGAAATATTATTCCTATGTTTAATTTTAAAAGCCCAAAAGTCGCAAAAAAACCTCACTGTATAATAATATGAATATATAAAAAATTAAATTTTAATATATTCTATCAACACCATATAGTACTTACCTAATTATCATTATAAAAGAAATATTAGTTTAAAAAATAATATTAAAAATTAACAATTTTCTTTTACGCAACAAATACATAATACAATCGAACTCAATTTTCGGAAATTCAATTAAAATTTCTCTTTTATAATTAAAACTTTATTTGTTGAGTAATAGTATTAATGAGTATCTTTTATATAAGTAAATTTTCTGTCGGAATTAGTGGGTCTACAATGAAGCAAAGTGTTTAATTTTTACCTAAATTGTGCGAATGCACTTTTTTAATTGTATGCTAAACGCCCGCAAAATGTTTAAACATAAAGATATTTTTTTAGTTTTAAAAAAATTATGATTTACACTATTTTGGCAGATTAAGTGCACATTAACAATTCAAAACATTTGTAGGACTACTACATTATGAATGTGGCAACAAATGTGGCTATGCTTGGTTGGGTAATTAACTAACAAACTTTGCCTTTAAATAAAATATAAGCTTTCTTAAACAAGTAGAAAAACCTCTTATACACAATGACGTTTTAGTATCTATAATCTACTAAAACTTATTTTACCAAGTTAAGTTACGCAAATAAATAAAAAATGTAAATTTATATTAAAATTCAACGTCTTCTATTGTTCTGCCGTAATAGCAAAGTACGGCCAGCTTTTCC
Source organism: Abscondita cerata (assembly GCA_030710515.1). Classification (NCBI taxonomy): domain Eukaryota; kingdom Metazoa; phylum Arthropoda; class Insecta; order Coleoptera; family Lampyridae; genus Abscondita; species Abscondita cerata. The sequence goes on along the minus strand of JALBCR010000120.1, from coordinate 384,148 downwards.
TAATACCGTACCTCACGAGAATTGTATACTTCCTGTCTTTGCATAGTTTTTGATTAAACATACACACCAATGTTATGAATATTCATAAATGCATTACGCCACGTAGACAATAAAATGTTTTTTTATGAATAAATTTATTTAGCAATTATTCCTGGCATATATGTTTAACCAATTAAATTAAAAAGAAACGTAAGCAAAACCCATAAATAAATCTGGGGTTTCAATTTAAGAACTGCGAAAATGTTGTTCAGTATAACACACCCCCAAAGGGTTGCAAAGCGGAAATTTGTAATTTTCTATTTAATTACTTTAAGAACGTTTAAGGGTTTTTAGCAAATTAGCGCAGTCAGAGTGCTTAAGAGCATTTGCATATATTATCACAATCCTGTTTTAAAGTTCATGTTCAATCACCAAGAACGTTAAATTGTGACGTTTTTTTTTTAATTTAGTGTTTATTTATTTGATTGTAATCGTGTTTTTGTAAACGATAAACTCATTATTCTTGTTCTTGTTTTCTGTATTGTATTTCGTTATTTGCCCAACGAATAATTGTCTTCATTAACATCTTACGTAAACAAAACTCAAATTAATGAAGAAAACATTTAAACTCATCATTTTTAATTGATTCCCTCTTTTACATTGTTTAATTATGTAAGAAACGAGAAGAAATTATTTTTGGAATATTATATTGCAAGAAAACAGGGATCTTTTCAAAATAAGAACATTAAAATTAATTACACAATCAGGAGCACGCCTTACCAATTAAAAAGTTTTTGTAAAACTGAAACGTTTAACTAGTCTACACTTAATCATTAACAAGATGGTAAATTATTTTTTAAATTGGATTTTTGTTTGATTAAAATTAGTTTATTTTTTTTTATTTTGCTTAACACTTAGCAATGATAAAATTAAATTTAATTTTTCTTCATTTTTCTATAATTTAATTTGGTAAGAAAATTGTCGCCCGCATATTTTTAATATATACACATAACTTAATTAAATAAGTTCGTACATTTAAAATTATCAACAATTGACCAATTTTAAAAATCGTTTGTGAACAATAAAACTCATATGATAAACAATGTAGAAAATAGAAATAAAAATGTTAGGGAAAATATGTTTAGGTATGTTATCAGAAACTATAAAAATAAACTTAATCCGCAAGTGATAAGAACAATAAAAACTAAACTAAACTAAAATAATTTAGTAATATTTAAGCAAAACTAATTTTGCTTATATATATAATCAATATACAGGGTGTCACAATATATGTATTACAACCTGAGAGGGGTTATAGAGGGCAATAAAATAAACCACTTTTTTAGTAAAATTTTTATGTTAGACAAATAGTTACGCCAAGATTGAAAAATAATCAATAGTATCTTATAGTATGTTTTTGACTATGTCCAATTCAAATTAGACAAAAATTTTGATCTAGAAAAATTCAAAATGGCGGATTAAATTTGCAAGTACTTGATGTAATAATTTCATTTAAACGAAAATTTTGTTTTATCAATTTCTAAATAAGTTGCAGTTGATTTTGAAAATTAAAAAAAAATAGCCACGGTCGATTCTTGTCGAAATAAAAAATTTCAACCAATTTTGATGAAAATTTACAAAAGTGTACTTTAAAATATTATTAAATGTAACTGTTGAACAGATTTTTAATAACTTTAAAAATAAAAATTTTGTACGATTTTAAAGTTAAAAAATTTAAAAATTAATGGCGTTCAAATATTATGAAATTTTGCAAAATGGTCTCTAAACTTCCCTAAAACCAAATTAAATGTCAAAATTAAAATTTATTTAATTTATAAGCTAAAACTTTAGCATGACTAATTTAATACCTAAATAAACAACTTAAAATAATAGGAATTGCGAAGGCAATCACTATGTAATTGTAATTTTCACAAATAGTTTTAAATTCGTAAATATTAATTTTACCCGTGTTAAAAATATTTAGTTTTAGTTTTAAAAAAACGCCACATTTCACAATTCAATTCGACTTGGAGACTATTCGTGCAAATTTTCATTGTAGTCGAATAACATTATTTCAATTTCTTAATTTGTCAGCCAATTTTAACAAAAATTCCAAACGTGTATCTACTCTAAAATATCACAGGCATAACTGTCAAACCAATTTTTATAAATCTCAATTCAACCATAAATAGTATAAAAAATGTGGGAATTGGTTAACTTTTACTGCAGATAAAATCCATTTTCATTAGAGATAGAGTTTAAAAATAAAACATTTATGATGGATTTGAATTTTCAGCTACGTTTCGGAAAAGTTTTTATTTCAGTTTACTTCATCAGACTTTTATTGAGTTATAATAAGAATCGTCTCTATTTAATACAAAACATGTAACTATCACAATTATTACAAAATGCGCTAATAACAAAAGATGAAAAAGGTGATTCCTATACTGCACAAAATTAATAACATTAAGTAATTGTATAAGTTATAAATTAAAAATAAATATTATACTAAATAACAATATTTACACTAACGAAGGTATTTAAAAATTATTGTTCTTTCAATCTAATGAAACTAGAAATATTTACAAAGTTTTCTTTTAACATTTTTATCAAGGTTAAAATATTTCCTAACTTTAATCAACCAATAAATGTAAATTATGATCATATCTGAGTCGCCTTTGTCACCTGTTATTTGTTTAAAAAACAATTGCGGTAGCTAATATTAAGCATTGTTTTTTGCACTTGCGTTACATTGTGTCGATTTTTATGATTCTTTAGTTGTTTGTTAATTGTTTTCATTAGTTTTGTTTTGTTAATTGTGTTGGTTTTGTGGTTATTTAGCTGTTTGTTCAAAGTTTTTATTAGTTAATTCATTTCATTTAAATAATTATAAGTTAGATATTTCATTAATCTTATTTATTAAATTAATTATAAAAATGAATTATTCTAACGAGGAGATGGCAGAAATGATTGTTATTTATGGAGAAGCAAAACGTAACGGAAGAGAAGCTCAAAGAATCTATCGACAACGTTTTCCCAACAGAAATGCACCGAGTCATTCAATTTTTAATAGATTGTATGATAAACTTCGAACTACAGGAAGTTTCCAGCGAGGTACGTTTCATATTAACTAATCATAATTTGTTTCAAAAAAGCATTTTTTTGGATCGGCTGGTCGTCCACGAGTAGCTAGGACTTCTAACTTTGAAGCAGAAGTATTACGTCGCGTTGAAGATAATCGAGCACAAGCACGAGAGCAATAGCGAATAATTTAAACTCAAATCACAGCACTGTGTGGAGAGTCTTGCATGAACAACTTTTGTATCGCTATCATCTTCATTCCGTGCAAGCATTATACCCAGGTGATGAAGATGCTCGAATAACATTTTTTCGTTGGATTCTTCGGCGCTTGCGTGAGGATAGACATTTTCCTCAACATATTTTATTTACGGATGAAACTTCTTTTTCAAGAGATGGAGTAGTTAATCTGCATAACCTCCACAAATGGGATGAAGAAAATCCTCATGCTTTTATTCAAAGCGACAATTTCGAATAAACGTGTAGGCAGGTATTATTGACAATCGTTTAGTTGGACCTTATGTTTTACCAAACCGGCTTACTGGGAACGTATACCTAATTTTCCTTCAAGAGGTGTTACCAAAACTGTTAGAGGAAATTCCTTTGCGGTCACGTCAACGCATGTGGTTCCAGCATGACGGTGCTCCGTCTCATAACTTTGTGTCAGTTAGAAACCATCTAAATGAAGTTTATGGGCCACGATGGATAGGGAGAGGAGGTCCTGTTGCGTGGCCTGCAAGATCTCCAGATCTTACGCCACTCGATTTCTTTGGGGAGTTTTAAAAAATATTGTTTACGACGGTACCCCAATTGAATCCGAAGACATTAACAATTTCAAAAAGATGTAGACGTTGTCTAAGAAATAGAGGAAGGCATTTTGAATGATAAAAATGACTATAATATGATAACCAGTTAATAAAAGTCTGAAAAATTAAATTAATATAATATACTATACATATTATCTACAGTAGTAAAAAAATTAACAATAGGACAAAACAAAGGAAACAAAGGTGTGGCTGCAATTTTCACTTATGACTGCTTAAGTAGTGGTTTAGCTTTACAAAATAAATTCATTTTTAATCGTCAGCACACGGTACAGGGTAATAGTGATTTTTGTAACATTACATTAGACTTTACTTCAGAACATTTATATTATTATTATTATTTATATTAATTTTTTAATTTTTCCGACTTCATTTTGTAAAATTGTTAGACCGGAATTACAAAGAAGTAATTGTAATTTGTATCAGGTTGTTTAATAGTCAGGTATTATTTTAACCATTATAAAAATTAAAAGTAATGGTTTTCAACTTAAAGTCGTATGCCCATCGTGAATTTTTTTTTTTTTTGAAAAATATACTTAACAACTAAAAAAAAGTCATTTTGTTTGTGACTAGTTTCGGCCGATTCTAGGCCATTATCAAACAATTTTTAACTAACATGATGGTAAAACATAGTAAACTGGTAATTTTTTTTACATAATTAAATTCGTGAGTTTTAATTAATATGACACATCCGATCATTATAAAAATGTTAAATTTTAGTTTACAAAAAAATCAACTTCGAAATTCATTGTATTTCATTGTTTTCAAACGACAATAATTTCTAAATACGTTCGTTATTAGTGTAAATCTTATTATTTACTACAATATTTATTTTTAATTTATAAATTAGTCAAATGATGTTATTAATTTTTAATCTAGTAATAACTATTGTTATCTTTTGTTATTACCACATTTTTAATAATTGTGATCGTGTAATAACTTGATGAAAGTCTGATGAAGTAAACTGAAATAAAACTTTCCGAAAACCTAGGTAAAAATTCAAGTCTCTCATAACTGTTTTATTTCTGAACCCCTCTAATGAAAAAGGATTTAATCTACAATAAATTAATTCATGCCTACATTTTTGTTTTATCCTTGAATAAAAATTTTATTTTTAAAGTTATCAAAAATAGGTTTGACAGTTACAAGGTTTGAATACATACGCACGTTTACAAATTTTTGTTAAAATTGGTTGACATATTGAAAAATTGAAAAAATGGATGTTATTCGAATACAATGAAAATTTGTACGAATAGTCTCTAAGTATAATTGAATTGCAAAATGTGAAGTGTTTTTGGTATATTAAAATTAATTATTTTAACACGGGTAAATTAATATTTACGTAATAAGGAACCATTTGTAAAAATTATAATTACATCTTGGTCGGCTTTGTAATTGCAATTATTTTAGGTTGTTTATTTAAGTATTAAATTAGATGCTAAAGTTTTAGCTTATAAATTAAATAAATTTTAATTTTGACATTTCATTTGGTTTTAGGGAGTTTAGAGACCATTTTTGCAAAATTTCATAATATTTGAACGCCATTAATTTTTAAATTTTTTTAACTTTAAAGTCGTACAAAATTTTTATTTTTAAAGTTATTAAAAATCTGTTCGACAGTTACATTTAATAATATTTTAAAGTACACTTTTGTAAATTTTTATCAAAATTGGTTGACATTTTTTATTTCGACAAGAATCGACCGTGGCCATTTTTTTTAAATTTTCAAAAATCAACTGCACCATTTTTTTTATTTATTTAAAAACCGATAAAACCACGCCATCTTGGCGTAACTATTTGTCTAACATAAAAATTTTGCTAACAAAAGTTGTTTATTTTATTGCCCTCTATAACCCCTCTCAGGCTTTAATACATATATTGTCACACCATGTATATAATTAATAAACCTTTTACACTAAGGTGTAAGGTATAAAACTTAAGTTTCAAATTCAATTTCAACTAAAATTACAGATTAATTATTACATCCCAATCATATGTTGTGTACAAAAATTTCTCCAGTTTTTATTGTTTTTGCTAGATTCTTTGCTTCCAACCTTGTTTTGTTTTTATTCTTTAGCACCAGCTGTCACTTCCTCGTTCCAGGTTTTCTTCGGTCGACCTCTTTTCTTCCTTTTTCCTTTTTTATAATCGACTCAATTTTTAATTATTTCCTCACTACATTGTTTCGTATTTTATCTCTCCTGGTTATTCCTTTAATTCCTCTGATAAACTCCTCTATGGTTATTACGACCTTCTTGTAGGAGCATGTAATGGGTTGAAATGAAACTAGTATTTCATTATTGCCGAAGGCTGGTCTTTCTTAAGGTCTCTTTAATTGAAAAAGAAACAAAGAATTTGTAGTTAGTTGATTCACATTCGGTAAAAAGATTAAGGTAATATTATAAACAAACTTATCACAGATAATTATCGCAACGTTAATTGATATATTACAAACATTTGGTGTCTAACCTTGTAAACTATTTATCAGGTGAGACACCAAATGTTAACTTAGTAATATATCAATGAACGTTGCAATAAATATCTGTGATAAGTTTGTTTATAATATTTACAGATATAAACATATCTTCTCAGAATTCATTCTTCCTTTGTGCATTTTTATCTTTATCTGGTCCGTAGGTTACTAGTATTGTTGTATTGCATCGTTTGTCTAGTTGAAGTTCAATTGTTAATATTTTCGAATATACACATTCCCATTTAATTATATATTTGATGTAAGGTGCTTTAATTATACAATCAACGCTTTCTGCTGCTCTTTTTTCTACTCCTACTCCACTATATATTAATAGGTGACCACTGTCCATATTTACAATTCCATGCTCTTTTTCTTTGTTTCCGTAATGGCGAAAATGTCTAGTCTCGCTTGTTCAAATTCTTGTATAAGTTCTTGTTCTTTCCCGTTTAAACTTCTAATATTCCATGTTCCCATTTTTATTGCTTTTCCAATTTTGGTCTTTTATATTTATCGTTTATGTGTATTTTCTGTTTGTCCGTGTCCTCTGCTCTTGTCGTTTCCTTATATCTGTCATGCGATGTGCTATTTAGTTTTTGACTTGTTTTTGTTGTGAAGTGTTTTTTCTAAAACGGCCTTTTCATTGTTTCATTTCCATTCTGTTCCATCTATCAGTATTTTGTGATAACCTACTTTAGTTAATTTTCCTTGTTTCCTTACCTGTGCTGCTCTCATTCGATTTTCCTATCTACATCTCTTTCTTTTTCGTTAAATCATTGTTGATGAAAATTTTGCGCCCTCTATTCTTTAATTTTGTTTTATTTTGCGTGATTTTTATTTTGTCTTCAAAATTCTCTAGTTCCAACACACTCATCTGTGGTCCTATCTTATATGCTGATTTAATGGGTATGTCTAATTCTAAATTTTGTGGGAAGAACATGGTCATTTCGTCTTTTATATTAATTAAAGATCTTGTATCTATTTCTAGTTCTGTTACTACAATGTTATTTCGTTTCTTTTCTTTCTCTATTTTTTCTAATCTTTGTTTGTGTCTCTGCAATTCGGTTTCTATGTGTTCATTCTCGATTTTTATTTTAGTATTTCCTTTCTTTTATGTTTTTGTTTTCCGTTTCTTGGTTCATTATCTTTTCTCTAAATTCTTGTTGATCGGTTCTTATTTGATTTATTTCACACTTAAATTTTGTAATATGCTTAATATATGGTCGATTTTTGCTTCTTGTTTTTCCCTGGTGACCTAAGCGTTCTCTTGCTTTTAACAAAGATTTCTGATTCTTTTTCGCTCGTTGTTATGTCTTCTCTTTTTCATTTATTTTCATCCGTATCTGTATGGCTCATGTTTAATGTTTTCGTTAAATTTACAGTTCAATGGGCTTTTATCGGTCAGTTGTAAAGCTGTTTATATATGACGGTCACGATTGATATCTGAATTGTATGCGCTCCCTAGCATGTATTAGTCCGGGTCAACCGCTCGAAAACTAAAACACATTTCTTCCAACCTAACCTCGTTTAACTTTTGTTCTTCTTATGACTATATTAATAGGTTTGTTACTGACCTTAACTACTTCTGTCCGATTTGTCACTTTTAATTCTATACACTTTTTACAATTAATAGCACTTATTTCACGATAATCTCTTGAATATTGCAGTATGTGACGGAGCCGATACGTCGGTACTCAAGTCGCCATTGAATTTTTTTTGCTTATAATTAACTTATATACAAAATGAAACACAAGACCCATAAAATCAAGTTTTAACATAAGTTGTACCGAATTACTACCCAAAACCGGCAATAAAAAAATGGTGTCATAGAAACGGGGTACTTCTAGTCACAAAATTTTAATTATCGAAAAAATATTTTATAAAATCTAGGTTTATAGCATTTCGTTTATTAAACATTAGACAATTAATACAAATAAAAAATCTTTGTTCTACATGGAAATGCAATAATTCCTTGAAATATTCTATAAACAAATTATAGTTCGACTTTACATGCTCAAAAGCACTTATCTTCATAACATTAATAATCCGCAAATAAATTTACTTAAAAAATAAATTAAGTGTCTCCGCCATATTTTTAATTATATAATAAAAATATTTTTCTTGTTTAAACTAACTTAACGTCATTGCATTTAGTAACGGATTATTTTTATTTTTAAAATTTTTGATATTGTGAACATAGTATTGGTTGAAATTGTAAGTAAACATTAAAATGAAATAATTACTGCATTTGACTTGATAGTTTCCTGAGGTATTCTTGACAGAAATCGGTTCAATTTAAATTATAGTGCCATCCAGTGTGACCGTTATTTAATGAAATAAGCAAACAAGGGTTTGGGTGACGTAATTGCATTAGTACATGGTATTGGACATGAAACGAAGAACTTGTATTTGTAAAATATATTTGTTGTGACAATTGTAAGTTAAAGCTATTTAGAATAAATATCATTAAATAATTATAATAGTAATTATATTCAATTTATTAGAAATTATAAGATTTGTTCCATCAACGTGATGGTCTAGTAACAAAACTACAGGTCTTATTGCTACATAAATACCGAAGTTTCACCCAAACAGGCGAGGGCTTTATCGAAGTTAATTATTGAGTCACAATACTTAAAATAAATTACCAAAACTGCTGATTTAGTAATTTAAAAATTTGTAATCATGTATACAACACACACAGATAATTTTTAACGAACGAACGACTATACCAGAATGTAAGAATTGGAAAGATTTAGTTTAAGAAATTCGTGTAATTAGATTTTGTCACTAAAATGGAACAGCACTATACGACTATAATTAGTTTTGTAATTATGAAAACTTAAGATGAGGGGGGGTGGGTAAATTTTTATCGGTGGCCCTTGGTCACTTAAAAAGTCATTTAACAATTAGTCTCGGTTCGTAGAAAATTTGGTTTCCAACAAACCTTATTTTTAAATAAGTTTAGCTTAATTAGGCGTTGTCGTTTAGATAAAAATTGTAGAACCTTGCATAGGCTTTACAGACCCATCTGTGAGATTTTCTTCTATCTATCTATTTTTATAAATTTAATTTAATGCATTATTCCATTTCCGAAAATTATTTGTCTCTAGTGGCTTCGGCAGTATATACGTTCTTTTCATTATTACTGAAGATGAAGTACTTTTTTTTTATTAAATAAAACCATCGAACTGACTAATCACTTGTAAGTTGATGAATTCCTTTATTTTAATTACAAGCTGTACATCTCTATTGTATGCACTACCGGAAATCGTAAGTCAAACGAATTGTTCTTATTTCTGCAAGCGCCATCTTGGTACTCCTTTTAGAATTAGCCGATGAATTCCGGTCTAATCTTTAATTATGCTGGTGGTATTAATTACAATTTATCTTATTAACTACAATTTATCTGAATTGTTTGGCGTTCCTGTAAATCAAATAAAACAATATAACAGATAAGTACTCTAGTTCACAGGTAATTGTATGGTAATTTATATTTTTATGTATCTTGTTTTAGAAACTTCCAAGATGTCACCTCTTTTTGGTCAAAAATTGTTTTCTTGTACGCGCAAATAATTTTGGTTACTAAAAGCTCTTGTGAATTGGATTAGAGTATAGTTCTAAAGTATTTCATTTACATTGCAATGCACGTGTGTTCATGGTCAAGTTTGTCGAAATATTGTTTTTAGTCATTTGATATTTTTCTTAATTCAGATTTATAAAGGATGTTTTCGTCACGTTCAGGCAATTAGAATTTTTAGGAAATGCTTATTTCAATAATTTTCACACTTGATTTCTTTGAATTTAATCAATATATGTCGCAGTTTGTTTAGTTATTTTAAAGGTTTCTTTGTTTAATCCAGGGAAACAGTCGGTGGTTGTCGCCTTTATCAATTAAATTAAAGACTTGTTTTGATTAATCGTAAGTGAATAACAGCAAATCGTACCCACGATCTAATTTCTAAAAAGTAATTTTTGTTTATTATTTTTGAGCGCGTTAATTTTTTGTAATGTTTTTTGTGTAGGAAAGTGAATAAAGTAATACCGTCAAGAAGCTTTAGATCGAAACTTCGGATTATTCTGCAATAATGATTCCGAGTGGATTCTTCTTCGAATAATGGATTGAAGAAAATCTCAACTGTAAGTACTCTACTTGATTACTTCAAAAACTTCTGTGCTTTTGAGTGTGAATTGGCGTTTGGTGAAATAAATTATACAGCGTTTAGGGTATCTTTATTTTTGTTATATTTTGTCTTATTTTAAATTACGTGTTTGAGTTAAAATCGTGTTCAATGGTAAAGAAAAAAAAAAGAAATGATCGAAGTGTGAGTCCAGGGCATGTTATGTTTAAGTTGATGTTACAGTAAAAATTGCGTATTTGACTAGGCCACAGACTCGTTTCGTTGATTTACCCACATAATGTAATAGTTTTAGAAGCGCGGTTAAAAATCTGTTTCTTCGCCCGGTACCGGGGTAGATAATCGTTTGCATGTTTGTCTGTTTTTTTTGTATTAAGCGACAAAATACGTCATAGAATTAGGACACCGTGTTAAAGCCGTGTACATTTTTAACACTTAATAGAGAACCGTTAGTAATGATTTTTCTCTTTTATTGCCTCAAGTGCTTGCATTTCTCTCTTTTCTTTAGTGAACATTTGTCCTAACAAGTAACAGATTAGGGTGGCGCCTGACAACACAGACAGTGACGTAATGTAAGGACCTTTAGTCTTCAATAAAGGTAAGTGAGAGACAAATCCTAACTCACCCCTCGTCGTTAGCTAGCCGGTACATTCGTTTGCTACAAATTCGATTTTCAAATTTCATGATGTAACAAGGATTATAGTTTGATGTATTTTAGAAACCGAACATTTTAATTTGGTATAAACGTATTGCGTTTTTACTTCAAATAATTAAACGGTTTAGTAACTAATATTAGGAAGTCAATACTATTTCTTTGGATTTAAATTCATTACAGTATTAATTAGCGTACTTACTCTTGAAACGTGAATTCTTTATTTGGATTTGATATTGCCGTCTTAAACTCCAAGCCGTCAGGTTACGAGCTTTTGTTTATTGTGACGTCTTAAGATTCCCACGCATCGTTGAAAAATGTTGTATTCTTATTTTCAATTTTTATATTGTTGTCGTTGTGATTGTAGCTTAGTTGTTTTACAAAAACTATATTTCCACTACTTTACAATTTGTTTTGTGTTTTGAATATCCTAGTAGCTCTAGAGAGTTTACTGCACGTTCTACTAAGTAGCGCTTTATTATTTATCTTTTCAGTGTGAAAGTCTTCGATCTAATTATTTGTAAGTACACTCACGTCCTCTATGCGACTAACAAGCTTGCGGGCCAGGTTTTCAACACTGATTAAATTTTATATTAAACACATAATATTAGAGCCATATTTTATAATATAAAAAGTTGTTTTTTAAAATATTTGTAGCACAAATTAAATAATTTAACAAGCCTATAATGAAAAAACCAAAAGACAACAATTTCCGACATAAAACCCCGTGATGAATGGTATCAAACGCTCCGAAAAAATCTGTATAGATGACATCGAATTAATTTTTATTATTTAATGAAGTTACTACTTTGCTAAAAAACTTGTGAGATTTGTAACAATTGATCTACGCTTAATAAATCCATGTTGTTGAGGTGGAAGTAGTTTGCTAGAGTGGGTTATCTATTAAAAAAAGTCATAATATTTTCACACTATATAACCTGTGAGATAAATGTGCAACGTTATTAATTTACACTTGTGTCTTTTTAGATCCACCTGTAAACAGTACTGTACGCTACCGTTTCCTAAAAATAAATTACACAGATATTTTGACATTTTATAAAATAATTTAATATCATGTCAAATTAAATTTTATTTGTCTTTTTTTAATTAACAAATGGTTTAGTTTATATCAAATATACATGCAAACCAGCTGCTTTTTTCTACCATTTCCTTCATACATTCTGCCCTTTTCGCTTTTCCTCCCTTCTCCAACATGCGTTTTCGTTCTTCTCTTTTCCCATTCTAAACTTTGTTACTATTTTTTCCTTTATACTCTTACTCCCAGTCAGGTACCTTAAAACTCCAACCTCTATTAAATTGTAATATCTGTTGTCATAACTTCCTTTCCTTATCATCGCTCTTGTCTCCTGCCTTTGGCTATATTTATTTCTTAATACTACTTCATCTTCCACATTTCTTCTTTCTTGTCTTAACCTTTTTATTTCTTCCCTTTCACACTATCCCCTTTCATAATAAGATTTTCTGTTTTCTTTCCCATGTTTTACTCTTTGCTCCTTTACTCATTTCCAACATTCACATAAAAGTTTGTTACACTTTCTGTTGTCCATTTTTTTTTTAAATCTCAACGCTCTTTTTCCTGCCTGTATCTGTGTCTTCTCCAGCTTTAACTTTTCTTTCATTATATCCCATGGTGTCTCCCTATCTAATCCTAGCGTCCATATCTATGTAAAACAATTTAATATAAATTGCGACCTATTCAAGTGAATTAGAAAATTGCACCCTTGCTCATATTGCAGTGGCATCCAATGGGATTACTTTAAAACTGTGTTTCCAATACTAAAAACCTAATTTGAATTCAATAAAATCTCAATATTGTCTGGTGTAAACAAACAATTTTTATAACTTTTCATTTTGTTTCTGCTTGAGTGCAAGCTACAATTGTCAAAAAATAACATTTTTTTTTGGTGTTTTTGAAGTTAAATTTGTTATTTTGTTGATTTTACGTGTTGGTTTGTTGTTTTTTAATTGTATATTTGTGAAAATTAGTTTGTGTTGTATTGGGTTAGTGTGTGATGTGTTTTGAACAATTGTAGGTTTTTTCATAGTTTTTTAAATAAATTCCGTTTAACTTTTTTGAATTATTAAATTTACAATCCATAAACAGGTAATGGTATATATGCATTTTTTAAAACTAACATCTTTACCTTATCGTTCCTCTACTTTTAGAAAATGCCTAATAAGTGTTGTGTCCTGAACTGCATGTCTAACATGAATGATCCCTATGTACCCATGTTTCCTTTCTTAATAAAGAATTTCTATGTTAATTGTTGTTAAAAAAATACCACAAAGTGATTTAGTTGTTTCTAAAAACACTCGTGTTTGTATGAAACATTTTGGACACGAATTTATAATAAGAAACAACAAAGTGATTGAATCATTATTTTGAATGTTATAGGTTTCCTACTAACCTTACCACGACAGAGATTAATCTTGAAAAGTGATACTTATCACTCGCTTTTTCGTGACCTTCCTACTTATCTTTCTGAAGTCATTCCTGCAAAGCGGAAAAACCGTCTGAGAGATTATGTTATTTTGAACGAGAGAATGCAACACCAGCATCATTTGAAAGTTTTGATAAAATTACAAATTTGGATGAAATTAGAGCAAAGATACAAGACAAAGAACTGGTATTTGATAACCGGATTGTGGAAATAAGACAAAGCAAAATTTATTTTCTCAAAATAGATTTTAATACGATTCCAGAAATTGTCAAATCTATAACGCTTAATTGTGACTTATCTGTTGAAATAAGGTTTAAAAATGTCACACTACATACTCAAACGTATCAAAGTCTATTAAGGGTAAATGAAAGAACTTACTTACTTTTGACACAGTTCACTTATTAAAAAAAATATACGTAACAATTGGCTAAATGAGAAAACAACTACTTTTTTATTCCTTTATTTTCAGATGACACGTCTGTAACATGCAGTGCATTTGCAAATATAATTAACTTTATGAATTTAAAAAATTTCTATTGTTAAAAAGCTCCTGGACTTTTATATAAAGTTTGTGATCCCAATAACTTAGAATGACAGAACGTTAATTTAGCATTACAGATATTTAATGAAAAAACTATTACTGCTGTAACCGATAGAAATTAAATACTTATAATAAATAAATTTAAACCTATTTCAAAGTTTGGCCTATTTTTTCTAGGTGTAAGTAGTCCAAATTTAATAAACTTATATGTTACAAAGTCGTTTACTATTCGAAATTATAAGAAATTTGTGGTGAACGTAACTACTGAAATTCCGTGGTGATCACTTTTACAGCACAATTTGTCAGCATGAAAATTATAGTTGATCATCTCTGGAGTTTTTTAGACAGATTCTTCTATCGTTTAGTATCTCAAACATAGTACTCAACATGAATAAAATTATAATATTTATAAAATTAAAGCATGTGACAAAACCTGGGTTATGTTACTTAGGACTCTTACTGTGACGTCACGATTTGAACCTGGCGGCTTAGAGTTCAAGACAGCAATGGCTTTGACTATATTGTTTCCTACAATTTGAGGGATAACCACAATATTGTTGTCAGATAACTATAAAATGCTGTAATATAATAATCCCTACGTATGGCTTGATTATACCGTGCAGAATCCCTAACAAAAAAGTGTTGATTTGTTGTCATATTTAGTTTTAGTTTGTTAAGATAGTGAATTAGAGAGATTCCATGAGTATTTTCATTTTTATGGTTATGTTTTTACGTTCGATTAAAGCTGATGGTGCAGAACCTTGATCCCATCATTAGACTTACAGAATAATTAGATTTAGGCATTAACGTTGGTAAATTAAGGTAAGTTAGTGAAGGTCATATCAAAATGTGAGTTGGTAAGATGCATACAAGGAAAACAAGAAATCAGGATGAATAATTAAGTGAAGGAATCTTAAATCTACAAAGTGTATTTACAAAAAAATTCCTAAGTAGAAAATTTAGAATAAAATCAGATTAGCGTTCTAGACGTCATTAACGTTTACGTCTTTTAAAGGTTTAAGTTAAAATTTTATGCGACGCAATAGAATTCAGAGAACTGCTTCGGGGAAGATACAAGTGAAGTGGATGTAGATATTAAGCACTATGTTAGATAATCTCGGTTATAATCATAAATTGGGTGAAGGTAATTGTAAGAAACATTAATGGTACGACGATCTTACCAATAAAAGGCGTATTGGTGGTGCATGTTTTTAGCACAAATTTAACAAACTAAGAATAGAAAATTGATTAAAATTGAAGAGTGCTGTGACCAAGTTTATGGTTAATAAGTAAAATGTGTGTTTTGCGACATCTGGTGTAAACATTAACACGTATGAATAGTATAAACTAAGAAAAATGCCAACAGTTAACTGTAACGGCATGTGTGTGTTAAAGTGCAAAGCGCTATCTAAGCAATAGCTTTAATTCTTGTAACACGTTGCCGATAAAACCAAGATAACTTGTACAGAAGTACACATGCGTGTGTACTTCTGTACAAGTATCTTGGTTTTATCGGCAACGTGTGTTACAAGCATTAAAGTTATCGCTTAGATAGAGCTTTGCACTTTATGGTTAATGTTACTCGGCATAAATAAATGCATGGAGTGAGATAGAAAATTAATTAATAAACGATTTATTAAGGTAATACAAAGTAATCGTTTAAAATTTAATTAAAACCCTATTGTCGAGTGCGTCGAAGAAGATTAACTGCCTCAAGTCCAAACTACAGTAAATGTGTGAGTGGTTAATTTAAATCTAAAACAAAAAAAAAGCAGAATAAAGTGCTACAATAAAAGTAACAAGGTTAATTACGGTGAGTGTACAGAAGGTTTGTACCAATTTAATTTTCAACGAATTATATGCAGTGATTGTTACAAGTAGAACATGAAGAGGAAATCCTGAAACTTGGAGGCAACTAGAAAGTCCATATCTATGTGGGAAGACCACCGGTTTTATTGTGTAACCTCAAAGCATAGGGGAAATAACAACTGTATTATCCAAATAGTCACTTACCAAGCACATATGACTAATGGTCGTTGTAATTAGTTGTAGTTCTATTGATTAAGGTCATGCTTGTAAGATGTTAGGACATGTTATCAGAGTTTTGAATCAAAGACAAAAAGCATTAAAAGATAAACAATTTATTCAAATAATCAAAATTTTAGTAATTGGGCTAAGCTACAAGAATAGATTCTTATTACTACCGGGCCCTGAGTAAACAAAATAAAAACAAAAATTTTTATTGACCAAAGGCTCTGATTTTACTAAATTAAATAAAATTTATAATTTAAACGTGGAATTTGATGTACATTATGTACAATATTAATTATGCCCTAATCATATCAATACCTACCCAAATTAAATATGATACGATTTTGTACTGTTTATCTAATTTATTTGCTAAATGTTTTATTGTTACTTGTTATAACTGTATACTTTATGTATTTTGGTCTGTGATAAGAGGTGAAACAAGTTCTATATTGTCAACAATATGTTTCTTGTGGTAACAGTTTCTTTCTTTCTGTCCCGAGTCTCTACTATTTAAGACGAATGACTTCAACTGTAGGGTGGCGCCCCTTTGTTTCAAAACATCTTTCTATTACTACATTGCTCATAAACGACTACAAATGTTTATTAATATAAATTTAAAACAAATTGTAACAGAACTATCGTTATTCAAATATTGTAGTCAAAATAAACAAATATTTATTTCAATATTACTTTGCCAAACATTAAATATTGTGCCGTTAGTGTTGTTCAAATATTACATCATAACTTTGTGTTTTTATTAAAACATATACTGTTCTATAAATAGAAACGTTATATTTTTGGAGTACTGCATTCCAAGTAGTATATGTTTAACTGCATTAGACAATGTTTAAAAAATGGCATGTAAATTTATTTTAAAAACTCAAGGACACTAATTGTACCTATTTCTGACAGTACTTTTATTTTTTTTTATAAGAATGTGTGTTAGAAGTGCGGCACACGGTTATAGAATATATCATTATATATTTTGCATTATGGAAGATTCCCTAAAAATGCACTATTTATTTCAATTAATTTGCAGACAAAATTTGCTTAAAATTAAGTAGAATAAACAATTTTGCCCAACTTGATCTCACTAAGAGCCTTGAACAGTCTTTTCCTATTATTTACTATTGTATTATAATTTACAGGTTGATTTTAATACTACCACACAATACTAACTACATAAAATTTAAATAATTAGCATAACTTAAATAAAACACTCTGTATTGCTGTAGAATGTTAAAAACTAAAACTGATTACTTTTTAGTTGGTGTTATGTTATCTACCCCTATCTCCGGTGGTTTATAAAACATTTTAAAATTTAGTATTTTACAATTTACCCATTTACTTTCGTCGGTGATTTCTTAAGATGGAGGGATAAAGGGAACCCTTGATTTAATTAGCCTAAAGTTATTTAAGCTTTAACAAGGATTTTTGAAATTAAAGAGTGGAAGTCACATTTAACATTACTTTAATTTCAAGAAGGTTTGATAAAGCTTGCTTAAGTGTGCGCCAAATGTTGGTTATTTGAAACCAAGGTAGTGGTTTTTGATTTCATCCCCAAGAAATCCTTACGAGAATATTCAGCTGTAATTAGAATTTTAAAGATTTATTAAATTTAACCCAGTTGGAAGTACAGAGTGACCCATTTAAATTAAGCCAGTTATTGAAGTTTAAGTAGTGTTATGCTGGGGTACTAAAACACCCTGAACATTGTCATAATAGTCAATATTAAAAACGAGGTGTCAAAAGTTTATAAAACGGGTATTTTTTTTATATTCCTGTTACATTATAAGGGGGTGAAATTAGCAACTTTTAATTTTATTTTAATATTAAAACTTTTTTAAGATTAAGTTTTGTGAAATAAAATTATAAATTAAAATCCTTGTTTAATTTAAAAATTTTTTTATTAATTTTTGTCCCATAACTAATATCTGCAGAGGAAAAAAATAAACACTATGATTTATAATTTTTCTGTGTTTGTTATATCTTGTTTTTAATTACAAAGTTTTGTCTGCTGTCACTTTGACAATACATTTACCGTGTTAAAATTTATTGAAATTGTAGTAAGCTGATGTCAAACACTGTTGCTGGCACTACCTTTTAAGGGTGATATCTCAGAAAGGGGTGGGATAAAGAAATTTTGTATGAAACACTCATGTTAATTTTATATAAGCAATCACCTCCTGAATTTTGTTGCATGAATTTAGAAACATCCTGTATTTATTTATACCGTTTCGCACACAAAAATTAAGTTTCATATTAATTTTTTTTTAATTTTATTTTCGATAACCCCGCCAAAACCTTACAGAGAAAGACCGTAAACGTACAAACATTTTTTTGATTAGAATTTTCCAAGATTTATATTGATGCTAACAGTATTAGTAACTTTTAAAAATTAAAAAGTGATTTGCTTCCAAATTTTCGCGAAAATCGGTGTCGAATAGCATAAATATCAAAGAAACGTTTGGGACCTTATAAATATGGGCGCAGATAATTTTTAAAAAGATTTTAAAGTAACCAGGGTAAAAAGAGTGTCAGGGTTCATGTAATATGTATCGATAAATAATTTAAGTGCCACGTAAATGCAATTATATACACAAGGAAATCCTGTTATTATCGAGTATGTTCAAAAATAGTAACATTGTTAAAAAACTAAAATACTACGTCAAGAAAACAATAAATGTTAAAAGTAAAACTTTGTTTTTAACTGAAATAATTTAAGTATAGTGATAATATTTACTTTTTTTAATTAAAGACGGAACACACAACACAATAAATATGTGAGAAACAAACAGTTAAGAATATTATTATTTTCCTCTAATTAATGTAATAAAAATTATACGGTATGTTCCTTCTAGGTGGAGGTCAAGTAACAAAACTACCATTGTATTGCTACACAAATTTCAACGTTTGTTCAAACTTGCATTTTTAATAATTCCAATTAGTTTTGATAAAGCCTTTGAAAATTTGAGCGAATCGTCAGCATTTATGTAGCAATAACAGAAGTTTTGTTATTTGACCTCTACCTAGAAGAAGCATACTTTACAATTGCTATTAGTGACAATTTTAAGAAAATTTTATTTGTTGTCTGTAAAAGTTACAAACGCATTTGTTAGTATTCTCACATAGTAAACGTCTAGGTTAATGTCGTTGACGCTTCTAAATTTACTTAGTACTAATTTGCAAAAGTTTTAATTTTAAAAATCTAAAAGATGTATACAATATAAATCATGCACTCATATATTAATTATCTGAATGTTATTAAAAATTAAATGTTAAATTTTTCT
Organism: Abscondita cerata; assembly: GCA_030710515.1. Lineage (NCBI taxonomy): Eukaryota > Metazoa > Arthropoda > Insecta > Coleoptera > Lampyridae > Abscondita > Abscondita cerata. Next base: position 364,682 of record JALBCR010000120.1, on the reverse strand, counting down.
TATTTATTTATTTAGATATTTTTTTTGTCTCGCGCAAAGAAGACAAAATTCAAAAACAATTTTAACTGGGGTTGAATTGTAATTGTTATTTTGTAGAACTTATAGAAATACAAATTGCAGCCATCCAATATGTCAATTTGAATCAACCTAATTTTCCTATTTATAAAGATTTTACTAAGCTTCTTAAAAGAATACCAAATACACACATACAAAATTCGAGTCGCACTAAATTTATGTATGCGTATAATTAAAAATTACTTGTCGAAACGGAGATAAAGTATTTGTTATCTTTTATCACGATTATTTATACTATATATTTTGTATGCTTCAAGTTGCCTTAAGTTATTTGTCATTTTGATTTAACAGAACAGTATTAGTGCTGATAAATGAAAGTAAAAAATCTAAGCAAATGTAAATTAAATATCTCAAAGTACAAAAAAATAAGAACATGCTTTTAAATTTAAATGGAAATGTAAACTTGTTAAAATAAATAGTTAGAACTTGGGAAATGTCAAGTGATCTTGTGTTAAAATGAAGTCTGTTTAAAGAATAATAAAGTAAAACGGTTTGCCATGTATTTTCATTATTCAGTTAACATATTGCTTCCATGGTAATATTAGTTAAATATTAAAATATATTTTATAATTCAAATATTCTAGGCACATTCTTAGCACAATGTATAATTGTGAATAAGAATAGTAATATTAGTAATAATGTTTCGTAAATTAGATTAACCATCTATGACTTTAATTTGTATTTCTTTCAAAATGGGGTATTTCAGGGTATAATGTAAATAACACGTTGTAGTGTAACAAACGTAACCCAGGCCCTGGCAAAAACAAGATTTAAACAGCTCGCACTAACTCAAAGCTAACTTGGCCAATTAAAAAATGGGAGGAGCTTACTAAAGACACTTGTTGAAACTAAGATAAAATTTCTAACAACTGCTACAGCTAGTGATAGGTATAGAAATAAATGACAAAGTTATGTAAATACTATAAACCAAAAGTCACCTTTTGACGGGGTTGTTTTAAGAAAGAAGAGTAAAGAAAACCTCAGTTTCTGATCAACGTTTAAACAAACACAACATAAACAAAACATATATTAATATAGTAAGAATTCGTTGTTAAACACTATTTCTCAATATAAAAATGATTCGCTTTGTTTTTAAAGATGAACTAATTTAAATTATTAGAATGTAAATGTTATATCAACTACAATACAAAGCATAACAATCTAGTTTATTCATACATGCATTTTTAATTACAACGGAAGAATGATAGTTTTGTCACTTATCCGTGTATTCACACCGTTGGTTACAGGCTCGCTGCGCCATAATGCCTGCCTAGCATAAGGTCAATTTTTGAGATCGCATCTATTTTGAGATAGATAATTAGCAGTCAATTTAATGAATACCACTTAGTTTTGCAAATATTATATCTACACAATTAAATAAACTTATTGAAATAGACTTAAAATAAATGTAGTTCAGTCGATCTTCTTGATTTTCGTATCGCACGGTAAAGAAAATATTAATCATACATCAAGATTCTGTTACTGACTGACATTGTTTTATTCTGAATCATCTTTTAATTAAAAAAAGTTTTAAAGTATATTCCAGGTCAAAGTCAAAATAATATATTTTTATATTCTTGAACTTGCGTAATCAAAAAGTAAAACAAATCCTAATTTGAATAATTTCTCACAAACGCATGAGATGCGAAAAACCAAATTTACAAACAATACTTTCAACGAAATATCTTAATACATAGGTAAGTTATAAGTAAATTAATTATTACATATACAAATAATATTTTATACAGATCTAAAGTGCGTAGAAAAAAATGTCGTTGTTCACACTGTAAAAGTTAGATCTAAGATAACATTCTGTCTTTTTTCCTTTTTCTCCCCTTACCTTACGGTTCCTATAATAACGAAACTTAAAAATTCAAACACCGCCCAGTCACTCTGGCACATTTTTAGATACTGTTTGCCTACCTGCAAAAAATTGTACAAATCGCTTCAGTATATTAACGTAAGAATGAGAAAAATAGTTTCTTCAAGTGACATTAAAACCGTATATTATTGAACTACTAACAGACGCTAAAATGGCTTTTTACTGCCTAAACACTAAAAGCAAGAGTTCCATTGTTTTTACAAGTATTTAGATGTTGGTATCTTGGTTATGTCATATTATAAATGTAACAGTGAAGTACCAACTTGATTCGTCAAGAATAAAAGGTCACTGTAACACTTCAGAATCTCAAAAATTTGAAAATCACACTTGAAAACTAGCAATAAACGCTTGAAGAAAAAATAATATATTTTACTTGGAGTTAAAAAATATGTTATTTTGCTTAATTTGCTGGCGAGGCGTCAGGACCTTTCAGCTCCACATTTGTGATTTTTAACTCTTAGTAAAATTATCTACTATTATTCAAAAGTAAACGCTGCTTTAAAAGGTATCAACAAATTATTAAATATTTACCGCTGATTTTTTTCATCGATTTTTTATATGCATTGGTAAACTTCAATAATAATGGCTGCAATTAAAGTTTACCAAAAACTAAACAAAATGAGACGTGTCCCTTGCAGCCATATAGCTAGATACGAAATTATTTTACAGAAATATCCTTTCGGTAAATTTTTAGTAATGATTTCTATAAAATAATGTGTTTTGCAATTTTAGCCACTTTGTTGAAAAAAATGAGTTTTTGTTATAAACAAATGGAAATATTAAGCAAGACCATGGAGTAAACAAAATAGAATAAATGGGAATTGATTCGTTTTTAAAAAATGTAAATTTAAAGAAAAATATTGTTATTGTCTATTGGGTAACTAAAGAATATTTTGATCTCAAAAATTTGTACATTGTCTTTGATATATTATCAATGAAGCTACAATAGTAAAAAAACTTAAGATTAGTAGTTAAAATAATTAGAACAATAACTCTTAGCGGGTGGCGCAATGTGATTCGGAGCACAGCTCTCAAGTGCTTTGGCCTATGCTCACCACGTTATTGATTTTTTTATTTTATTTCCATTTGAAATAAGTGAATAGAATTATGTTTTATACTGTTAATAACATTATATTAACAAATACGCAAATGTGCTACCAAAATAATTATTTATACTTAAAGCAGTATACACTTTTTGTAGATCAATAATAAATTTAGAAAATTTTTGAATTAATTTTTTTTAATAAATTTTTTTCAATGAAGGTAAATATTATGATTAAGCCAAGGATATTTATGCACTTAAAATTTCAAAATTATCTATGCAACTATTCACAAAAAATTCTTGAAATATGCTCTTAACTATGGATTTTAAATATTTAAATAATACTGGAATAGTATACAAAAATAATAATATATAAATAACCAAAAAGTTAAGTTACACAACTGTAAATACATCTACGTAGGTAAATTACTTTTATATTACACATTGCACTTATAACTAAAATTCTTAATAAATCCTTGTTTCTTATCAACTTAAATATGTTTATACATGGAAAATAACGTTCAACATTGCATGACGTAATTAGAGTATATCTAAAAGATGTTACTTCAAATATTTCAAAATTTTCTATAATATCGCCACAAATTTTACTGCACAGCTGTTTTAAGATTGAATAATGATAATTATTTTCAAATGCAAAAAGGAGTTTTTCATATGCTTTTTCTTGGGACAGTTTTTGATATTATTTTCCACAATTTTTAAAAATTCGCTTAACAACACGTTCTTCTGCTCAAAATTAGATGATATGCACATAAAATGATATAAAGAGTAAGACCTTGCAAATTCCCTTCTTCTTTAAAAGTGTTGAAGCATCTTCCACACATTGTGGATCAAAAATATTAATAATTTGATTTATGTATTAAAAACTTTTGGCATAGTATTGGATTCTAACGGCAGCTCAATGATTGTAACCTTTTTTTGAAATCTTGCAAGATTACTAGGCGCCTTTACAAAAACTTTTTTGATTATTAATCTTCGCTACTCGATGCAATTCATGAGCTAAGCAAGTACCGTGAATCATTTTTGAATTTAATATTTTTAACTCTTCCATTATTTTGACTAATATTTTAATATACAATCCACACTTCTAAAGAGATTAAAGGGCAATATTTTTCAGAGAAGGACTCTCTCTTAACAGAATAATAGCATTTTTATTGTCGACAGGTAAATTAATTTGTAAATTACATTTGGTTAGTCGGATTCACACCAAGAAAGATGTTGTTTTTACCAACAAATTCTTGAAATAGGTATACACACGTGTAAACCTTTAGCTTAAATCTTTAAACCGCATCTATAACTGTATGAGTATTTCCTGTATTTTAAAATACTTTGAAAGAAGTTATTATAGAAACAATAAGATTTTTAAAATGTCTCAAAATAGCCAAATATATCAAACAAATATTATCGTAACTATTGTTTTATATGGATTAAGAAAGTTTCAACTTTCTATGAAGAAATTTCATTGAAAATGTGATCATCATTTTAAAAAACCCGCTAACACCCGTTCTTAGAACTATTCTCTCGTGACGTTAGTTGTTTTGTACTAGTATTTACGTAGTTGTTAAAAAAATATTTGTTTACATTCCTTTACAAAGCTCGGATAATTTCAATCGTAGATTAAAACCAATCATTAAATACAATTGAAGTTAATTATGATCAAATTTAACTAAGTGTGTTAAAAATAATTATTTCCATTACTAGCTGTGAAGTGAACAATTATTGCGTCTCCTAGCCAACTGAGAAGTTGAATTTCTATTAGTGGTTAATAATTTTTTCTATTGTTGACCTAGGTTAATAATAGACAATTTCAAATTTTTGAGAATCTAAGAATAGTTGTTTAACAAAAACGAGTGAAACATAATTTTGCATATCCAGGAGATTATCTCTAACGTATTTGCTGCTTAAAATTACCTAACACGATAAAATTATTTGAATATAAAAATGCCATTAGTTTAAAATTCGCGCCCCCATCCCATAACCGCAAATACATAACCTGAATTTATTTATTTATTAAATATGATGGTAGAATCAGTTTTTTCAGGTTTCCCAAAAGGAGATTTAACCACGCGAGTTAAGTTACATGAAGAATTTTAAGTAAATTACAAACATTTTGTTGTAGGTGTTTTGAATGGTTAACAGAATCTGGAAGGTCCGATCTGTTGCATAAAAATGTCGACTCTAAAACTTAACGAGTATGTGGTGAACACTTGCCATTCCTAAATGAATTACAAGTGTCAATTTCTGAAACCTAATATTCAAATGATGCAAGGTATATTGGCGAAGCAATAAATGCCCGTTAACATCTCTAACTATACCAAGACTACTCAAACTTGCAGCTCAAATAGGTAAGGAAAATTACGGAGGAACATTCTTAAATTGCAACATGAAAAGAAAGCATTTCAATTGAAGTTAACATCTCCCAACGATTACTTCCCGAAAGCAGAGCACAAATTGTGACAGCCCAAGTGGACTTAAAAAATAAACCACTAAGAAGCAGAAGATATACAGAGGAATCCAAACAATTTTCACTAAAATTATATTTTACGAGCCCTAAAATGTTAATTTTAAAGTAGGTTTAAATTTTTTGCCAGCTCAAACTGCTACGTGATCATGGTTAGAGTTATACATAAAAAGTTAAACAACCCTTGTGCTACATCTTTAAAAATACGATATGCAAAGGTGACAAATTGAAGTCGATAGTACGATAGAATCTTTAATAACAAAAATGCATCTTGCAAAGACATTAAAAATTTCTACATGTCAGACAAATCTAAACCGCTGCGATTGGCTTCTAAATCAACTAATTTACATATTACTCTGAATAATTTTCAGAAAATTAAGGTGAAATATGCCACACAAGTGTTTAGTGAATAGTTGCAGTTGGTTTATCAACGTATGTAGCTTTTAATGCTTTTTGATTTATTTGCATTCCTGTGCTACTTGATTTTTACAAGAAAAATGTTTATTTTTTATTTTTAGCTTAAATTTGGCTAGTAGTGGAAGAAATAGTATATACACCATGGTTGTGAAGTCCATTATTACCTACGCACCTGGTGCTAAGGCAATAGTGACAGGCTTCACAACCTTGGTGTATAATATACTATATTCATCGTGTAGAAAAATAGTTAAAATATGAATTAATCCCAAATATGACCTTAAATATGCAATTATGCATGCAACATGCAAATGCATAATTTTCCTTGGGATGTTACACAATAATTTTAAATGTATATGCATATACAAACGATTGCTTATTAATTATTAATCGTAAAAACAATTTTCTAGCAAGAGGAATTATCGAATTTTTTTGAAATTGTTCTTGAAGTTTTGTTTAGTGAATAATATATAGGGTGTTTCATTTAAAATTAACAAGTTGATACTACTTTTGAGTTGAAGCAGCAACACCGCCAAAATGAAAATATTTTAGAAAGATAGATCGTGTCTATTTATAACAATAGCCAAATTTTCAGATTACTCCTATGACCCATTGTCCACAAACGTCTGACCTACCATCGACCATCAATGACCCTGTATATAAATTATTTACGCAATGATCAATTCAATATTATTTATTTATTATTTATTACTAGTTTCAACTCAAAAGATTATCGTGAGTCATCTTCAGAAGTCGTCAAAATTATTTTGCAAACGTTAAATATGACAAAATAGATAACGAATAACGTTTCGCTACCCGCTGAGAATTATTGTTGCTATTTTTTTTGTAAAACTATTAATCTAAGCTTCTTAAACTATTGTAGCTTCATTGCTAATATATCGAAAACAATCTACAAATTTTTAGATTGGAATATTTTAGTTACCGGATAAACAATAACAATAAAATTGTTTGTCACGGCTTTTTAAATAATCAATTGACTATTTTTTTAAATATACATTTTTAATACCAATCGATTTCCATTTATTCTACTTCATTTACTCCATAATTCTAATATTTTCAATTGTTTATAACAAAAACTAATTATTTCAACAAAAGTGACTAAAAATTGCAAATTATAATGTTTTTTTTTTATGGAAATGATAAATAATTACCATATTTTTAAATTTACCTAAATAATATTTCTGTAAAATAAATTCGTGTCTAGCTATCAAGCTTCAAAGTTTTAGTTTTAAAAATATTATTATACAAAACTAATATCTATTTTAAAACGGTACATGTTTCTTTTTGTTTAGTTTTTGGTGAACTTTATTTGCACGTATTATTATTTTATTTATTTATTTAATCGTATGGTACATTTTATATATTGTATTATAACTGAGGTTCACCAATAGATATAAAACAGAGAGAAAAAAATTCCAGTTTTTCACTATAATTAATGATAAATTTAAAAAATTTACATTTTTAAAGTATACCATTTTGTTGAAAATGTTTGCTAAACCAAATGATTTATTACATTTTTTTCTAAAACTTACGGTACTAAAGATACAGAGAAATAATATTTTTCAGCCAGGGCTACTAGACTCATTTCAATGAGCCATTATGAACAAAAATTATCTAAAAAAAATTTGTTAATAATTTTTTTTTATAATTTGTACTTTTATCTACCTATTCAACGAGAACGAGTGTTTTTTGGTAACAGGTAAGATCTCAAAAATTGCAAACTATACCAAAAATAACAACATATAAATTGTATTGGTTTGTATCGTAACTATTGTTTTATATGGATTAAAAAAGTTCTATAAAAAGATTCCACTGAAAATGTGGTAATCATTTTAAAGAACTTGCTAACGCCCGTTCTTAGAACTATTCTCTTATAAAGATACTTGTATTTTTATAAATGATAGTTTTATCTAGTTAGCAATTAAATAAACCAAATTAACGATCAACAACAAAGAACACAATTATAACTAGGGTGTTTCACCGTGGATGCCATAAAAAAAGTTTTAGAGATTTCCCATACAGTCAAGAGAGGAAGAGTACCCAACTTTGTCGTCGTGATTACACTAGATATTAAAAACGCATTTAATGAAACGCTGTGGGAAAAAATATTTAATGCACTTAAAAACATTTCAAGTGAGCGGGTACATCGTAGACTTAATTAAAAGCTATTTACCCCAAAGATCTTTAGTCGTTTGCTACTCAAAAAACCTACCCCTAACCTGCGGAGTCCTCTAACGCTCACTTTGGAATGTCCTATACAACTCCATTCTTCTTTGCAACTTGCGGTCTTGGTTGCAGATACTACCAAGAAAAAACTTAAAAATAAAAAAAACAAGCTATTTGAATTATTGAAGAGGGTCTTTAGAATATAGGCCTCAGACTGTCTTCCTGCAAAAGTGAGGTTTTAATTCTAGCTGGTCGTTATAAACTCAAATCAATCTTTGTTAACATTTTTGGCGAACTAATACACAGCAAGAGAGAAATTAAATATTTGGGGTGCAACATAGGTTCCGATACGATAACATAGTAAAATCTAGCAAACGGAGCATACTCTTACAAGTAGTAAATTCAGTTGTTCTCTATGCAGCGCTGGTATGGGTTGACTGGTTAGCTCGTAAAAAATATAAAAAAGTGCTGGATAAACTACAAAGAAAAATTGCCATTAACATCTGTCGAGCTTATAGAAACAAGCCAACCAAAGCCCTCTTTCTTGTAGCATCTACTATAGATTTAAAATTACTGGCTTACGAACGTTGATGTAAACTATACCCCAACAAAGAAAATAAAAAAAAAAGCAATTAGAGCAACAACACTGATGAAATGGGAAAAAAGATGGATTCAGGACACACCAACACCCAAGTGGACTAAAAAAATTTTACATAATATAACACCGTAGATAAACAGATCCCATGGGGAAGTGGATTACTACCTTACGCAAATATTAACAAGCTATGGATGTTTCAATGCATATCTACACCGCTTTAAGAAGAAGGATTTACCAAAGTGCATCTACTGTGACACAGTGGAGCATACATTCTTTAATTGCAGAAAATCTGATAGACACTATGCTATCGTCAGTTTATAACTGGTACAAAATTTTCAAACTAGCTCACAACATTCTTAAAACTAAAGAACGTGACAAAAGGGACTTGACGTCCAGACATCCCCCTGCTAAAAAATAGTTTAGTTTTCAGGCCTAGTCATCTTGAATAAAATAAAATAAATTAAAAAAAAACTCGAATGCAGATACTCTCCAAAATAAGTTTATTTTTAAAAACTTGCAGCAATGTGCCTATTTCTATTCGTGCTCAACAAGTCATACACATGCAACAAATAACAAAATAATACAACATGTAGTAATGTAATAATATTCCAAAACGTTGCACATGTTCTTGACAGAGCATCGGAAATGCTTGTGTTCTCAGCTGTCAGTTGTCCAACTCATCTGATTATAGTGTCAAAAATCCATTGTGCTTGCTAGACTGTCCTATCAACTAAAACATTAACCCTGAGTTTATTGGTCTTATTTCTAAAGATTCTCACTACGTATTGCTAAAAGTCAGTGATATTATAAAGACCCGTGAACGCCTCTGATACACAATCTTCACAACAGCTCTGGGACAAGCTGCATTTTAACATTTATATCATCCTAAAACGCCTTAATCCTGCTTGTGTAGAATTATCCGAAGTTCATTGTGACAATAATGTACAACTAGTTCTACATTTTAGTTCGATTCTTACATTTATGTTTTTCACTAAATAGTTAAATTTTAATAAAACTGTAAATAATAATACACCGCAACCAAATTAAATTCGTATGCACAATTCTATGACGAGGCCATGACACGACGAAGAATACCGAAAGTGATGCCACGGGTCATGGCTGACCGAGGAGAGGGCCACTTGAGCCTGTCAAAGAGGATGGCCAACGCCCGGGGCGGGGGGAAGGTTACTTGTTTTGTACTAGTACAAGGTTTCTACAAATTATTGTTTCATTTATTTGGCAATTAAATTAACCAAATTAACGACGAAAAACACAATTATAACTATTAGAAATAATTACAACGACACAATGAAATAACCGACAGAAGATGACATTAGCACAAATTAGTGCAAATTGCATTTTTTAAATTTTCCAACACTCACCTGATGAGACAATCACGTAACTCTTGATAAAAAAAATATTTGTTTACATTAATTTACAAAGCTCCGTTAATTTTAATCGCAGGTTTAAAATAATCCTTGAATACAATTGTAGTTAATTAAGATCCACTTGAACTAAGTTTGGTGAGAATAAACATGTTTACAATAATTATGATTTACTAATGAAATAACAATAATTATTATTATTAATTAAAAATAAAAAAACGAGCAATTGTTTAATTTAGAAAATAAATTTACCAGTATATTGTTTACGGAACGTCGACTATTACTATAATTCTTCGCACATTCAATTTCCCTGAAGATCGACATTTACGATATAAGTTAAATTTGGTATGCAACGTCGTTATTAATGTTATATTATGTTACGAATATTACACTCAAGTCACATAAACTAACCGTTTTAAACCATACTGGTATTACAAAATGGTTCTAAATTTTATTTAATATTTACATTTAACATTATTGTGTCGTATCACACAAACTCATTTTATGGTACACCTAAAAACAATACTACGATCCTTTAGAAATATTGCTATTATATCAGCAGTAGTATATCAGATATCAAGAGTTGAAAAGCCAAAGAAGAACTTTTCTAACTAAAGCTTCGCTAAATAATGAGGTTCTTCCATTTCAGTTGAGATTTTGATTAGTATACGTAATCTGTATACCTCTGTTTGTCTTCACTTCTGCCTAACGAGTACTTTAATGAGAAACATTTATTTGTTTGCACAATCATACTTTAAATTAAACAACTTATATAACGAGTTGCTGGAATCAAGAGATCAATTTAAAAGGTTTAGAGTGACGTGTTTGAAATGTTAAAGTTTATGCTGTTAGTTGTTGTACATACAAAACGGTTGTTTCCAAATACGATAACATGAAAAATATCGTCTGATTAAAAATACGATACATCAACCGATACAGGACGTAAATAAGTTTGTTTTAAAGTGCTAGAGAATTTGTTCAATGTTACTGAAACTTCAGTTTATTTCTAGAAGAAAATAAAATTGCACGTCTTTTTATAATAGTACTTATCCCATTAAAACGAATTAACTAATTTTATTATAGAATCAATAATTTTTGTTTTCTGCTTGTTATATAAATACAAGGCAATATATTAAAAAAAAAAGAAATGTATTTTCAAATGGCAGAAGATGAATTTGACGCTGACACGTCAATTTTGTTTTTTTTCTGGAAGGAAATATTTACTAAAAAAATTGAGCGTAATAACTTTATTCTTTCATCATACCATGAACTAAATTTCAAATTTATCGAAAAGACCTCAATAGATTGAATTTGAATAATCTCAAAATCTACTCAAAAAGTTTCAAGTTTTTATATTTCCGGTTGATATTTAGGGCTGAAAAAGTAAGTGTGACTTGCTCTATACCATCCCATTTAAAATTTAAATTTGATCTTAACATTTCCTTTAAAACTTGTACCCATAGTAAACAAGTATAAATTACATAAACAATGTATTGTGCGTGAGGAATTTCTTCAAAATTGTTTTTTTTTATTATTCCGAATGTGCCGTGGTATCGAGTAGACGTGCTCGTTCAGCTTTGCGATATTTAATTTTATTTTAATAAGTTTATAGCGTCGTACGTAAATCGAAAAATTAATCCAAAATGGTATTAACCCAAACGCAGAAAAAAGATTACCAAGAAATCGTTACCAATACTGTACAAGCTTTTATTTAAAAGTTAAGTGAAGATTTGATGGATACAGTACTGACTAGGCTTAAAGAACGGTTGGAACAATTTGACACGCAAATTAAACTGGCTAAAGAAAATATAGTGCAGTTAGAAAAAGGAAATATGAACAGTATTTCCGGCGAAATTCTATTCGTATAGTTGGCATTGAAGCAAACAACAAAGCAATAGAAGATAAAGTGTTGAAGATGTTTAACGAACAAATGGGCCTAGACGTAACAGATACTGAAATTGACCGATGTCATCGTGTGGGTAATATCAAAAATAACAAATGTGCAGCAATAGTTAAATTTGTATCATATAAAACGCGTGCGCTTATATTTGAAACAAGCGTAGACTAAAAGGTACTGGTATTATCATTACGAAAGACCTTACTGTTCATAATTTATTTATTTATTTACTTATTTATTTATTTATTTATTTATTTAACAACAACAATTACAAACTTTATGTTAGAAAATTAGACTACAGGACCGAAGTCCCAAAACAGTCTACATAATAAACTTAAAATTAACAAACAGTTTTTTGAAAAATTAAACTAGCCCTAGGTAACATACTCACGCGGTTGTTAGTAATTCAACAATTTTTACTTTGAAAGTTGTTTGACTACTAAATGAAAAAATATCTTTCGATTCTTTTTAAATAATTTATTATATAGTGTTGCAATACGATTGATAACAAAACATTGGTACCCCTGAGTATTGGTTCTAGCTACATTGAAAAGAGCATGATATCTAACATTATTGGATCTTGGAACAGACAAGTTAAATAACTCTAGAAGTTGAGGACAGTCTATCATAGCATTCATTACTTTAAACAAGAATATTAGGCTGGCGACATCTCTCCTCATCTCCAAGCTCAAGACTCCAGCCACTTCTCTGAGGGCAGATGAGGGAGTATCTCTATCACACCTTACCTTGTTAAGTTTAAAATAAATAAATCTCATAAAATGATTTTGAACTACCTCCAACCTTTTGATCTCCTTCTTAGAGTAAGGCATCCAGACAATTGCGCAGTATTCTAATTTGGATCTTACCAATGCATAGTAAAATACCATTAATCCTAGAAAAATCCTTGGTGGTTCTTTTAATAAACCCTATCATTTTGTAAGTTGAGTTTATAATATACTCCAGGTGATCACAAAAAGTGAATTTATTATTAAAAACAACTCCCAAATCTTTAAAATTAATCACTACTTCCAGAGTTCTGCCACACAGAGTATAATTAGGCGTATCAGTCAATTTTTGACGCGTTATTGACATTACTTTGCATTTATTGATATTCAACAAGAGTTTATTTTTGCTACACCACAGCGCAAGTATGTCTAGATCCTTCTGTAAGCAAATTACGCCATAAAAGATTTAATTTCTCTGTATATTTTAACATCATCCGCATAAATTAAGCAAAATACAAACTTAAAACTGATGGAAGGTCATTAAAAATATCAAAAGAGCAGAGGGCCCAATTTCGAACCTTGTGGAACACCTGACAAAGGGCAAAAAGGCGCTGAGTCAAAATTAAGGAATCTAACTATACATTTCCTTTTTGACAAGTAGGAACTCAGAAACCTTAGAGTTAGGCCAGACGCCCCCATCAGGTAAAGTTTTTTAACAGCAAATCATGGTTAACTACATCAAACGCCTTAGACAAATCAGTGTAGACAACATCAACCGTCCCAGTGTTATCAATTACTTTATTAACAAAATTAGAAAAACACGTAAGATTTGTTTCAGTCGACCTCCCCTTAAAAAAGCCATGCTGGTATGGACCTATTAGATGTTTAACACTGCTCACAAGTAATTTGTAAATAATATTCTCGAAAACTTTAGCACAACTATTTAAAATGGACACAGGCCTATAATTTGACACATCACATTCAGAACCCGATTTAAAGACCGGAGTTATCTTAGCTTCTTTCCAAATACTTGGGAAAACACCTGACTCTAAAGAAAGGTTAAATATATAGCGTAAATGCGGCGATAATTCATTTTTTAATTCCTTAAGTACAAAATTGGGAATCTTGTCTGGGCCACTGCTCCTTTTGTTACATAAATCTTCAAAACCATCCAAAACATCATGAACAGACAGAGTGCCAAAGTTAAAGAGAACACCCTCCTCAATTCCCTCACAGTCCCCATTCAATGAGTTTAAATCGTACGTAGGTACTTCCCTGCTGTGCACTGAACTGAAATATTCAACAAAAAAATTAGGAATCTCTTGTCCTCGAGCTTTGGCACCTATATAGCACATCTCATCAAGTAACTTGGACTTAGACTTTAAGTTCTTAGCGTACGTCTTACTGACATCATTACTCACACATTCTTCAACATTCCTAATGTAATCAAAGTATGCATCATTAATTAATTTCGTAACTTTTTTCCTGATTTCCTTAAATCTATTCTCAAAACAAATAGACAATTTTCTTTTTTTTTGCAAGTTTAGATTTTATTTTAATTAACGATATTATTTCATTTGAAAACCAAATCGGATACTTGCTTTCTATCTTAGTGCAATTTCTTGGGACGCAGCTATTAAAAGCTATATACAACAACTTATAAAAATAATTAACAGCTAAATCAACATTTGAAATTAAATATAACTGATCCCAATCTAAGTTGTCTATACATTTTTTAACACATTAAAATTAGTTTTAGCAAATTGATAGTACGAAGTGACGGACTGGTTTATAGCCGAGGCAACACAAAAATTATTAACACATTGAAATGATATTAGCAGGGAAGGATTACAAAACCCTAAAGGATGCAGCTACTGTACATTGCGCAAAAAACGTATGGTGTACTGACGGGAAGATGTTTTTCGTCAAAGATGGTAAAAATTATTCATTTCGGAACTCTGAATAATGAACAATAATATTTAAATATTGATAAATGTTTTTTAATTTTTATTTTATCTATATCGCGTGCCGAAAGAGATAGTTAAGTGTACTAGATTACTTTTCTTTTTTTTTAAATTGTTTAATTATTTCTATATCAAAAAATGCATCATTAAGGGTGACTATAATGTGGTAGGTATAACTGAAACATAATTGTCTAACAAAATACATAGTGACATAGTTAATATACAAAACTACATTCTTTTGAGGCGTGATCGTCTGAAGAGAGGTGGTGGAGTGGCCTTTTACATTAAAAGTAATTTACAACGCAACATCATCCAAAATGGCAGTAATATAAAACAATTATAAATTTATCATACAATTGGTGAGGTAAAATATGCTTTTGGAGTTATTTACAATCCTTAGAGCTCAAAAAGTATTATACAATTTCTTAATGATTTTGAAAATATTTTATCTAGTATAGTTCCAATAGATGATCACATTATTTGCTTAAGAGATTTTAATATGGATTTAATTAATATTGGTAGTAATATTACGCATGATTTTTTAAGATTAATTAATGGCTTTGGATTTAAACAGATTATCTGTGAACCAACTCACATCACCGAACATAGTGCATTTGATACTAGTTGATACAAAAGAAATGGTTGCCAACAGTGGAGGTATTAATTTACATACAATTGATACAACTTACAGAAATTGCATGCATTTTAACTGTACACAGTTCTATGAACATTTGCAATCGTTACCTTGGCGAAATATATATGATCTGGACAACATTGATGACAAAGTTGAATTTTTAAAAGTGAATATAATGACACTTTTAGATATTCATGCTCCGCTAACAACTTCGAGGATCACAAAGCCGTTGGCACCATGGTTAACAAGTGATTTGAGGGGTGTGCGGCACTTAGAAGGTTCAAGTGTTTCAAGACTCAGAATTGCTAGCAATGCGAAATCTGACTACACTAGTTGTAAGAAATGCAAAAAAAAAATATTATAGAATACCAATTTCAGAAAACAAAAGCTCACTTTGGCGTGAATTGAAACACTTAATTATTAATAATGCGAAATATAAAACTGTTCCTATAAACTTGTTCAACGTCAACGAAATAAATATTTATTTTGGTAATTCTATCCCAAATGTTAATTTCAATCAAGAGTTACTATTTTAATATAATAGCAAAAAAGCTAACACTGTTTACAGTATACTAAGTTTTGAATCTGTAACTAAAGCTGAGAGTGCCAAAATTATTAATTGCATAAAAACTAAAGCCGTAGGTGTAGATGACCTAAATATAGTTATATTTAAATATTGCCTACCGTATCTTTTACCGACAATTACACATTTAATAAATTATTGTCTTAATAATTCCGTTTTACCAACTAGCTGGAAAAATGTTTTAGTTACACCTTTACCAAAAATTACGGCATCGCAGGCATACAAAGATTTACGTCCAATTACTGTATTGCCAGTACTATCAAAAGTTTTAGAAAAAATTATGGATTCCCAACTTCGACGTCACTTACACTTAAACCAAATTTTACCTGATTTACAATCCGGCTTTAGAACACACAGTTGTAGTACTGTGTTATTAAAATAACTGATAATATATTGTCAGCATTTAATACAGGTTTGTTAACTATTTTGGTGTCGTTAGATTTTTCAAAAGCATTTGATACAATAGATCATAATATGTTGCTAGCAAATTATGCATTTTGCTAAGTTAACGTCTGAATCAGTCCATATAATTTCGTGCTTTCCCTCTGACGGTTTTCAGGTTGTTAGGTTATTGGGAGAAGTGTCTGGCTATTTATTACTTGACAGAGGAGTGCCGCAGGGGTCCATATTAGGACCATTACTTTTTATAATTTATACATCATCACTGGAAAATTTTATGTTGGCAAAACTATTAGAGAATTTGATATACGTTTAAAATAACATTTACGTTACATTAATAATCCAAAATAACACTTTCTTAATTATAAACAACTTTTACTGAACATGTTTTACATAATGGGAGGGTGGGGGCAAATAAGTCTTGTATTATTTCTCAAAAAAATTATTGGGTTTATCCTAAAAAAACCATTAGGTATATAAACATTCTTTTCGGTTCTTCCAAGAACTAAAGATCTTACCCTTAAAATGTTTGTATTTTTATAGTGTAACTAAATTGTTTTTTATTAAATCTGGGTTTTGGAAAAATATTTCACTTTATTATCACTTTCAGACAGGTAGACATAAAAAAGTTGTAATAACCAGACCTGAGCTATATACTTTCAAAAACTTTTTTTACTTATAATGGTCCAATATTTTTTAGTAAGCTATCAGAACATATTCGTGTATTAAAATCGGTTAATTTGTTTACTAAATCAGTCAAAAATAGGCGTTTAACCTACTTTAATATAGATTGACTTTTGGTTGACAAGACTTAACTTTGTGTTTATATTCCATTTATATATTTAACTTGTTCTAGTTTTATTAAAATTGCTCGGCCACAACAGTGTAAATTTAACATGTATTGTGTTTTTTTTATTTTTTTACTTATTTTTTGCCCTTGTCAACTTGCGCTTTTGTATTCGTTCCTCTAAACAAGGTTTCTTTATAGGATACCTAATTTCATACACAATATAGTTGTTTTATTAAATATACGTAGCATTTAATTTTTGTGGGAAATTTGTACTATATATTTTTTTCTGTGTCTACAATAAAAAAAAAGTAAAATTTATTATTATTATTATTAAATTCTTCGTTATCAATTTGTTTCTTTATGTCTTAAGCCTTCACCGCTTAGTACAGATAACTACAATTGTAGGGTGAAACCCTATCGTTTTCGAACTCCTTTTAAAATAAATTTTCGACGATAACACCTATTATCACAGATCACTTTCCAATGCTTTTTTTACCACCTGTGTAGTTCATTTTTTATTATTAAAATTAAAAATTACACGGAAAAATGTTGCATGGTTTGCTCTAAGCTTAGTATAATTAAAATAATATTTCTTTTGTTGGTAATGGGAAATGATTATTGAATCTGTGTTTTAGTATTGAGAAAAAGATTGTAGATTTTCAATATCTTTAACATATTATACAGTTCCTCCCCCCTGCATAAAGACATGAGCCACCTAATAAAACAAATAAACTTATCTTTTAAATTAAGAAAGCATTATCTGGCGCTTTTAACAAAACTCAGCACATTTCTTCCTTTGTAAACACGCTTTTCTTTTTGGTTCTGTCTCTAACATTTTTTCCTCTTTAAGATAAGCAATTAACGTGAAGAACGAAATATCTATAAAATGAAATAAAAATATGTGGCAACTGAATAAAACGGTAAAAACGTTTGCTAGTGAAAAAGTTGAACTTATGACGTGAGATATATCAATATTACTAAACTACTAGGAAATACTCGTCATTGTTGAATAAAGAACTAAACAAATTTTTGCTAATATCAAAACTTTTATTTCAATTAAACTCATAAATTTAGCAAAATCACTCTCAAAAGTATTTTATAGAAAAAAAAAAACCAATAGTTTACGTTAATTCCGTCACGAATGTAAAACTCTGTGATGATAAAGAAATATTGAAAATTCTGAAACTGTAATGTAACATAGTTTACTTGATAATAGATTGCGTTTTCTATTTCCGTTTTATATGTACGATACTTATTACTCTTGCATCTATTTTCTTTACGAGAAAGAAAAATGTTCGAACGTAACACAATTGAAGTTATTTTATTATTCGGGCATATTTCTAAAATGGGTACGAGCATGCATAGATAAAGAAGATAAAGTAGTTTCTAAGTTAACGATTATTTTTCTTTTTGAATAACAGTAAATATTTATTTCAAGTATTCCTAAAGTTTTATTTTTTGTTAACGTACGACTAATTTAATTTTTTAGATTCTTTCTCATATTAAATTAAATCTGAAATTTACAACATTTTTAACAATACGTTTTGAATATGTTTTATACTAATTATAAATAACAGATATTGGGGCGTATTCTGTAAATAATCTGTTAAAATTAAAGATCTTTAAATTGGTGGTAACTATAGTTACATGTCTAATTCGTTAATCTAATTGGTAGTTTATTTTTTAAAGTACCTTTAAAATTAAAGGAAATTTTACAGAATAGGGCCCAATAGCTATTTATTGTATATGTGATTTAGTAGGCAGATTATCCACGCAAGAACTTTTAATCGCGAAGACGAAGTTCGAGCGTTTAATTTTCTTAAGGGGATAATATGCTACTAAAACACGAATGCAATACAAGATTTTATCCACAATCAAACCAATTTAATTAAAAATTCAGTTCTAAAATTTCAATGCAATAGCAAATATTAGAAAATTTAGTGAAACTTTGGGCTGCTTTGCATTATTAGTTGCTAGGATGCTTGTTTATTAAAACAATATTTGTGAAAAAATTAGAAATCGTTTGTGTGCGTCATTTTGAAAAATGTCAGAAAGTGATTCTTTGCCGGTAGAAATTAAAGCAGAAACTGAAGAAGTAACCCTGCAACTGTTGCCGGCCAAATCTAAAGATGCATACATAAAAGAATTTGCTACCTTTAATGAATGGAGAGAGAAAAGAGGTGCAAACATCATAAACGAGGACGTCCTGTTGGCTTATTTTTTAAATGTGAGAAGCAAGTTCTTCCTCCTCGTCGATGTGGACGAAATATTCAATGTTAAGAGCAACTTTGAATGTGCATAGAAATATTGACATATCAAAATACGGCAAATTAATTGCTTATTTCAAGAACCAATCAAAAAACTACAAGGCAAAGAAGGCAAAAGTGCTTGAGAGGAGACACATCGAACAATTTTTGAAAACAGCATTTGATGAAAATTAGTTAATGATGAAGGTACAACCAATTTTCTTTTCTTTTGTATTGGTATCTTAATTATTTTAAATATTTCTAGGTTGCTGTCATAATGGGTGTTTGTGGAAGTTTACGATGCAATGAACTGGTAAACTTAAATATTGAACATGTAAAAGATAAAGGATGTTTTATCTACGTATCCATCCCAGAAACAAAGACCAATATGTCAAGAAGTTTCACTGTATTAGACGAAGGATTCTCTGTTAATGTTATGGAGATATGCAAGAAATACATACACCTACGTCCTAAAAGTACTATTTCGCAGGAAAGATTTTTTTTGCGATATATAAATTCAAAATGCACCGTGCAACCTGTGGGAATTAACACTATTTCCAGAATCCCTCACAGATTGCTTCTTTCTTAAAACTTCTAGACGCTAAATCCTACATGGGCCATAGTATGCGCCGTTCTTCGGCGGCTCTGTTGGCTAATGCTGGTGGTGATATTCTCACTCTTAAGAGGCACGGAGCGTGGAGGTCATTTAGTGTTGTTGAGGGGTATATAGAAGAAAGCGAGTCAAATAAAATCGATATTGCTAGAAAAATTTAAGGAAAATCCAGCACAATGCAAGAGATCTCCTGATATTGCAAATAAGTTTACTTTTGATGTTAACGTGAATGTTAATATTAATGTTAATAAATAATTACTAAATTTTCTGCAAATTTTTCTTGAATTTTATATATTACAAAACACTAATGTTTTAAGGAATATAAAAACATAATAATAGCTCTATAATATGGTGATTGTAGATAAAATATAATTAAACTGTAATGTAAAGTTATTAACTTTGTAGGTGGAGGTGGGGTTGAAAATAACAGTCTTAAGCTACATAAGAAGCCGACGTTTCGCCTAAACTTATGAGAACTTTTTGAGACTAAAATTTTTTTTAGAATTATGTGTACATAGTCAAAACAGTAATACATTATAAAAATCAAGCCTAAGAGGAAAAACTAAGTTTAAAGATTTTTTATATAAAAAAACAATTGTAAAAGTGTACAAAACATAATTAAGTTGTAAAAGTTATTTTTTTACGAGTATCTATATCACTAATTTTAAGAGAGTTTAAATGTAAACAAAATCAAAATGTTAATTTCGAGATGATAAAAAGAAATACTGGACTGCGTGCGCCAAAATACTGCTTATAAAACTAGTATTATAATTTACTATTTCGTAATATTCGTTAAAATTTAACAACCATGACCGTTATTTTTAACAACACAGAAATATTTACAATGATTTTGTACATGATTTATTTATTTAACAAGATAATGGGAACATTTAAACTATCAATCCTACAATGGTTAGTGTAAATAGTTCAGAAAATTGAAAATGCAATTTTCATTTCCTGAAAAAACGAATTTCTCAGCATAGTTTGAGTCCAAGTTTTTTTGTTTTTCATTGACTGAACTACTAAGTATGGTGGTTCTTATTGAAAAAGTTGTTTAGAAATTTTGATTTTTCTTACTGACCGACTCTTCCACATATTATTTGGCTCCCGCTGAAGATCTCAACCTTAAAATTGTTTTAATGAGAGAAGGTCACCACCATTACCTTTAAACATAGTAGCACTCGACCTCCAAAATGTGTGCCCAGTATAGTTTTCAGGATTTTATATATATTTTCGGGTTTTACAGTTAACCATTGTGTTCTGTTTCTCCAATCTTCTTCTTTGAGATTTCTTTGTTGCATAACATTATCTATATCATTACAGCATATTTTTCTTAGGCGCCCTTTTTTCTTTTGTTTCTCTGGTACCCAGTCAATGATTTTCTTTGGCCATCTGTATGGATCCATGCATCTATCATCACCATACCACCTTGGTTCTTTAGCTTTTATCGTATTAAGTGTACTTATTCCTATTCATTTTGCTTCCTAATTTCCTCATTTTTTATGTTATCTTCTAAAGTAAGACTTCGTCGCTAAAAATTCATCTCAGTGGCTAAAAGTTTTTTCCTCGTTATTCCCGATGTAGTCCAAGTTTCAGTTGTACAAGTCACTGTATTTTCCACAATGTACTTATATATTCTTATTTTGGTGGGGGTGGTTATCTTCTTACTCCATAATACCGAATTAAGTTGTCTAAAGTTGCTTAATTTGGTTTTCGATTTCTTGCTCGCACGTTCCTTCACTTGTAATATTAGCTTTCAGGTATTTATATGAGTCAATTTGTTTAACAGTTTCAGTTTTTACCGCCTACTACTAAATATTCAGTTTCAGTTGCGTTTACTGCAAGTTCCCATTTTTGATTTCTTCTTCTAACTTTCTGACTATATATGAGATATTGTTTTAAACTTTTTCTATAAGGACCTGGTCATTTGCAAAATTTAGCGTGAATTTGTTTATCATCATTTACTGATACGCCCGTATTGCATCAGGTTCTTCTCTAACGTTCTAATGCTGCATTCAGATATATCTTAAATAGTGTTGGAGCAATTGTACATACTTGTCATAATCCCATAATTTATTCTCAACTTTTATGCAGCTCGTCATATTTACATATTTAATTGTTTGGACATGTGTATCTTTGATCCCAGAGTTTTTCGTGGTTCTGTACACTTTATTCAAGGAACGCCATCGTAGGCCTTTTGTAAATCCACGAATATGAGATGTGTTTTTAAATTACAAGCCATTCTTTTTTCTAAAAGTTGTTTTAGTACGAATATATTGTTATTTGTCGATCTACCAGCACGGAATCCATTTTGTTCTTCTATGTCTTTTATTTTTTTTAACGCTGTTTTTAATTATTTTATCATATAATCTTGACACTGAGTTTGTAACACTTAGACCACGGTAGTTACTGCATCTAACTCCTACTTGTGGATGTTTGAGATGTATGCGGTTGTCCACTCATATGGTGTTTCATGTCCACGAAGAAAACACGTAAAAACATATGACAAAAGTTCAAGCAGAATGTCAGGTCCACATTTTATGAGCTCATTGGGTACTCTTCTTCTAATGATTACGTCGTCGTCATTAAAGCTTGAGTCTGAAATAGAACTCTCGTCCTCGTCTAGGACTTCTAGCTACTTAAATTGGTAAGGTGTATGGGTGCACTTTCGTTGCGATCTTTTCTTGAGTTTGTCAACGTTTTTCGAGTTTCTGTTTGTTTAGCTCCTCCAATGTAGTTATCGTTGACCGTACATCGTTTTTCCTACATCTAGTTTTTGCTTATAATTTAACTTTTCTATTGTAGTATTGATACGTCTTGCGGTCTTCTGTATCATTTGTCGTTAGCCAAATATGATAGATTCTCTCCTTTTTTGTTACTTTTGCTTAAATGTCTGTATTCCACAATTCCTTTTTACTTTTTCTCTGATTTTCTGTCTTTTCGCCTATCGCTTCTTTTGCAGCTTAATTCAGATGCTATATTATGGTTTTATACGTTTTAACTCCTGATTCATAATGTACATCTTTCAGTTTAGTGCTAAGTCAGGTTTCTAACTTAGAGTTTTGTTTGCATATTACGTAGTCTATTATGAATTTTATCTTTGTAGTTGATTGTACCTATATATATATATATATATATATATATATATAAACGATAAACTTTTCGACATCTAGTGTCGACTCGTGAAAGCGTTTACGTACATAAATGTTAGCACTTTGCCGACAGGTATGTAAAGCAGTTACATAGTCGATTCTTCAATAATTATAGCCAACCTAACAGTTGGCAAGTATAAAAATTTCGAATCGCCTGCAGTAAAGTACGCAAGAGGTTGTACAATAGCAAACAAACACTGAGAATCACCCGACAGCTGTTTCGTCCTTTGGGACTCATCGGGAGTGAGAGAACTCGAGTGTAAGTTTACTATTGTACAAACGCGCGCTGTCGACTATATGCCCTACTGGTGGGATCACAATATTTAAACGATAAGATTTTCGACATCTAGTGTCGACTAGTGAAAGCGTTCACGTACGTAAATGTTAGCAACTTTGTCGACAGGTAGAAAGCAGTTACATAGTCGATTCTTCAATAATTATAACCAACCTAACAGTTGGCAAGTATGCAAATTTCGAATCGCCTGCAGTAAAGTACCTCTTGCGTAAACTTTATACTTGCCAACTGTTAGGTTGGCTATAATTATTGAAGAATCGACTATGTAACTGCTTTTACATACCTGTCGGAAAAGTTGCTAATATATATATATATATATATATATATATATATATATATACAGGGTGCCCATAATCTATCTCATAACATGGGTAACTTTCTTAATATGCAAAATAGGTAATCGGTTAAATTAGGAAAGTTGGGCAGAATTACAAGCAAAATGTTAAACTTTTTTCAAATTTGACATATGTCTTCAACTTTTTGAAATATTGTGAAAAAACTGAAAACAGTCGATTTTTTAATGTTGTCCTGTTCCACTACTACTTACTTTAGAACTGAACTAAAAATGACATCTTATACATATTTTTACGTAGAATTCGATAAAATTACTCAAAATGTCATAACCCTCTTGATTTTCGAGATATAACACAAACTTACATTTTTTAAATGGCAATCATAGTTGGCTGTGATCTTATTAAATAGCTTTTGTTTTTGCGATTTCATTGATATAAGGTTCGATATACTTTACTCTTGTATTTCTATTTAAATGCCCAAAATTGTGTTGTTGATACCATTAAGGAACAAAATGATTTACAAGTTAGTTAAACTTGAAACAAAAATTTATATTGACAATATAATACCACAAGTAGGTACTATTAATGGTTTGTAATTATGTTCTATTTCAATAATGTACAAAAGACATAAAAGTTCATATTAAATGTTCGAAATGGCCCCCGTTAACCAATATGCACATTTGACATCTTCTAACCATCTCTATGCACTTTTTCCAAACTGCGAGGACGAATTCTTCTAATAATCAACCTAATTCTATCTTTTAATTCTTCTACATTATTACAGGTGTTCTTGCCGGCCAATTAATAGGACCTGAATTACCGATCCAGCTCGGAAAACGTTCGGAAAGATATTCAGAAACAGCTCTAAAATTATGAGCAGGAGCACCATCATGTTGGAAATGAGTAAGATTTTGTACCACAT
This sequence comes from Abscondita cerata, assembly GCA_030710515.1. Classification (NCBI taxonomy): domain Eukaryota; kingdom Metazoa; phylum Arthropoda; class Insecta; order Coleoptera; family Lampyridae; genus Abscondita; species Abscondita cerata. The sequence goes on along the minus strand of JALBCR010000120.1, from coordinate 340,107 downwards.
TTAATGGCAGTTCATCTAACATGTCTTCCAAGTCATTTTGAAGAAATTCTAAATATCGCCTTCCATTTAAATGGTAATTGTAAAAGAACGGACCAATTATTCTGCTACCGAGGATGCCACACCACACATTTATTGAAAAATATGTTGATCTCGTCTCTCAACAGTAACATGAGGGTTGTTCTCAGACCAATAGTTATTATTATGTCTATTAAATACACCGTTATTGGTAAATTTTGCCTCGTCAGTAAATAAAATTCTGCGCGAGAAATATGGATCGTTGTCAGTTTCTCTTAAAACCATCGAGCGTAATTTAATCTTCTCTCTGAGTCGGCTGGATACAAGGTGTTGCCGATATGAAATTTATACGGCTTGAATCGATTTTGTTTTAAAATTAAACGAGCTTTTTCTGTAGAAGTACCACACTCACTTGCAATTTCACGGGTAGATGTTTTTGGTTTATAATTTACATATGCCAAAACTCTTTCTTCGTCTTCTTGATTAAACTTTTGCTTAGCTTTTGGTTTCATAAATGATCCGTATAGTTTTAAATTATTTTCCAGTTTGGAAAAAAGTCTTTTATCTGGTTGTCTTCTTTCCATATATCTTTGCAAATACATTTCACTGGCTTCATTACTATTTCTGTTGCTAGCATAATAACAAAAAAGCATGTCGTTTCTCTCTTCATGTGAATACATTGTTTATTTTGAGAATTTTATGTTTTTAAAATAAATCACCGTGAATAATACAACTTACTTATGTAAATCAAATTATTTAGTTGACGACACAGGCTTTTGTTTCAACAGGTTTTTGTTTGAAGCATTTGTTTCCATAGCCTGCCTGTGTATTATTTTGCAGCTTAATTGTATCAATAAACTACTTTTAGCATTTACAAAAAAAATGTAAGAGTAAAGTATATCGAACCTTATATCAATGAAATCGCAAAAACAAAAGCTATTTAATAAGATCACAGCCAACTATGATTGCCATTTAAAAAATGTAAGTTTGTGTTATATCTCGAAAATCAAGAGGGTTATGACATTTTGAGTAATTTTATCGAATTCTACGTAAAAATATGTATAAGATGTCATTTTAGTTCAGTTCTAAAGTAAGTAGTAGTGGAACAGGACAACATTAAAAAAATCGACTGTTTTCAGTTTTTTCACAAAATTTCAAAAGTTGAAGACATATGTCAAATTTGAAAAAGTTTAACATTTTGCTTGTAATTCTGCCCAACTTTCCTAATTTAACCGATTACCTATTTTGCATATTAAGAAAGTTACCCATGTTATGAGATAGATTATGGGCACCCTGTATATATATATATATATATATATATATATATATATATATATGGATATCTTTATGTAGATAATATTCACTCATCACTCGTAGACTGTATTGTTGACATATTCAATCAGTCGTTCGCCGTTATTGTTGCGGTGTCATTTACCCTTCGACTTGTACGTGCATTTAGATCGCCTAGTATATTCATCTTTTTGCATTTATTTATCCGATCCAGGAGGTTACGTAAACTATCTTTATGAGTATTCTTTATGGCTTCTTTTTCGTCATCTGTTACAGCTTAGACTTTCAGGGTTTTCCAAATTTAAAAACTCTGCTATCTTCTTGGGAATCTCTCCGATTCTGGGTTGAAGCGCTGCATGTTTTGTGCACAACTTACAACGTTTAAAAAGCGTATCATTTATGGTATTTGTTATGGTAAATGTCCTCGAAGATTTATTTTTTTTGTCTTGCAAGGTGACTACTATGAATTTACTATTGTCTTCAATATTATCAAGAAACAATTTGATAAGGTTTTCAGCATTGAATTTTTGTTTTGTCAATAAATAATTTTGGACAAAAGCTTTTTAATAACCTTGACAAAGAGCACAGTAAAGTGTCTTCGTTAACGCGTTCAACTTTTCTGCTTTTTTTGCACTGGAAGAATTCATCATATTCTTTTTCGTACCTATTTTTTGCTTTCGTAGGCGATAAATTTTTCGCCGCTACAGCCGCTTCATCGAGAATTTCTTGATAACATTTAGGAAAAACGTTTTCACCGTGATTTGCAAAAAAATTTGTTAAGTAATCTTGTCAATAAAGAGCGTTTTATTAGTCAACTGATGAACACATTAGAATCAACAGGTATTTCCACTCTTGCTGCTACTGATGATACCGACTCGCCAATTGTTCAGCTTGCGATCAAGGCAGCCAACAATAATGAAAAAGCCGTTGTTGTGGAGCAGGATATCGATTTGCTTAGATTCTTTATCGCTCTTTGTCCGCCATAGAAAGACATTCGCTTTTTAAGGGACACCCAGGAAAATATTGAGGAAAGGGTGTATAGTTTCCAAGACCTAGACAGTTTTAAAATATTGCAATGATAATATTTTATTTGCTCATGCGTTTAGTGGCTGCGACACCACTTCTGCTTGAACTCTTTGAAACTCTGCCTATACTAGTTGACAGTTCAAGCACGGTAAAGTTTTCAGTTTGTTTCGTGAGTTTTTTGAGAAGCGTTTTTTTTGCAGTTAGTTCATCGCAATAAAGCATTACATTAAAAGCTTAATTTATTTAAACATGGTTTATGATAAGTTTTGTTTGATTACCAATTTGTATAAATTGTTATACAAAAACAATAAGGGCTACCAAAGTTGATTATATTTAGTCATTGATTAAACACTGTAACTGTTTTGTATAAAGTTTGCTCTTCTCGATCCCTTCTAGGTGGAAGTGAATGAAACAACAAACTCAAAATGTTGTCAACGCCGACGTTTCGCCCCCTATGCTAGAAGGGCTCGAGAAGAGCAAACGTTATACAAAACTTACAATTTTTGGAGGAATACTCACCTAATACAGTAACTGTTCTTATGCTTATTCGTTGGATACGATTGTATTTAATCAATTATTAAAATTAACTAAGCTTGATGGAACTGGCCCTAAGTATTATTTTACCAGTTGAATCTTTATTTTTCAAAATGCCATCAATTAGACGTACTAACTTACATTGAAGAACTAGGAATGCTGCTAGTCAAAGATGTATAGAAACAAGTCAAACTGATGAGCGCAAAACGAAGTTGAACGAAATTGATCAACAATTAAAAATGATGCGTTTAATGCCCATAGACTTCAATTTAATTATAAAGTGGCAATCGACTATAAATCGTTGCTATTGAACGTTGTGGGTCTACATTACAAGGCATTTCAGTTTAAAAATAAAACCATCGAATTGTGTTGTGCCAGTGGCTAAGTGAAACTGACGTTACTAATTTTGCCACCAGTCACTACATCACTGAACTCTATATTATTTCACTAGATCCATACGTTTACGGATATAAGCCAAATTCTATACACTTTATTATATCCAGCAATAAAACAATTGGTTTCAAATAACGTCGTTTGAGGAAACAAATGTTATTTGAGTTAATTTTATGCCTAATTTTAAAGTAAGTATAATGGGAAACAATAAAATATACCGCCATGTGGTTAATGCAAAATACTCTGGCAACTTTTAATTGACAGAATATAAAAATGTTGGTAGCTACGAACTGCGAAAACCAATCAGAAGTGTTTATTATTTTTATTTGTTAATGGGGGAATAGCACTACTGTCAATTATTTTTCCAGCCACATGGGGGTACAATCTTAAACTTGCAGATTCAGGACAACGTCGGTTGGGTCAGTTAGTTTTAAATAAATAATGTGTCTGATTTTATAAATTATTGAGTGTGTGATAAGATTATCTAATTTAAGAAATGTATTCCACAATATTTGTCTTGCTGGAATGTAATCAAATTTAAAATTTGTGGCACCTGATACATTAAAAGCTCGTGTCAGTAAATCTGTTCATATTTTTTCGCAACAAAAGAAAATCAAATCGAATTAGTACGTACTACTTCACCATGATTTCAAATAAATTAAAACAACAGGTATCCAAAACCAACAATAAGTATAATACAAAGAAAAATTAAATGTTAATAAAATTGACATTTATAAGTTTTTCAACATTCTGTATTTAACTAATTTCCGCATACAAACACAAGAAACATTTCACGGTTTCCCTAAAATTATGATTTATCACTTTAAAAGTCACTCACTAAGTGCAAATTGCAGGTCAGTTCTATTTATAGTTGTATTTTTTGAAAAATGCATAAATTTTCGGGTAACAACTATACCTAGAACGGCATCGAAATTATTCCATTATAACCATCAAAAAAAATGAAAATATGTTTTGGTAGATTTGGAGTATGGTTAACGAGATAAACTTCTTGCTAGGAAAGAAGATCCCTGCATCATAAATATGTGCATATGAATCAATATTACAAACTTCTGAGTCAATTTAAGCATTTACCATTTAGTTACAAGTTAAAACTAGAAAGTAACTAAAACAGCGTTGGCAAGTAATGTGGTTGTCAGTTGAAATACTAACCTTAAAAAGTAACCAGTGACAGTAATTAATAACCAAAAATACAGAATAAAGTAAGAATGACAGCGACCAACTTTTGACAATTTTGAATTTGAAGTCAATTGAGTAACTTTATTCATAAACAAAAAAAACGCAAAAATTATGTATAGCAATAACATTAAGAATCCTGTTACATTTTTTCAGCACAAGTTTAGATGGTTTCATTGTAACAACAGGACAACAAAAGAACACACTTTCACTTCAAAATGCATGATATGAATGTACCCATTCCAAATTAAAAAGTTCAAAGTTTTGAGTTTTGTAAACATTGCATACTGAAATTGAAAGAAATGGAAATTGGACGTTTTTTCTCATCTTTCTTTTTACATTCTCCATTGTCGACTTTATTTGGCGACAAAAAGATATCGTTACGTTTTCGTTGCTGTTCGAGATTCCCTACAGATAATTATTGGGCTTTAAATTTTAAGAAGTTTAACTAACTCTAGGCGAGCTTTTACAAACTTCTATTAAAGAAGTTGCGTGAACGTGACTGTTTATTGATGCATGTGTAGACAGTACGGGATGAACCAATGAAAATGGTCGCCAGTCATCTAGAAAATTGTTTATTGTACAAAAATATTAAACAAGATTAAAAAACATGTTTAAATTTTGTAAAACGGTTGCTGTGGGTGGGGAGGAAGAGGGATTAACAGTTATTGCTTAATAAAAAATTAAATCTTTCTCCGCTTCTTCCATATTTATGAGATTTTAAAATATTTTTAATAAAATTCAGAAACATTTTTAAGTATTTTAAGTCATTACATTTTTGTTGTGATTCTAAAAATAAAGTTAAGTAAAGCTGAAACATTTTAAAAGCCTATTACTCCAAATTCTTAAAACAAAATTTAAAAATTAAATTTAAGAATTGAAAAACTGATTTGTCCTTCATTAATAGATAGTAAAAATTTTTTTAAACAATTAGTTCATTTACGAGTTCAGAACTAAATAATGAATAAAAATAAACATAATTTAGAAACTTTGAACTGACTTCATTATTCATGGCCAATTATATTTAATTTCTTACAAAAATTAAAATGTTGATTGTTAACAGTCTCGCATAATATGATCAAGTTCACTGCACGATAAACGTAATTCAGAAAGAAAAACAATTAAGAGTGAGGTGAAAAGAAATTTAAGCTAGTTGAATGAGGAACGTCAGTTACGTTAGAGTTTTGGTCTCGTAGGAGTAAGACTGAAACCTCGTACGGTTGGGGAGTCTATTTAAATGGAAATGATGTCAGATGGGTTATATCCAACAATAATAAGTTACAGTTGTCACTTCTTTGGCCTAGTTCGCGAATTTATTCAAATTGCAAAATTGCCCACAAGGAAACTTATAACAAAATTTTAACGTACACAATCTAAATTCAAAATCCGATCCGAAGCTTATAGATAATATGCGAACGTGCTTCAAATAATTGTTAGCAAAAATCTGCACTATTTCATTTCTAGTTTAATGGCGAACAAGCAGGAGAAAATACAAAAAGAAAAAGAACTGGAGTCGAAAACTTCTTGAAATTGTATACGATCTCATTGAATGAATATATTTCAAAACCTATAATTCTAGATGTGTGAAACGTTTTCATGTATGCTTTTTTAATATATATTCCACTTAATTATCTTTAGGGCACTTTATCGTCAGCTGTTTTTATTTAGTAAAACTGTAAAATGCAATATTTTTAAATTTAATCCTACTACAAATTCTAAGAAAAAATTAATGAATGCAACCATGGAATTTAAGTAATTATGAGCTTTTTATACATTTACAAAAAGTTTGTAATAACAAGTTAGTTCACATCAATTTTGAATAAATACGAACACTTAGTTTTGAAACTAAAATCAATGTAATGCCTCACGTTTTGTGCACCGATTCTGCAGTAATATTAGTAGAGTGGTTGAACGATTAAATAAACAAGTTTCAATTAGCAGATTCTGCATTTGATTTCACACCCAGAATTACCATAATATTTATAATAAGTAATTTTAGGCAGATATGCTGTAAAGATGAAGCATATATGATCTATAATATGCTGCTATAAATGCCTTAAATATGTTATATTATATGCTCTAAAAAAGATTGTTTCTTATAATTCAATTAAAATGACAAAAAGTTAAAATATTTTTTTATTAAATTAATTTTATTAAAATACCAACATTATTTTTTTCCTTAGCACCCGAAAAAAAAATTACAAACGTACACGAAATTTTTTTAAATGTTTTTAATTTTGAATACAAACGATAATTACTTTTATAATTTATAGAATGCAGTTCTTAATTATATTAAAAACGTTAACAAAAGTAAATAGAAACAATAAAAATGCAGATAGAACAATATATTATCCACTAGAAAAAGTTGACACTATTTAAATAAATGTGCTTTTTGTGTAGGATTTGGCACAAAGTCATCTGAACAATAAAAGTTTCTATCCGAAATGCCTTTAATCAATTTTTTTTAAATACATTATTCAATTTTGTGTATATATTTACTACACATCTAATAAAATAAGATGGGGAGTTATGGAACGGTTTCCAAACCTTATTCCAAAAATTTGATTAGTTTTTGGGTTTAATCTTTGTTGCTAAAAGGGCAGTTAATCTACACAGATGTTCAAATTTTTAAATATTTAAAAATTATTTATTTTACACATTTTTGTTTTAAATAGAAGTTGTTTATAATTTAATTATACACATTTTTTGTTTAAACTATTTTTTGACTTATATCAATTTTACAGAAAAAGTTGAAGAAGAAAAGTTGTTGGAAATTTATTGTCTATAGCTTTTCTTTGAAAAATTTTATTTTCGCTTATAAGGCGATGTGGAGTTCTACGGTAAACACTTCTTTTGTATGTATTACTTTTATTTGTATCTACAAGGTTTTTCATTGATTCGAGAGATCTTCCTTATATTCACACCTTGAATACGATCTGTAATCTCATGCAAGGATATCCTATAAATGTATCGAGGGCATAATTTAAAAATAATGACGAACATACAGGGTTTTCCAAAAGCATGACAAACCAAACAAGCATTTTTCTTATGAAACAACTATTTTTTTATTGCAGAGTTAGATTTTACTCACTTTTCTGAATAAAATGTAAGGTATAATACCTCTAAACTTTTTGAGTTATTTGATTTTTTGTAAAAAGTTCGACTGCTGCAATAGTATTTAAAAACCTCAATATTTCAGTTGATAGATGGTTTAGAGAAACGTCATTACGATACAAGTAGTATCTTGAAAAATGCTAAATATTCAGATACAAATGACAGTACTGAAGTATATAAAATGTATAGAATGTCCACAATGGCTTTTTAAGTTAGGTGATGTTTACATGTCTAAAACTAGATTATTTCAAATAGAACACCCTCTATATTTTAATTCCTTCGAATTCCAAATTTGTCCCTTTTCAATTTGGTATTAGAGTTTGGTATACCTAAAATGAGTGGTTTTTTAGAAAAGCACATTTTTGTATCAGTCCCCGCATTTTTAAAATAACACTGAAAAACAATAGTATGCCATGACTTTGACAAGTAACATTTAATTTTAATACTATGTTACCCTTTTTGTTACCTGGGTACTAGGGTGGTGGTGTACTAGGTTAGAGAGATTGAACAAGCCAATCAAGTATAAGTCAGCAGTTATAGAAATACCCAGTAGTCGGAGAGATTGGGTTGTGGGCTAAACCTCTACGCGTTGGGTTCAATTCGTACATTTATTGGGCGCCAAGTTCCAATTTAACTGAAGCAAGTACTAGCTCGAAACTAATCGCTAGCCAGTAAGCTGAAAATACCCAATTATTTCGTTCAACATTTAAGTTTAGTTCACACTGGTAGTAAAGAAATTCCTCAATACAGAAAATACATATATTTATCCAGAAACACGAAGGGGTACTTAATTACAGTACCTCAAGACATAACAAAAACAGATATTGCACGTAGAAGCTAGGAAACGACGTATTATAGTTAGATAAAAATTATTTGCGCCGCCACTGACTTGTTCGCGCTTAAAAATGTACACGAAACCGCACGCCTATGCGTCTATAATTAAAGCGTTTTGTTTAGACTGTGCATACATTCGCGTGTAATTACACTACGATTTTAGGTATCATGCAGTGATTCTAACAGTTAACAAAGTTTCGATTTGATTTGAGTCGGTACATTCATATTAGCGACGTTCAGTAAGCAATAGGAGAGCGCGACGTAAGTAAAGTGATTAATGCGTGCTAAAGTTTTAGGGTGTGGCGCAAGTTCGCTGACGTAAGTAAAGTCTCTCGTGGTTGGTGCCGATAACACAAGCAGGGAAAGAGAAATGTAAGTGTACGACCTGATCTGATGACAGAGAATCCCTGGGGGTGGTGAATTATTTCCTCGAGGAAGATAGTTCCCATACGAATGTTTAGGGGTTGCCTGCGCCAGTGGTTGATCTTCCGCATCTCTCTTAGTTGGTGAAAACGGTCGATTAACCCAAAAGACGTGACCCAGATGTTCCTGTACTTTGTGGCGATGTAGACGTTGACGAGCACAATTGGTCCGGCAGCACGAAAAGCCAGAGAAAGAAAAGGAGCAAGAAAAAAAACCTCTGTAAGGAAACATTCACTTGTAAGTATGCCGTTTCTTTGAGAGAGCAGCAATCTAATTATTTATATTTACCTGTGGACTAGAACGAGAGCTACTACAGACGTCTCAAATGCGTCCCATTTTCGAATAGTGGAGATGCACCCATTATTCACAAAGAAAACTCTTGTTCTCGCAGACAGAAATTGCTATAAATTCCACACGAGGTTTAGAAATGTAACATGGCTGCTTGTGGTTGAGAAAATGATAACGGAAACCGATAAGCCAGAAGGGACGTTCGTTTTAATAAATTCCCACAATGCCCTTCGGCGTTTTTCCGGCGTATTTTTGCCAAATATTATAAAAGACGACAAATCCTTCGGTTCAACACCGGTGTATTGTAAGTTCGGCGAGACACATGCGCGGAATCTGTTTGTGAGGCTATCTCTGACGTAATTTAGCATTTAAGGATTGACACTTTCAAAAGCTAGTATTATAAGTTGCTTTATGTCTTCCGGTATTGTTAGTTTACTGCGGTACTTTCGTATACCCCCACAAGAAAAAAATTAACTGAGTCAGATCTCAAGATCCAACGATTAGGTAACCAATCTTTAGGCTGGAGCAAAATAGTGAGGTAGGACTCCGTCATGCTGGAACCACATATTTGACTCGCATATAGAGGTTTTCCAATTATTAATTTCTGTAGTATGAAAATCTAGGTATGTTGCCCACGTCAAGCGACCTTAAAAAAATATGGCCCGATGACGTAATCCCCGCTGATACCACTTCATACATTCATGTTGGTGATCTATGGCTCTGTTGCAATGAGGATTCTCAGTTGAATAGAGGTGACAGTTGTGTCTGTTTAGTAAACCATTATTATGAAATGTAGATTCACCGCTAAACATAACAACTTTGAGGAAATTTTGATCTTGAATAATTTTTTGTCTAATATTATTACAAAAGTCAATTCTCTACATAGAAGTTACACAACATCTATCTCACTACTTTGATTTTAAAGACTTGCCTGTAGTGTCTCTTGTGGTGATAACAAAAGAGCCAATTTATTATCTTCTTCTGATGTGCGCCGATTTACAACCACTTGTTCTGAATTAGCAATATTACCAGTTTCCTCGAATCTCCTCTTCAGTTTCGTGAAAGGTCCAACTCTAGGTTGTCTTGGTTTAGGATAAGAATATAAATGACAAGCCAACAAACAACTTCTATTTGTTAATTGTAAAATATACCGGTTTCGACTTTATAATAAAATTATTCGGACAAAATCTATACAAAATTAAACGCTAATAATAATAACAAAATAATCTTATACTTACATTCAAAAATCAATACTTTTTTAAAAAAGATATAATGTCAAATTGACATCAGATTATTTTTTAAATGTAAGTTAAGATGGAGCAAAAGGAAGATAACTAAATTTGACATAATGTTTTAATTTTTGTAGTTTAAACAAATTTCGAAAAGGTTAATTTGATTATTGATTAATGAGTTTGAATTTGTGGTGTGAATATAAATATTTTCGAGTATATCTAAAATATTTTTAATGTTATTATTAACATTAAAGAGATGAATAAGTTTTTGATTTTTAACTGAGTGTTTTTCTGTAATAACATGATGACCAAAAAGTAGATTTTATTGAATTTGAATTATTATTGTATTTTTCTGGTTTTCTATATATCGAAGTGTTCTTTAAGTCTTATTTTAAAATTTCTAGATGTTTTGCCAATATAAAATTTATTAGAAGAACAAGTAAGTTGATAAATACCACTTTTGTCATTTAAATCTAAACAATTATAAAAAGATGAGAAAATATTTTTAAGTTAAATTTAGTAGAGAAACTAATTTTGTGTGTAATATGTTTTCTTAATTTACTTATTCTGTTAGAAAAAAATAAATATAAGAAATAGAAATGTATTTAAATTCTAATTAATTATCAATAGGTAAAAGAGTAGCATAAGATTTTAAATAATGTTTGTACAATAATTTTTATATAAATTGTTAATTAAATCAAAAGGGTAATTATTTAATTTAGCTATATAAAAATTAAGTTAAGTTCTTTAAAATAGTTATTATTAGATAAAGGAATATTAAATAACCTATTAAAAAAATGGAAAGAAGAAATTTTATGTGAAATAGGATGACAAGAATCAAAAGGTATAATTTGCGATGTTGTGGTAGGTTTTCTATATATATCAAAGGAGAAAATGTTACTATTTTGTAATGTAATAGAAAGATCTAAAAATTAATTTTATTGTTAATTGAATGTTCAAAAGTAAATTTAATTCTGTTGTGTAAATTGTTAAGGAAATTAAGAAAAATATTTAAAGATCCTTTAAAAATACAGAAAATATCATCAACATACCTTTTGCATAATATTATATGTTTTTTGAAAAGAGCATTTTAAAAACAAAATTAGTTACTAAATTATACAAGAAAATTTCTGCTAAAACAGGAGATAACGGAGAACTTATAGGTAAACCTTGTTCTTGTTTATAGAAAATATTTTGATAAGTAAAGAATTGATTTTTAAGACAAAATGCAAGTAGATTAATTAAATTTTGGGTTATAATGTCAGGTAGGTCACATGAAAATAAGAAATTAGGAATAAGACTTATAGTTTCTAAAGGAGGTACCGATGAAAATAGATTAGTAATATCAAATGAAATAAGGATAAGATTATTTGTATTGGATACATTTAAATTAGTTAAAATATTAATTAATTGAGAAGAATTTTTTATTGAATTTTTAGGTGTGAAATTTATTTCGTTATAAAAATTTGAGATAAAAATTTTGATAATAAGTATGTAGGCAAAATTATGTACGGTGATGACGTTTTTACAATATAATCATTTTTATTAAGAATAACTACACAATTTTCTTTGTCTGCTGTTGTAATTATAAGATTATTAAAGATAATTTTATTTTTTAAACATTTTAAATTGGTCTTTAATTTTATAATCAAAATTATTTAGAAATTTGTTATTAGGAGTGACAGAAAAATATTTCTAATTTGATTTTTAATTGAAGGATATAAATTGCAAATGTGTTCAACTGAAGCTTTAAAATTATAAATTGAGCACTTATTATGTTTAATAAAAGGGGCAACTTTAAGACTTTTGTTTAAATGAATGATTTCTGAAGGAGAAAATATTGTGTTAGTTATATTGAGAAAATTTGGGTGAAAATTAAAACTTGTTTCAGAATTCTTATTATTTTTATTGTTAAAGCATAAATTATTATGAAAAGAATTAAATTGTGGTTTTATAAAAGTGGAAAGTAAATTTAATTAATTTTTAATTTATTAAAAAGATTACTGCCGAATTCAGATATCTTACCTCTAAAGTTGGAGTCTAAACTATCCCAAATTGTTGAATGAATTCTTGATGTAATAAATATATGTAGGTACCAAATCTCGTGTTGAAGTTGATTAATCTTGTTATACCATTTTTAATTTTAAATTTTAACAGTGTTGTAGTAAAATTATATTGTGCTAACAAAGTTGAATTGGAGGTAAATGGTAATTTAATCTTGGCAAGTTTGCTTTATCCAATCCATATACCATGTTTACCATTTCAGTTTTTGCAAAATTTATAATATTTCAATCATAACTAGTCTTTCATTGTAATTTAAACTAATCTAAAAAAAATATGTATTTTGTTAACAATTGTAACTCTCCGAACTACCTTTCAAATAAAATTTAAAAAAGTAGTTATAAGTTTGTTACAGAATTTATATTTTGCTTTAGCTTAAGTTTCAGTTTGAGAAGAAATAGACCAGGGTTCAAACAATATATATTTACAAACTTATTAAACAAATAAACAATAGTTTTTATACAGAGCTTAAATAACCGCGATACAAAAAAATAATAAATAAACGGCAATTCTTAGTCACCCTGTATATCGGTAGGTTGGTATCAGTAGTAATACCGCACCAGATAGTTTTCTTTAATAGCCGCCGCGCCGGCCGGTATCTAGCGACAATGTACCTGTGAATCAAACGTTAGTGTTTTAATTGCTCCAGCAACTGCTTTATTTTAAATTGATTTGCGTGCGACGGTTTTTATACAGGTAAGACGTAGCACAGAGTTTCAAACTTAATTGAATTTGAACAGGGCAATTGTATTTATATACATGAATTATTATATACCGGGAAGGTTGCTTGCTGATTTGATTTCCCGTGTGGGTGTTTTGCTTGGCTTCTTCGGACGTTTATAATAAACATGTAGTTCTAGAACAACAAACGTTAAGTTCGGCGTAAGCAACCGATTGTCGCTGAAATATAATGATTAATCGTGCAGAGAGGAACCCTGTAGAGTATAATAGAATAAGTAACGGCAAGCACAGCGAAACAAATTTAATTACTTGACAGTGTTGTCGGCGACTTATCAAATTTTGGGAAGTTGCATTTATATTTGAAACACCAAAGTGAAGGATATGAAGCAAAAAAATCTAAAATTCTAACACAGAATGATGTGTCAAGATTTTTGACAAAAGCACCTAACGATATCTTTTTGCTGATTAAAGTGGCATTAATTCTCGGTCTATATGGTCCATGTCGCAGTGAAGAGCTAAGAAAGTTAAATGTAGAGGATATCAAAGATACCGGCTGTTGTTACTCTGCATGATACTAAGACAAAGAAGAAGCGTATATTCACCGTCATGATGGAAATGGTAGGAATTAATGAGATCGACTTGTACAGGAGATATGTAAGCTTGCGTCCAAAGCATATCACTCAAGATTGTTCAATGAACAATAAATGTACAGTGCAACTTGTAAGGATCCACAGTTTCTACAAGATGCCGATAAACATTGCTTAATATTTGAAACTACCAAACCCAAAGAGTTACATTGGAGACTGCCTGCGTTGAACGTCAACTACTTTTCTTGCTGAGTGCGGCACGGACATCAAAAGACTCCAAACTCATGTTGGATGGCGATCAAACACGACCAGTGAAGGCTACATAGAAGAAAGCATTAAAAACGACTTCGAAAATGATTTTTAGTAAGCCGTCATCATTACACAGTGCATGTTAGGGTCGGAAAAAAATCAGATTTCCTAGAACCTACATGTGGCAAATTTTCATTGTCCACATCAAATGGAAATGAAAGCGAAGTTCAACAGGAGGTTTTATTAAAATTGTCACTATCATTTAATAATTTATAATTACGACTATCTTCAAGTATAACTTTCTGTGGCGTTAGTAAAATTGTACGTTTAATATTTATACTAATAATTAGTTATTAAAATTGTTTATTTTGTTGCTATAAAGTAATGGTTGCTATTAAAAAATGTGATATTTTTTTTATGATTTGTAATAAACAAATATATACCATTTTCAATGAGTGTCCAAAAAAGACTATTTTTCACAGGGAAAAAAATCTTTATTTTACTGGTAAAATACAGCATACTTTGCACACTAAGATGAATGCGTAAATGTCAAATTTTTTGATAATTGTAAAAAAAGTAAGTATTGCAAGTGCATTAGGAACGAATCTATTTTCATTTTCCGCATGAATCTTCCTTAATGGATTATCTTTAGATATCGGTTTTTTAAAGTCTAACAGCCATATGCATAATCATATTTAGTAGAGAAATAGTACCTACTTTGTCACTACTATGGCAATTGTTATGCATAGTTGTTATTTAAAAGCTACTGTCCCTAGTAGTTACTTTTATTTAGTAGGACAAAATGTACCACCAATAGTACAATAATTTTTGGATTACTTTCACGTTTATTAGGTATTTTGCCACCGATGGTTGATTTCAATATACCTACTAGAAGGAGTGAATGTAAACAGGCATCCAAAAGTATATATGAAGCATATAAATCCGTAATATGGTAATGACAGTTCAAGAATAGATACTGTATACGAAAAAAGCTGTCCCGTATTTTATATCATCTATTCTGGTCGTCGTGGGAGACAAAATCATATTTCCATGAATCAGTTTGTATTTAATACCGGGATATCAAAAATTATCTTTCTCAAAGGTGGTTGTGGAATGTTAAACGTTTGTTTTATTTTACGTTTGAAATAATTATGTTACTGTCACACTAATATCATCAATAACCTACAAATTTCATGCCTATTTATTTCAGCACAATGACTTGACAGATTCTGACACAACAAAACATATTTAAAAATTTAAAGTAAGACAAACGTTTTACATTCCACGATCACCCTTGACCAAGATAATTTTTGATATCCTGGTATATTAAGATATTTGTATCACTGCCTGCATTTTCATAGGAATCTATTCATTCATACGAGAAATTTCTCTCATGTAATCTTCAACTTTTATAGAGTCATGTACCTATATTCTTCCATGCAACTTCGCTTCATTTATTTGAAATTGCATTTTTTTTATTTTTAATGTTTTGGATAGGATTTTTAATATTTAAATTAGGACAAGGTATATTTTCTTAAATGCCCCAGTTTTCTGACGATAGCATTTGATTTTCTGCAAGATCATGAACTTTTCTATGTAAATTCAAAACGAAATATAAGCTGTCAACTTAATTGCATTTTATAAAAAATGAGAATGCCAAAAATCATTAATCAAATTCTTGACAGAATTGGCAATGTTGTCAGATAAATTCTTACTATATTTTTTATTTACTGGTAAGCGTTAGTAACCACTAAACTAGGCACTATGGATTACTTGAGTAACTACTTGTTAGTAGGTTTAAAGTACCTACCTTCCTGAACGACTACACACGGCTCTTTGTTACTGTTTTCTGATCAACTTTTTGGTGTTGTTTGTCTAGCATGTCTGCGCTTCATCATTGAAATTTATAGGCTCACTTTTTTGTTTATACTTTGTCACTGGTTACGCTTTAGCCGCATCTCTTGCGATTTCATTGAAACATTCTGTTTTTTTTCATATAATATAATTGTGCATTTATTCAATATTTAAGTAAACATTACTCAAAACTAACACCCTTTAAGACCTTTGTCTTTGTAAAGTTATCAAACCTACTTCAAAGTCACCTGCACAATTCTTCAGTTTATTAAGGATTATTTTTAATCTTGATGTCTGATTTTCGATAATCATACAAAATTGTACTAATTCCATTAGTTAAATCTGATTTTGGCTTATCTAGTAAACGTATTTTTGCAGCTTTCTTTTAAATGAATTTCTATGAAATGTTGGATATATTTTTGTACTTGACATTAATCATTCTTTGAAATTAGCAAGGGGGATTAAAGTGTTTTAATTTCATCTTCAGTTTTTTTTAAATAATAGAAATAACTAGTTTTTTCGGAATTATATTAGTAAACAAAGTTTCGTGTAATATTTTTTTAAAAATTTAATTTCATCTACTAGTTTTAATTTCTATGTAAAATGTACATGTAGTGGCTCTAATGAAATTAAATTCATAAAAAATGGTAAAATATGTACACAGTTATTCATTATATATTGACTCCCACCTACAGCCCTTATTATTAGTTATAAAAATAAACTTTAAATACAAAAGTTTTAGGTTCTTTTACGTAGTATCTTTTGGTAATAAAAATAAAAATCGACTTTACAACATTGTAAAAATTATTTGAGTTATATACACGGTGGCCAGAAAAATACGGACAAACGCCAGGTAGAACGATTCTTTGTTCAATTCTGAGGCGATAATCTTAATCCAAAAAAGTTATGCGATCCTTCCTTAAGGCGCACGAGACCTTCAAACCTTAAGATGTACGGCTAAAATTTATCAAAATTCGTTAAATTTATCTATGTAAAATCATTGTGGTGAAATTTAGAAATGGAATTATCTCAAATACATCGATGTAACTAATCGATTAATCTTTGTTTAATTCTGTTGGGTCTCAAATTCAGTGGAATATTATCCAGTACTTCTTCTAAAACGTTAACGTACTCAATTCTATTTAGACGATTTGGAAGAAATATTGGTCCAACAACTCGGAGATTTAAAATCCCCAGCCAAACATTTACCGAAAATCTTCTCTGATGTCCAATTTCCTTACTGCCTTGGGATTTTCGTCCGCCCAAAATGAAAATTATGGCTATTAAAGACGCCATCTCTCGTAAACAAGCATTCGTCGCTCCAGAGAATATGCAATAAAAAGTTCGGCTTTTCTTGAATTCTTTGTAAAATAATGGTCTCGTGCGCCTTAAGGAATGATCGCATAACTTTTTTGTATTAAGATTATCGCCTCAGAATTGAACAAAGAATCGTTCTACCTGGCGTTTGTCCGTATTTTTCTGGCCACCGTGTATTTTAAATACATCTCTTTGTTCGGATTTTAAATATATATAACTTGTTGGCATTTGATTCAGCCACTTTTAAGATATTTGACTTTATAACTTATTTTTCCTGGAGATTAAGTTGGCTTAAAAACGTCGACGTAAGCAATAAAGGTAACCTAGCAACAAAACAATGTTACTTACACATAAGTTAGTCAACAATTAAAATTTAAACGACTTGCAAAAATTAATATATTTGTAAAATTATTTAAAACATCTATCAAATGGGTTATTCGGAGGAAGAAAAAGTCAAATAAGAAGATTATTTTAATCAAATATTAATATTAATCAACTACACTGCGATCATTAAATGATGTCCATACGACATCCCGTTAATATCAAATGTTTAGTCTGTCATTGAAGTTAGCTAAAAGTAAATGTCAAATAATGACAAATGTTTTAATTAAGCTTTCTATGTTATATATCCTCGCAAGTTCTATTTAATTAATTTTGTATAACTTGTCATTTTAAATTTACCTTAAATCAAGCTATAAATAATCAACAGGTTGTGCACCTAACTTCAGTAGGAATTTTAAAGATAATGGACGCAAATATAGATAAATTGAGAATTTAAAGTAGTTGTTTTTGAACATTATTAAATGAACTTCCGGTATTAATTACCCACCCCTTATTATCGTCATTGTTGCTTGTAGAAAAAAAAGTTACACATGAAAGTTGTATGGTTCTAACTGATTTTTCTTAAAATGCTATCAATAGTTCAGTTACTCGCTGTTTACAGAGCGCAACAAAAAGATGAGAAATTTTTTTAATGTAACACCCTGTATATTATTATATTTTTAAAAAGATCTTTTTTTTCGTGATTTCATAAATCACAGTTACATATGAGACCACCGGTAGGACATCAAAAGTAAGCTTAGATTTCCAGCCAACTGCTTCACTATAAACGATTTTGGTGATTTAATTAATGAAATGTCAATTATCAAACACAACATTTGTTATTTACTTGGCTTACTTTGACAATATTAACAATTCCGTATTAAGTAACTGTGATATTCTACGATTAATAACTCAATAACGGCAACATATTATATTTTTTTGAAATCAGAAAAAAAAAATTTTTTTAAATATAATAATATACAGGGTGTTACATTAAAAAAATAAATCATATTTTTGTGCGTCCTGTAAACGGCAAATAACTGAACTATTGATGGCATTTTCAGAAAATTCAGTTTGAACCATACAACTTTTATGTATAACTTTTTCTTCTACGAGCAATAATAACGATAATGAGAGGTAGGTAATTTATAGTAAATAACCCGGTACAAAAAGTTTGCCATTAACATATTTCTAAAAACAACAAAAACACCAAAAACTGCACAAAAACTTACTCGGACACGTGTTTCAACAGCTGATAATAACAGCTTAGCTGTTGAAACACGTGTCCAGTAAGTTTGGTGCAATTTTTGGTGTTTTCTGTTGGTTAAATAGACGCTGCAGTTGGTGTTCCTTTTCTTTGATTATTTCTAAAAAAACTTCTTTTTACCGTTATAATAATTTTGCGATCAATTGAAATTTTTGCGGAAAAAATCTGTAAATTTGTTTGATATGAAGCACTTAAAAAATAATATGAAGACGACATTAAAAATATGCAAATATGCATGACATTTGTATTTTCTTCCCTTCACTTTTTGCAAAGACAATTAGCTCCAAACTTTAACCAAAATAATAATATGAGGATTTGATCGAATAATGTAAACTAAAACAACGAATATTTTATTGTTTAATATAAGAATAAAATTTAGTAACTTAGTATTGTTGTTACAAATTAACTATTAGTACGTAATCTTCTATTTCGCAAACCCGGAGCAATATTCAAAACTAAATTGATACTTAAATATTTCGGTTACCATTCAGTAAAATCGAAACTACAAATAGACCCTATTGTTTGATATTAATACATATTTGTAAACACTAAATTGAGATCTCAAATAACAACGATTAATTGCTATTCAGAGCCCAATTTATAGTGAAATGGTTATAAACAGGAAAGCAACAAATTGATTACTAAATAATAACTATTAAGCTCTTTATAATCTTATTATTAATATATATTGACAAATTTAGCTAAGAAATAAGGAATTTATCAAATTAGGACCAAACTTAAAATTTAATAATTTATGGTCAATTATTTATTAATTGTTTTTTAACCTCTAATTTATTGACATATGAATATTTTTGTATCTAAAATTTTCTGCAACAACGTGGTTTCAATCAAGAAATACAATAAAAAATTGCATTCTACAAGATATACACATAAATAAATGATAAAGAAAAAGTTTTCCTACGTAATGTCAAACACTTCTTAAATAATGTATGTTACAAATAACATATAAAGCTTACATGCATCTATTAAATAAACAACAAACTTGTACATATTTAATGTCATGCGAATGAAGGCGTGCAACGAAAACTGAGCTAAACCCAAAGTTTAAAGAGTTACTCATAAGCTGTTATAAACAATGCAACAAATTCAAGTAGGTACTTTTAGTTTATCATTTTTAAATTTGCATTCGAATGTCATTATTCATAGAATATTTTGATTTTCAAAACGGTCTAATTCTAGTCTGAAGTTTACGTTTATGCAATACTTAACTCATGCAAATGGAATATTTTTGAATCTTTAAAAGATTTTCGATTTCAGAAAATAAAATTTGATTTGTTTTAAATACCAATAAAACTTTTTGCATAATCTATCAAGTTAGGTAAATTTTGTATTCTTAAACATAACTTTTATGCTTTTAATTACGTAAAATGAAGGACACGTGTTTCATTTATTTAATTTTACAAAATTTAAGATTTTCTTTTATACTGGGTGCCCGGATAAGGTCACGGAGCGGTTGTATATGGAGAACGGTAATGTCTAGAAGTTTTGGAAAAAAATTCTTATAAGTAACGTTAGTAAGGAAAATAGCTGAAAATTATTTTGAAGTTTGAAATTTTACCGTAACTGCTACTAAAAAACCTAAAATTCATTATGTCTCAGAAAATTGGGCGATGAACTCTTATTTTGAATACATCACTCTAGAGTTTAGTTTACTGTTAGGCTGGGTGAGTGTCATAATAAGAACCTCCTGCACTGCAACTAGATTAGATCTTTTGTGCCCCCCATAGTTGGACTCTAGTTGGAAAAATCTATGTCTTTGACAAATTTGATCAGATCCTTAATCGGAAGTTTTACTAGATCTTTTTCCAAAATAAAAATAAGATCTAAGTGTTTGTACCTCTTTAGGCACAGAACCGGGCACCTCATAATGATTTGGTCTATGCGCTCCTTAGCACAGTACCTGCATGTATCATCATTCACCAGTCTTATCTTTTTTAAGTGTGTCCTGTTAGTATACCATAGAGTGGTTTCAATCTCTTCTGGGTAAGTTTACCACTTCCTTCCTCCTATTTTGATTAGGGCTAAGAAATTTCTCAAAATTATTGAGAGCTGGCAAATTACTCCAGGTTCTGTTGACTTGTTTGTTGGCCCAGTTGGTAATAACTCCCTGATAATCCCTCTAGCTAAAGCCGTACATAGGAGATGACTTTATAAAAGGTTTTGTTGCCCCTAGCTTTGCTTGCTGATTTGCTTCCTCATTTCCTCATATTCCCTCATGCTCTGGCACCCAGACAAGTTCAACTTTGTTTTTGTCCCCCAGTTGATTTAGGGTCTGATTGCACTCGTGTGGATGTGGATGTGTACTTCTGCTTGAAAAATAGTAGCATCAGCACTTAGGAACTCGTGTCTTTTAAACCTCGGTCCTACCACTCCTGCCGCCACATTTTGGATCCGTCTGTGAACCATTTTTGGGAAGATCCCGGCACGCAGTACGTGTCTTCAGTCCAGTCTTTCCTAGTGGGGAATCCAACATTATATTTATAATCAATGATTATTTTAAGGTTCGTCTGGTCTTTAGAGCTTGGGTATACCGCATAATTTTGTTTTGTGACATTTTTTCGTATCTCTCATAATAAGGGAGTAGGAGGCCAATGCATCTTCCCATATTTGCATTTTAATATCTCCTAAACTAATCAACCGATTCAAAAGTGTTTGGTCTCGCTGGAAAGAGCATTTTATAGGCTTTTAAAAAAAATTTATTTTACTTTATTAAACCGTTTAATTTAAACAAATAAACTAGATGGTGTTTCCTGCAGTGATTACACTTGTTTGTGATTTTTAAAAGAAAATTTAATCAAACGGTACTATTTACTTAAAATTACCTAAATTTTAGTAAAAACCGCATCTTGATATCTCGATCTGCTCTCGATTTATTCGAGAAGATGTTAAAATTTAAGTGTTGAAATCGGATTGAGTTACCTTTGCGTCAAAAACAAACGATGTAGCTATGGCTGCTAAATTGTAAAGATCCCAAAATTGGCAAACGTCAAAATTAGTGTTCTGAATTCTTATTACTTTAATTTTTACCGTTAAAGGTGTAATGTTGTGCATTTCTTTTTCTAATTCTTGTTTCCTTTAAAGAATATGACATATTCTAAGGCGGAAACGTACGATGTGTTGCGCATTTATTTCCAATGTTTCGAAAATGTTGCAAATGCGTTGCAAGAATATTCAATGCAATATCCACAAAGAAGATATTATTCTTGTGCAGTCCATTCAAGCACCTGTAAGAGTTCGTAGGAGACGCACCGAGGAAAATGTTAACGTTTTGACCTACGTGCAAAATGGTCCCACTTCAAGCACTAGAAAAATTTCCGATCTAGGAGTTTCAACAACAATAGTCCATAAAATTAAAAACGATAATAATATGCAACACTACCATATCGTTTTACACCAAGCGTTGCAAGATAATGATTACTATCATAGGTTAAATTACTGTAATTGGTTGCTAAATATGATTTGAAAAAATCCAAATTTTCTGTTGCGGATATTATAGACAGACAAAACACTTTTAGTAGCTCAGGGGGTGTTAATTTGTACAATATGCATTATTAGTCTAAGCAAAACGCACATTGGATGCGACAAATAGACCACAAACATGTTGGAGTTTAAACGTGTGGTGCGACCACTTAATGGAAAAACATTCTTAAAATTTTTGAATGGTTCTGACGTCTCCTTAGAAACAAGAAAAAATATGAGATTCCAACTTGATGGTTGTCCGGCGCATTATAATGGAAACGTACGTCAGCGTTTAGAAGAAGAATGTCCAAATCGTGTTATTAGAAGAGGAAGTCTGTTTCCCCGGCCGGTTCGTCGGATTTAACTTGTTTAGAATTCTACCTCTACGGTAGACTAAAATATCTGGGTTTCTAAATAAAACCAATAACCAGGAAGAATATGATGGAAAGATTAGAAATTCCATTAAAACATTGTGTAGGGCTGAAATTAAAGCAACAGTTCTTTCGATCGCAGTTCGAGCAAATAAATGCATCGACAATGATATAAGACACTTAGAATATGTATGAGCTATTTCTGGCTAAACTCTGCGTTATTAAGTTTCTTGTGCTTTTCCTGACTTATCGTTATTATTGTTCTGTTGGCCCTTTGGCTTTTAAAGGCGCTTTAAAAGTAATTGACTCTAGTTTATTTGTTTAAAATTAAACTGTTCAATTTCTTTTAAAAGCCCCCAAAATGCTTTTTTGAACGAAACCAAACATTTTCAAATCGGTTGATTAGTTTAGGAGATTTTGAAAGGTAACTCAATCCGATTTCTACAATAAAAATTTTAATCTTTTTTCGAATAAATCGAGAATGGATCAAGATATAGAGATGCGGTTTTCACTCAAACCTATGTAATTTTAAGCTGCCTTAGGATCTGTCAAGTAAATACTACCGTTCTACTTAATTTTTTCTAAAAATCATAAAAATGTGTAACAACTGCAGGAAACGCCTTCTAGTTTATTCGTTTAAAACTAAAAGGTTTATTAAAATGAAATAAAGTTTCTTTAAAAACCCATAAAATGCTTTTTTTGAACGCGCTCAAACACATACAAATCGATTGATTAGTTTAAGAGATATTAAAATGCAAATATTTGAAGATGCATTGGCTTCTCCCTCCTTTATTATAAGAAATACGGAAAAATGTTACAAAGCAAAATTATTTGGTTTACCCGAGCTCTAGAGTGATGTTTTCAAAGTTATTGCTCATTGCCCAATTTTCTGAGATAACATAAATTTAAGGTGTCTTAGTAGTAGTTACGTCCACTAACAGTGAACAAAATAATTTCTAGCCATTTCCCATGCCAACGTTACTTATAAGATGTTTTTTCCTAAACCTTTCTCTATATACAGCCGCTCTGTGACCTTATCTGGTTACCCGGTATATTTTGATGCATTTGTGTATCCTTGGCAAATTTTACTAATTTGATTGATTTAAAATATAAGTTACATTTTAAGAGTACCGCCAATATAGCAAGTTTATTGGTGTCCTGATGTGTACGCAGCTAATTTATTTAAAATATGTGAAAATTTTATTTCAGTGCGTCTTAAGTAGGACTTGCAAATTCTTGTTAGATTGTGTTTCAAACTTTAATAAAACAGTAATTAAATTTGTAAGAAATAAAGTTTATTTACGTCAACACCAGTTCTTTAAGTCTCATTAATTACATAAAACTTTTAGTATCATTTAAATTTGAGAGCTTTGAATGTTCAATAGCAAACAACAAGGTCGTTAATGGGATTCTCAATTTTTTAGAAACACTTTAAAATACTTTATATTTAAATATTCAATTTCATTCAATTCCTTTTATTTGTTCTTTGTAATAATACATATAAACAAAAGATTAGATTTCTTACAAATCAAAACCAAACTCTATATACAGAGTCACTGGTAATTGGATACATTCCTTTGGAGATCTAATAGAACAAGAGGTAAGGACTAAATTTAACTCTAATATGTATTACACAAAACTCAATGGATTTTGAGATATTTCGGTTTTCAATTTTTTCTTAAAAGTTGATGTTAATATGTTAAAATGTAATTTTCAAAAAATTTACGCCAACTTCGTGAAACATTTTTAATGGAACACTTGTCCAACACTATGGTTTTTTGTATGGAAAAAAAATATTCCTTGGCATTTCCATCATGTGATAATTTCAAAGAAAAACTTGTACAAAATAATTTTTCAAAATCAGATGTGATAATTCTTTGAGGTTTTTTCAAATAACACTCAACGCTTCTTGCGTGCAAATTGTGTTAAAACTTCCTTGTTGCAATAGCTATCAAACAAGTTGCGAATCTTACAACAAACCCTTAACAGTTCCAAAAAAAAATAGTAAAAATGAATCAGTCGACGAAATTTATATAACTCTTCCCTTTTTTATCTTCGTGCTCTTTTCTTGTATCTGTATATCTTTATCTATACTTATCACTTCTTTTCCATTTTACTTCCTTCTTTTTTTGTTTTATCTCCTCTCTGAGTACTCTACCTTTCATAATAATGTTTCCTGTCCTCTTCACTGTATTTGTTTAAATATTTCTACTTCCTTTCAACATTCTTTTAGTATTTCATTTTCCTCTCTGTCTCTTATCCTTTCTTCAAATCTCACTGCCAATGTTTCGGTCCAAATCCTAATTTTATCTATTTTTATTTTTTCTTCTGTTATATATTCTGGTCTTTCTATTTCCAATCCCAACGTCCAATTCAGTATTTTAATTATATCTGCTCTAGCTTTTTCCATTCTTTCTATCCCCATATTTTCGCCCCATCCTATAACTCTTTACTAGCTTCTCAAACAACCATTTTCTTTTTTAACATCTTCACCAAAAACTCTTTCTCCTATCCCCCATACCTGATTTTATACCATGTTCCTTTTCTGTTCTAATTTCCTTATATGCCCCTCATCTTTATTATTATAACTAAAATTAAACTCAAGATACTTGTATTTGTCTACTGTTTGTATTTCTTCTTGCCCCCCATAACTATAAATCTTTCATTACTCTTTTTTTTTTCTTTTTAAACACCATTATTTTAGTTTTTTCACGTTTGCTTCAAGCTTTTTCTTTACTAAATATTTTCTCACTACCTCTATCATACCTTTCACTCCCATCTGATTTTTTGCAATTATAACTACATCATCCGCGTACGCTAACATCAACACTTTTTTCTTCCCTATCACTATTTCTCCAGTTTGCTGTTTATTTATCATTTTTTATAAATCACTAATATACAGTGTGTCCAAGATAAGGAAGAACAGCATAGGGATCTCGAAAACCGTGAAAGGTACAGAGTCGGTTAAATTTGGAAAAAGTTGCCCACTCAAGGGGTCCAAATTTTGTTGTTGAGAAACTTGTTGAGTTCTGCTTACTTACGGAGATATTCGAAAATAACTAAAATTGTACCATTTCGTTTTTATTATATTCTGCAGTTATTCGAACAGTTACCAAAAAACTAAATGGATTTTGTCATTGCCAATCATTCTGCTCTACAAGATGGGGTTTACAAATTTTTACTACAACGGTTCGTTTCAAAAAAACCATCATCAACTTTATTTTTTTTATAGCACTTAAAAAACGTACACTCTGTATAAGAAAACGTTTTTCATTATGAATTAAACGATATACTACACAAAATAGTTATTCGTGATTTTATTGAGAAAAATAACGTTTTAGTAAATTTCTAATCTTTTTGGTCTAGTGTTCGCTGAATGAAACCATGTCAGCGAAAAAATAAAGTCTATTGTTTGTTCTGACAGAATCCATTTGATTCTTTCAGTGTAGGTCATATTTTACAATAGAACACGTAAATTTCAAATCTTTTTGATGTAGTGTGTGTTGAAATAATTGCGGCAAATAGAAAATGTTGCTGCGCTCAAATGTTTTTGGCGGGACGGTACGGGTTGCTTGAATGAAGAGCATTCTTTTAGATTGGACACCAAATGCCTAAATATGGACTTTTCTGGTTGCCTCCGTACCGGGTACTTTATCAAATACAAGTGTTCGGCTTCTACAGATTTTCTCCGGCATGTCATATCAAATTTTTCTTTATTTGTAAACATAACTTGCTTCATTGTAAAATATGACCTACATTGAGAAACTTTGCTAAGCTGATACTACTTTGTTATTCAAATAAATTCTGTCAGAATTAACAATAAAAGAAATAAAGTCGATTGTTAATTTGACTGCATTTTTTCCTTGCCATGGTTTCATTCACCGCACACTAGACCAAAAAGATTAAAAATTTAATAAAACGTTATTTTTTCTAATAAAATAAAGAATAACTATATTGTGTAGTACATCATTGAATTTGTAATGAAAAATGCTTTCTTATACAGAATGTACTTTTTTCAAGTGCTATAAGAAAAAATAAAGTTGATGATAGTTTCTTTAAAACGAAACGTTGTAGTAAAAATTTGTTAAAACCATCTTGTAGAACAGAAAGAATGGCAATGACAAAGTGCATTTAGATCTTTAGTAACTTTTCGAATAACTTCAGAATATAATAAAAACGAAATGGCACAATTTCGGGTTTTTTCGAATATTTCCGGAAGTAAATCAAACTCAGCAAGTTTTGTAATAGCAAAATGTCGACCCCTCAAGTGGGCAACTTTTTCCAAATTTAATCGACTCTGTATCTCTTACTGTTTCCTAGATCTCCATGCTGTTCATCCTTATCTTGGACACACTGTATATTGCAAATAAACTTGGACGTAATGCACACCCCTGTCTTAGCGCCTTAGTTACCCAAAACTATTTTTCTATTTTTCTCTCCACTCTAGTTCTACATCTTGTTTTTTTATACAGTTCTTCTGTCCCTACTACCAAATCTTTGCTTACTTCTTTTGCCTCATCATTTTGCACAACAACTGCCTATCCACATTGTCAAACGCTGCTTTAATATCTAAAAATAAAGCATATATTTTTCCTGCGTCCTTTTCTATCTTTTTATTAACCATGTGCTGCAAGATATAAAGTCTATTGTACCTTTGTCTTACCGAAAGCCTGCCTACTAATCTGGTATTAACTTCCTCTCTTCTATTTCCTTCTCCAACTTCCATTTTTTAGGAACTCATCATCCCTTCCATATCTTTTCAAACACCTTCCTTATTTATTCTTTCATTTTATCACCTATATATTTCTACTGCTCCTACTGAGTTCCATTCAGTTTCTTCGGCTTTACCTATTTTTACCTTCCTTAATGCTTTCTACAACTCCTCCTTTTTTAAACCTCCACATTTTGATTTTCTTATTCTTTTCTATCTCTTACAATTGTTGGTTTTTCCTTTTGTCCTTCTAATAATCTTCTACAATGTTCTTCCCATTTTTCTCCATATTTTCCTTTTTCCTGACTTCTTAAACTTTCTCCTTCTTCTGCTAATGAACTCCCATACTTGACTTTCACTTTTTACTTTTCTTATCTTTTTCGTCCAACTCCTTTTTGTAGTTCTCTTTTCTCTGTTTACATCTTTCTTTAAAACTTTTTTAGTTTCTATCTTCCCTTTTTTTCATTTTCTTCTCCCTCTTCTCATCTCTTTTTTTCATCACCATTCCACCATTTTTTGCTGTTTTCTAATATATGTGCTTTTTTCTTATACCTTTTTTTTCCGTTGCATCATCCATTTTCTTCACAATTCTATTTATTTCTTCCTACGTGTGTATTAATAATATTCGGATTTAATGAGAATTTTAAAACAAGCTACTGTTAATAAAAAACAAGGCACAAAATTCTATGAAAAAAAAATTAATAATAATTTTGTCCTAATCTTCAATTGATTTTTTACAATCATAATTTTCTTAAATATCAATTTAATTAATGTTTAAGGTTATTTTTTTAGGCATTGGAAGTAACAATTGTGTTATCAGTACACGAATCAAACAATGAATATATATAAAATCATAACTTCTGCAATTACCAATACTTTAATTAATATAATAAAATGACTATAGTTTCGACTTTATAAACATTAAAGTCATCGTCAGATAGAACTATTTAAAAATATCACATTAGAATGACTGTTGGTTGTTAATAATCTAATTAACATAAAATATCTTAACTACAATTATTGTTGTAAAATTTCTGAATTTGGCTCAATTGTTAGCAATTAAAATTATCATTATATTTAAATATCAGTTCTTCAAATTTAGTTTGATCATTAAGATTTTAGGATTAGTGGTTTTAATGTAAATATTTTTTGAAATATCTAAAATCTGTTTATTATAACTATTAATTTGAAAAGGATGTATTAACGTTTGATTTTTATGTATATGTCCATTCTCAATAACATGTTGGGCAAAAGTTGATTTAACTGAATTATTAATCTATTTTAATATATCTTAAATGTTCGCATAGCCTTATATTAAAACTTCTAGTAGTTTTACCAATGTATACCTTTTTACAGGACAAGTAAGATTGTATATACCACTTGAATTTAAATTATTATAAAAAAATTTTGTGAAAATATACTAGAAAGAGTATTTGGAGCTTTAAAAACTAATTTGAATTTAAAAGTTTATTAATATTTGTTACTAAAGTAACAAATTCTGGAATGTAGATAATAGATAAAAATCACTTTTTGGAATCTTCTTTAATAGGAATTAGAGAAGTGAGATACCTTAAACTAGGTTTAAATAAAAATTTTGCATATAAATTTTTAATAATTTGTAAAAGACATTAATGAACATTTGCTTTATGAAAATATTATTAAGTCCATAATTGAAATTAGAATTAGATAATGGAAAGTTGAAAAGGCGATTAAATAACACAATTAAAGGTTGATAATAGGTGGTGCAAATTTGTAACCTTTATTTAATAATTTTAACTCTTTGTCAGTAAAGACTGTGTTAGAAGTATTCAATACATTCTTGTGAAAATCAAAGTTTGGTTTAGAATTAAAGTCTGATTGCATAACATTAATATCAATCATTTACATTAAAACCACTAATTCTAAAATTATTCTTAATGATCAAACCAAATTTGAAGATCTGATTGCTAACAGTTAAACGAAATTCAGAAATTTTACAACGATAATTGTAGTTAAGATATTCTATGTTACTTAGATTAATAATAATCAAATGTCATATTAATGTCATATTTTTTAAATAGTTTTATCTGACGATGACTTGAATGTTTATAAAGTCGAAACTATAGTCATATTATTATATTAATTAAAGTATTGGTAATTGCAGAAGTTATTATTATATATATATATATATATATATATATTAAAATAACAAATACACAAATAGATCCTAACGTCATTTTAAATATCAAACAATAAATATTTACTTGATAACTATATCGTCATAAATTAAAAAAAAAATATTACAAAATTCAGTGTTTTAGTTGTAAAAGTGATCGTGTTTTTATTATAGGCATGTAATTGTATGATACCACATTCAATAATAACTTTGATAAAATTCGTTAAAATTGTTTCACTTATAAAATAAAAAACGACAATCAATTACCATTCCTTGACGTCTTGCTATTTAATAATGGATAAAATAACACCATACTCACTAATTAATACTATTTATTACCTAATTATAAATAAAATAGTAAATTCTTAATTAAAAAACTTGCAGAAAATGTAACAATCAACAATAAGTTTCCAAATTATAGAGTCAAACAACTCATGAGAATTTAGTAACAAAAGATTAAATTAAGAAAGTCTTCTCAATAACAAAACCATATTTTAATAGTTTTTTATTGTTTTGTTATTTGTGTTTTGCTCACAATTACAATTTTTTTAAAATAAGACTCATGGATGAAGAATTCAAAATTTGCATTTTACGTTTGTTTTTTGGGTATAACGTTTAATGTTTTTATTCTTACATAAATTTAAATTTAAACTTTTAATTCATAATTATAAACTATTGACATATTTGCTTGTATTAATAGAAGTTCGGGTATTTAGTACTTTAGTATTAAGGTTTTCGTTAAAATTATAACAAAAACCTATGTTCAAAGGTACATTTGTTCGGTACATTAACATGTCAGCATATGTTTAAGGAATCAGGAATTTTGTGTTTTTACAAGAAGATTTTACTTTAGAATATGGAATTTTGTTAAATTATTAGTTAAATGTCTATGGGGCACAAAAAATGTGCACCTTTAACGTTTAATGAATGATTATGATTACGGTCCATTAGGATTTTTGGAATTATTCAAGCTTATATAAGAGCCAATGAATTGCAACGATACGTGACATGCAGATAGTATACAGGGTTTTCAAACTTAAGTCAGCACTGTTGCTAACTTTGTTATTATTAAAGCTACAAGGTCGGTAGGCAAATTAATAGCATTTGTTTTTCTCTTCATTATGGTAAAAACAGAATAAAAATCGAACATCGCGTTCTCGAGTTATGTCAAATTGTTCTATTTATTCAAATGGTACACTCTGTATACAATATTCTCAATCGATAGGAAATTGAATAGTCAAAAATGACAGAGTTATTAATAATTTTTCAAATAAGTTTAAAGTGGCAGTGATTTTCTTGTATAAATTTCATTAAATTGATTCATTAAAATGTCAAATTGAAGTTTCACTGGTAAACAGTTTACACCCAGCAAACACAAAAGCGTTAGCCAACAGCGTGGCCGACAGTCAGACTCTGACAGTTCATGACATCATCATGATGTTGGCAAATGATAACATGCCCATATCATTTTGACCGGGTGGCAGACAGTTGGCCAGACATCTTTACCGACATGTTGCGAACACTTTACAAATATCATTATGATATGATGTGGTTATCAATTGTTGAGATCTTGGCGATATTGTGCCAATATAATTAATTAGTGCGATATTTTTTCTGCTTTTAATTACTAACGAATGGGAAAATACCAAAACTGCACCAAAAATCTATATTCAGATAAGTGTTTCAATAGCTAAGCTATCATCAGCGAACCGATACTCGCTTCCGGTTCGCTGATGATGATACCTTAGCTATTGAAACGTGTCCGAATATAGTTTTTTGGTGTTTTCCCGTTTGTTAAATTAGACGCTGCAGTTTAGAGTTCCATATTCCTTTGCTTTAATTACTAAATAGAAGAATCACACCCACCCTTCCTAAACTGTGATGTAATTTCTCTCAAACTACTATTTACAAATAAAAAAATTAAAGAAGAAATTCAAAGCATTAATTCTAAAAATTCATAGAATATAATTTTTAGTTTTTAACAGTGTACAAAGACAAAGTATAGAAGTACAATAAAAAAATTTGTTGTTTTTGTGTTTTTCTTTTTATCCTTCCTCCTTCACGGTCTGCAGCATACATAAAAACGTCTTCAATCTCTTTCTTGCCAACCTTAAAATTTTTTCTAACACTGACTGAGACAAAAACACAACATTCAAAAGTTTATTTAATTTTTTTATAAAAGTCTTACCAATAACGACATTTATTATATTGTCAAACTCTTGCATTCTTATGCATTGGTTTTAGTCTGACCAATTTGTTTGTAAGATATAACAGGTGTATCTTAGCTTAGTTTGTACATTTGTCAATTCTGACAGATTTAATTTCAACACATGCAGTTTTATGCATTTAGAGTAGACGTACGTGAATTTTTTCATGATCCACTTTGATGAAAAATTTTTTGAATCATGGGTTATACTCGTCGAAAAATATTATTGTTTTCATATTATGCAAAAAATAATAGTACTTATTTAATGCAAAGCTTACTAAAATTTTATAAACGCGATTTACTTAGAGACAAAACTTAAACATTACTAAAATAAAGTTTTCGGTTATTGCGATTCTTAAATTAGCATATTTAATTTTATTATGTAAAAGCCAACTGACACAAAGTCAGATTAAGTAATACTAAGTAAATTTAATTGTAACATACCATTTGAGAAAGGTCTGCTGATTCATTTAGTGACTCATTGAATTGATGAAGATCTTCCTTGGTCGTCAGGGCATTAAATTTGGTAGTTGTCTTTACGGCCTGGTCCGTATCACAATTGATATTTTCCAACATTCTGCAAAGATACATAATATCCTGAGTAATTCTCTTATTTGTCAACATCAACTTCTCCAGCATTGCTGTAATTATCAAAACAGAATTGTGATAATTTCTTCGTAGGCTTAAAAAATTGTTGCAAGTTGCATTATTTTAATTAATCAAACAACATTCAAAATGTGAACGTAAAGAAACATGAAATTTGAGGTCAAGAAACAGATACAAAAAGTAAAAAAAAATAAATGTTGATAAGTGAATCAAAAATTATTTAACAGAACTTGCCATTGTTTTTTTGCACAATGACACGTGTTGCAGAAGGTCGCTGATTCAGAACGTACATAAGGAGATTTTGGACTTTGGTGAAGGAGTGTTACAGAATGCTCATTATATGACGTTGTTAGACTTTTATGCTGTTTAGTTGTAGTATTCCAGTAACGTTCAGATGTTGAACTTCTAGGCGTAGAAGATGCAAAATGTACTCGTGATTCTTTCATTTTTTGTAATGGTCGGGCCTTCTGTGACGGTGTAACTACGGCCTTGGGCGCAAACGTCTGCTTTTTTGGTGCTTTTGGAGCAACTGGCACCTCGCCTTGCAAAGCAACATCTGAAGAATCGTTACTAGATGGAGAACGACGACGTGGCTTTAATATTCTTCCTTTGCTTTTACCTTCATTTTCGCATTCAGGTGTCGAAGATGCATCAGTGTTTGTTTCCAGCTGCATGATTCTTCGCATTATTTTGTCATAATTGTCTAAAAGAAAGAACATCGATCTCATATCTAGTACAATCAACAAAACCAAAAGTAAGCTTACCCGTTTTATATTCAATGTTGATCAAACTTTTGTTACATTGTTCCAACTTCAAGAGAGTGTGGTTCACTACTGCCTTAGTTCTAGCACTGGCATGTTTGATATATGTTGGCCACGTACAAAAATTTTGGCCATCCTAGCAAAAAGACCAAGTGGTGGAAATGATGGCCATGCGAATTGTCTCTCCGGGTTGTTTTTCCAAAGAAAATTCCACAATAGCATACATATTTCTGAAACAATAAACGATTTGCTAATTGTTTTTATAAAGTTTTTGAGAGTAAACCTTAAAAACGGCAGATTATAAAAAATGAAGCAGAGGAGCACATACGAATCCATTACCAAAAGGCAAAATTATTCCTTTACACCTTACATCTTGAATCTCAAAAGTGACAAGTTTTCTTCGCATGTACCAAAATAGACCTCGATTAATGGGTTTTCTGTTGGGTACTCGAAAACCTTTTTTTTAATTATTTTGTGACTAATAAAATTTGTTTCAGATTCAGAATCATTATTATTCGTTGTTATATATTTAACCAAAAATATGTCTCCGTTATTTACATATACGCAGTTATTTCCTTTTTTGCAACTAATGCAAATATTGTTTGGTAGTGTAATTTTAGATTTCACTGAAGTTGAAACTGTCTCGATACTCAATTTCCTTTCGAAAATAAGTTTTCGAAATTTCCTGATGCTCATCAACCTCTGCATCTTCATTTTCTAAAAGTCTCTTCACTAATTGTTCCAGCGGTTGGTTTGATTTGCGCAATTTTCTTTTCAAAGTACCCAAAAAAAAATTCTCGAATGAAAATGCACATACTTCTTCTAGTGAAACATAGTGTTGTGCGTCATTGGCTAAGTAAATCAATGCATGTTCATTGTATATACAAAATTCTTTGCCGTAAATTTTTAAACTTTTTTTTAACAAAAAAATTCAATAACTTTTGGCACAATCGTTGTAAACTGCATTAAAGGTCGGACATAACAAAACAGTTACTGCTACTTTAAAAACCAAAAAAATTAGAGTATTGTTGTGGCGATAGCATTTATTTTAAAACTATTGGGCCGACATACAACAAAAATGATCTACATTCTGTGGCTTTCCACCTTTCTAATTCTTTCAAAGTACTGGATTTTCTATTAATGTCAGTAGGCCAATACTTATTTACATGTTTGATAAACATCTCATAATACTGTAAATTATTTTTAAAAATCTAAACAATCTGGATCCGTCACGCCATAGAAACAAAAGCTTTCGAATGACACCCAAACACACATTATGTATATAGTCAATGGGAAATGCTGTGACAAGCCCTATATTTAAATCTGATAATGGTGTTGGTCCTTTATGATAATTGTCATATTCACCTGCACGACAAAAATCGATGTCACTCCTTAGTTGTGCATACTGATCTAAAAATATCACTCTGTGGTTGTAATATTCTCCTACCACCGTACATTTATCACAACCAACTTTGCTATTATGCCCGCGAATATTTTTTAAAAAGTTTTTAGCTGGAGTGTCACATATAAATGCGGCACAGGTGACTAACAATTTTTTATTACCAACAGAAAGTCCATCACTCATTATTAAACGTAACTCCTGCACAAATTGTTCTAAAAAATGTTGTAGAGGTGATTTTGAACTTCGACAAAAAATTGCAACTACAAATACAGATTGTTTTTTAAATTCCCGAATTCTGCACAAAATTGGCCAGAAGGACTTATTGTTGCTTTTATTGATAGGAAGTCCATCAATATTAAAAAGCAAATTAACAGCTCTTAAATTGCAATTTTTAGTTCTTTTTTAAGAGTTTCTTTATTCCAAAACAAAAAATTGTCCTTCGCCCATTGCTTCAATGTAAATGCTTCTGGAAGTTTGTAACAATGTACGAGCATCTTTGGGCAGATATTCTAGACTCGAATTTTTTGAAAGAAAAGATAATAAACGAGAAAGAGCACTATGTATTATATTATTTTGTATCGACCAGGTTTGTAAAAATTCTCTAGTATTTTTTTCATTCTGACTTGCACAGTCAGTTAAAGGAACAGAGCGGCCATCTTCTAAACAACTAAGAACATTATTTAATGTTTGATTAGTTTCGATAAAAGATGAATCAGACGCTTCTTCATTTTCCATGTAAAAACCCGTTCTATTTTGTGGTACCTAACTTGAAGTGTCATTTTCCATAAAATCTAACTGACTGGATGTAAAACATGCGATTGGGTTTGTTATTACTTGAGGCACGACTTGTAGTGAATAAGAACAAGATGCAACCGTTTCTAAGTCGACTAAACTTAAAAACTCAGCAACGTCTTTAGCAACTTTTCGTCTTATCCTGCGAGTCCTAA
This sequence comes from Abscondita cerata, assembly GCA_030710515.1. Classification (NCBI taxonomy): domain Eukaryota; kingdom Metazoa; phylum Arthropoda; class Insecta; order Coleoptera; family Lampyridae; genus Abscondita; species Abscondita cerata. The sequence continues at coordinate 304,788 of JALBCR010000120.1, read as the reverse complement.
TACTATTCATAATTTGACATTTTTGGCCCTCTTCCGATTAACTTTAATACACTGAAGTCTATAAGAGATGTAAAATCAGTGTCTATGTAGGCAAATATTTATTTTTAAAAAATATTTTAAGACAATTCAACCCAATTCACCTAGTTCGAAAATGTTTCCTGAGGGAGCTAGAGCTCTTTGAAGATGGCACCTTCTAAATAGTTTTTTTTAAATACCTCTAGAACGCTGCTACTTAGAAAAACAAAAACTGGTATGCTTGTTTAGCCTTCAGAGATGAATCGATTCCATCAATTGCAAATTTCTAGTACCGGTCATAGGCGTCCGTTTTGGGTAGGTCAACGGTTATTTAACGCATAACTTTTTTGTCTTTAACTTTTAAGCATTTGTGACACTAGATTATTAAATTTTCAGGTATTCTAGTACTAAAAGGTACTCTTACTTTAAGTCATTAAGATACACCGTTTTCTAGAAAAATGGATTTGAAAAGTTTTTGTTTTTTGTCATTAAAGTTAAATTTATATTTTTTGCACTAGTTGGCTCTGAACTGCCAACAAAAGTAAAACCTACGTTTTTTATTGTCAAATTGTTTTCAGTTCGCGAAGTTTATTTTTTAATTTTTTACATTACCAGGCGCCATCTTCAAAGAGCTCTAGCTCCCTTACGAAGCATTTTCGGACTAGGTGAATTGGGTTAAATTGTCTGAAAATTATCTGAGGAATCTCCGGTCTTCGTTTGTCAGGAGAGTTTCTGGACACTCTGTATTATGTTCTTACACATACTTATCTGCTTCTGCTGTAGTGGCTAAACTAACACACAGTATTTGATTTACAAATAATGTAGCAATGACCCGGCACCAAAACAAGCTGAACATAACCTTTAACAACGCGGGAACGCATTCAGTTACCAACATATTTTTCAATCATGTTTGATCGCATCAATCGCATGCGCTGTTTGTCATAAAATAGTAACACCAATTACTGTTGGTATTACTTTTCGTTCTGTGATACATATTAGATGAGACCGAAATTTATTTTAAATCGCTCATTTTTATTAGAACGAATAATACGGTATAATAGATAGTTAAATAGTAAAAATTTATAGTTATTTTATGAGTAAAAATATTTACTTCTGCGAAAATGTATGATGTTATTTGGATATTAAATTGACGTCGGTAACCGACACTGTCGGCACTAGAAAATTTGCGAACATCTTTCTGATACAATTATGACATTGGTTGGCGATACCGACGCTTTAACGATTGTCTGACACCTTGCCAACTGTCGGCCATCACATTCGTGTTTGCTGGGCAGCTACTAAAAGCGTTTACAGGCGGGCTCAAAAGTGCTTGGACCAAGTCCATGACGTTTTTGAGCATCTAATTTGAATGTTTCTTTTAATGTTCACAGAATAAATTAAAATAAACCACATCCTTTCGCTTCATAAGTATTCCTCTTTCTTCGTTTCATTTACCAGTTCTGCTGGATATAGCCACCGTGAATTTTGTATGTTTGATCTATCCCCATCACAAAATAATTTTTTTTAAGTGTCTGCTGTGACCAAGATTCGAACCGCCTCAACCAATGGTTTTTCGTCTTTGTCATTACTACTCGATCACCGGCGGGTCTACTACTTTACGGTAAGGCAAAGTTATTACTAACACAGCCACCTTAACCTATTTGAAAAATCATGAATAGCTTTGTGATTTTTGACATTTGCTCTGTCATTTTTGACTTTACGATAAAAAATAATGGGACACTTTTTGTTCAGTATTCAATTTCCTATCGATTGAGAATATCGTACACAGGGTTACCCATTTGAAAAATTTGACATGACTTGCAAACGAACGCGATGTTCGATTTTTATTCTGTTTACACCATAGTGATGAGAGAAACAAATGCTACTAGATTGCCTATTCAACCGACCATGTAGCTCTAATAATAACAAAGTTAGCAATTGTGCCGAATTAAGTTTGAAAACCCTGTATATAAGCTTTCTATTGTTTTTATGTTTGGTATCGGTTGGCTGATGATGATAGCTTAGCTATTGAAACACGTGTCCGAGTGTAATTTTTTAGTGCAGTTTTTTGGTGTTTTCCCGTTTGTTGAAATGGACGCTGCACTTTAGAGTTTAATTCCTTTAATACATTAGTAAACAACTAATAACAAATTTTTTTTACAATCAGCAAACAAAAACAACAAAAAAGTTAATTAAATAACTACACAATTAAAAATACACAATTAATAGTATTCATACGCATTTAAACTTGGGTTTCAACGTAATTAATATATACTTACTTAATTAAAAATGAAATGTTTATCACATAACTCGTATTTGTGTCCATGAAAGTTAACATTCATAGTCAATCACCGCAAACTTGCGTATACATCAGAACTAGAAATGTAGCGCTACAAGTAAACCCATGTATGGTAATACATCTATGAAGTATTGCTTAAACCTAGGAAAAACATACGGCAACTTGATAAAAATTACTACTCAAAAAAACATAAGCATATCTCCTCTAATAATAAAACTTAAAATAAAGAATCTGAAATTATTATTCAAATAGTAGTAGTAGTTTTAGTCGATTTCCTATATATTAAGCACCACTGATGTAGAATTAGAAATCACAAAGGATAAATAAGACCTACAAGCTCGACCATTAAATTTTTTTCACTCCATTATTAAAACGAAACCAAAACATAATGTGGTCATTTAGGACAGTAATTGAATTACTTGTGTGAAAGATTTACATCAGCAAAAAGTATTTGATATTACCACCTTTTGGATAGTTGTCATGTGCTTAGATTAATCAAAATGTAGTATTCATATTTTGTAAAATGCCTTATTAAATTGTAAAAATCAAGTTACATTACACTTGTTTTAAAATGTTTATAAAGTTTTTAAAAACATTGTCCAAGAAATCACAACTTATTTAAAGCACTCATCTATTGCCCACCTTCAGAAGACGTAAAATTCTTGTTGTCTATTACTTTTTGAACACATAAGAAAAATATGCAATGCAGTACATTGCTTAGTAATACAATTAGAAAAGCAATCACGCATTTTTCTTCTGCTGTGGTAACTTAAAGGTTTTTTTTTAATTTCAATAATTTAAATACAAATTAATTAAAATAATTAAAAAATTGTGGCTGGATGAATTAAAAATCGTTACAACTACCTATAACACAATTATTACAAGTTAATGTTATAAAATAAAGTGTAAAAAATGTAAAGAAAAATAAGCATTTTGTTGCTATAAAATTATTAAAAGAAAATTTAGAAACATGAGTAAAAACAAGAAAAATATTTAGAAATATAATGAATGTAAAATAAACTAAGAGAAAAAAAAACACTAATAGAAATTCTGAAAACACTAATTCGACAATAGCTTTAACTAAAATGAAAAATTTGTTTATGGAAGAATTGCGTTTAATAGAAGAAGACGCATGTTACGGTTTTATTTCCCGTATTTAGGACGTATGTCGTGAGCCGTCTTGGAACGTGTGTCGCAAGTAGTATGGTGCGACGAAAAGTCGTATTTGACTCGCATGTTGCTAATTTTCTATTGGTGCAAATTAAATTAGACTGAAAATTTTCTAGACGGACAGCGGACATTTTCCTTTCTCCGTTTGATGCATGCGGGTGTCATTAGCATTTTCTCTGGCTACATTCACGGTGAGTATTTGGGTTTCTTTCCTATTTGTTTTAATTCTGATTGCTGCATATGATTTTAGCACGTTGCGTCCGGCATTATGAGCTCGTTGTGTACGAGACTGAAATAACTCTCGAGGGGCTGGAGTAGCTAATTAAGAACCTTCCCTGTACATAAAAGACAACATCACGGTTTCGCGTTAATCAATCCGCAGATTAACGGTGAATACCACGTCTACAGAGGTTGGCTATGTTGCATACTTCCAGCGAGGGAGTCACTTGTTTGCTGTTTTTCTCCGCACACTATCCCTAAGAGAAATCCCTGGGTCTATCTAACTTCCCCGAACTGTCGATACCGTCGCTAACAGAATACCTTCATTTCCGGAACTACACTCGACAATTACAGCTAAGTTTTTAGTATTTGAACCACTTATTTATAAAAATAATGCGTATGAAGCTCAAGTACATATGACATAAAACGGCTCGATAGTTAATATTTAAGTAACTTTTATTCGGTGTACTCTTCTCAACTGGAAGTTTGATTTCAATCAACTCAATAAGGGCTGGGGCGCTTAATTTAGTGCGGTTGTCGCGGACACAAAAGCCTTTTTGGGTTTTCGGAAGGTAATTACCCTTTTTTTTTTGTTTCAGATTAAGTGTAACTCGCCGTGTGTAAATTATATGTGTACGCAGAGCCTCAATAGCAGCCACTTCTTAATTTGAATGATAATTCTAACTGAGGCGTTAACTAAAACTTACCGAAAATTCGACATCTTAAATAAAAGTCTTATTTATTGTAAGCGTGGCTGCTGCTAACGCACGTAACTAGATGCGACAATTTCTCTATTTCTGTCATATTCTCACAATATTTTAAGATTTGTTTGATATACTGTATTGTTTGTCTCTCATTTTCTCTTTGGTTTGTGTTCAATTTGGCATATTAGATTTTAAGTAAAACCTACTGATTTCGTGTTGGTCGGTTTTATTTCTTTCTTTATCCAGCAGGTGGCGCCTTGTTAGACCAACAGTCAAATTTTTTATAATTATTCAGGAATCCACGCAACTCCCCAACAAAACGCTACTGTTCTAACTACTATAAATATATTTATCTTCCACTTATTTAGTGCGATACATCGAGCCAAATTCCCTTTACATTTCTTTCTAGGTTGTGCCGCTAGAACTGTCGTTTCTTTTGTTATTTTGTAAATTACAACCGTTACACGATTACATGTACCATATTTAAATTATTAAAATTTATGAATGACAATTTTGTAAATCTTAAATTAAAACTTAAAATAATTAATAAAAAAAATAAGCCCTTAAAATAAAAATTTCGGAAATTAAAAAAGTTAATAAACAATTACAAGAAGAAAATGAACAACTTCAGAACTACACAAGACAAAAAAATATTTTAGTGCATATACTTCTTCAAACATCAAATGGAAATATAAATGTACTTGTTGAAAAATTTGCGGAAGCAATAGACCTGAATTATGATAATAGAGATATGAGTATAAGTATAAACAACTGGAAATATGTTTGGATAAAAACTAAAAAATTATACTCTTAAGAAAATATGAAAATATATGTACACTATAATATTTAAATTTGAACAACACTTTATAGAGACAGACACAAAATATGTAAATAACAGATGGCTGTAACGACTGTGAACGTTTAAACCGCCTTTTTGTACAGTTGTATATCGCACTTAAGTATAGAGTCGGATTCACCGGGTTTTAGGTATGACTCATCGCTACAAATTGTATGGATCAATCCAGGCTCGTATGTCGTAACTAATAAATAATTCCTACTGTAAATTTTTGTGTAATCTGTCAATTCAGTTTGATCAGCTGTTTCAAACTAATTAAAATAATCATAAATATGTTTTCGACCAGAAGTGTTCTAATTTTCTCTTCATTTTTTTAAATTGTGTCATTGAATAAAGGTTGTGGGAAGTTCTAATAATTATAATTTATTTATATATTTGTACAGTTGGAAATGTTACATTAATGTATGCGAACAAGATGTCCATGTATAAAACTTCTTAAAATAATTTTTACTTTAGTGTTAAATGCAACGTTTAGTTTTGAGGTACCTATTTAACTGAAATTTAACAATTATTTGATTTAAATACAGTTTTATCTACTCAGAGTGGTTACTGTACTGTGACGCAAAATCAATCAACGTTAATAAAACTAATTAAAAAGGATCCGATCTAATCAGATTCATCTACCCCATATTCCAAACTTAAACTTTGATTACAACCTATACTAATAATTAAGGGTTCCACAAGTTCAAACCGCTGCTCAATATCCCACCACTTCTTCATTTCTTTTTCAGCATGTTGAATGCATTTCGTCCAATATGTACCATCTATTCTTTCGAGGGATTGTTTCCACACTTCTCGTACATGTTCATCGGTGTACTGTGAATTCAACTCTCCAACTTTTTTATTATAGTACTCCTTGCAATTAGCCCAAATTAATTCGATTGGGTTAAATTGGCAATGATACGGAGGTAATCTTAGTATCTTATGGCCGTTTCTAAGTGCAAGCTTAATAAATTTTCGGTTTTGGATTTTCGTTAACTAATTGTAAAGTTCTCGTTTAACATTTTTTGATCATGCATTACATTATGCTTTAATAAAAATGTACACAAATCATGTTTGGTCGAGGAAGCATTGGGTATTTTTTCTTTTAGTGTTGAATGGTAACTGGCGTTGTCTAATATAATTAAACTAGGTTTTGTTAAATTTGGTATCAAATCATTTTCAAACCATTTCTTAAACAAATCTCCACACATGTCACCATGATAATCTTCTTTTGGGGATTTAGATGAAAATAGAAGTGAAGCATTAGAAATAAAGCCGTTCCAGTTTCCTGCATGTACAACAATAAACCTAAAACCAAATTTTAATTTATTACTTGTAAGTATAAAATCAGGGTCAAACATTTTGCCTTCTCCAAGTGGCTTTTTCTTTATGCTTTGTTTAGAAGCATCATGTCAACTCCTTTTGGTGAACCTCTACTAAATATCCAAGTTTCATCCATATATACAGGGTCATACAATGCAAGATCCGTCTCAGTAAAATATTCTCGTAAAAATCTAACACGACTTGCTGAAATGTGGTTTTGTTCAAATAAACCACGTCTGCCATCATCAAGTTTAAAGGAAAATCCAATATTATGTAAGAGTCCACTTTTGCTAAAGTTGAATACACCAGCGGTAGCAATTTCATGTTGCAATGTTGCAACAGTAACATGTTGCCCTATATTATTCATAATTACTTATAAAAAAAATAATTTGAGCAATACTTACGATTATTATGCATATCATAAATTGTACGTTTAACCACATCTTTCACGAAGTTATCAACGTCACAAGACTTTGACTTCCTACGTTTTTGTTTTGGCACTACAGGTTCTTCGTTCTCCTTCACTTCATTTCTTTTTTAATCGAAGATACAGTATTTATGTTAACGCCACATGCTTCTGCAGTTCGCTAATAAATGAAGCCGTAAGATGAAATAGTATTTTTAATTCATAAAATACCTGCATAACTGACGTGAAAGGCAACAATACAGCACCGTTGTCACGTTCTCGCATAAAATAGTCCATTACTTTCATAATGACTGCTTCGGTTTCCAATTTCTTTGGCATTGCAACTATTCCTATGCTATCATAATAATCATTAATTTATTATTAATACCATGTACTTACTTAATCTGCCTCGATATAATAATTGATTAGTATTGAAAAATACTGATTTGAATAAAGGAAAAATTAAAAAATTCGAAAACGGTGTGGCAACTTGAAGTACGAATGTAAGGTTATGACAATGTAAACAAAGAAAATTATTCGACGTACGTTTTCTTGTTTGCACATAAAATAAACGGCACGACATACGTTTCTCAATTGCATTTTGCTAATATTTTGATTTACAGAAACAGAAAACTGTGTCACGTCGATTATCATAGTTTACTGCAATGAGTCATACCTAAAACCCGGTGAATCCGACTATACACCTCTGATGAGCTCATAATAAAAGCGAAAGCGCATCATTGGTTTGCTATCGACGAGCATGTTTAGGCATTTTAAGTTATCGTTCCTGATAATACACTTTAAACGTTCACAGTCGTTACAGTTATCTGTTGGCATTTCTTAGTTTATACTATACTACTGACTTCCAGAAAAATTACAACACCTAGAAGTTATCGAACGATTTTAATGAAATTTTCAGGAAACGTCTATTTTTATTAATCAAAGTGATGATTCAAATTTGAATAAAATCTAGCCAGTAGTTTTTGTTTTTTTCCCTGTTGTTTCCATAGCACATAGTAAGAATAAATTTGAAGTATTAGACCATTCAGTAACTGTCAAGTTTGCAAATTGTTGTTGTTTCGTCACAATTTCATTCTGAACTTAAAAACAATGCCGAAAGTACGTCAACATCAACATTTTGTCCAATTAAGTGATTTTGAACGTGGCCGTGTTATTGGTATGAGAGAGGCCGGACTTTCACTAAGAGAAATTTGCTTGTCGTGTAAACCGAAATGTTTTATCGGTATTGAGATGTTGGTCCAAATGGTCCGAGAAAGGGGTTCAACATCGTCGCCGTGGGTCTGTATGTCCTCGAAGGACTACAGATCGCGAAAAACGTCGCTCAAAAGTTTTGGCCACAAGAGATAGATTTTCAACAACTCGATCAATTGCAAATGATTGGATGAGAGGCACAGGACTTAGGATGTCAATGTCATCTGTTTATCGCCGGATAAGATCTTATGGGTTGCGTTTATATCGTCCATTTTTATGTCTTTCTCTTACACCACTTCACCCTCTGCGCAGACTAGAGTGGAGCAACGAAAGTGTTAATTGGGCGCAAGAATGGCATCAAATTGTGTTTAGTGACGAGTCCCGATTTTGCTTGTGGGCTTACGATGGTCGTAAGAGGGTCAGACGGATACGTGGAGAACGTAAAAATTCAACATTTTTTGTGGAACGCAACACAGCCCGCACTCAAGGAGTTATGATATGGGGTGCAATATGTTATGGTAGCAGATCACCCCTGGTCTTTATTAACGGCAACCTTAACGCAGCTGGTTACATTCCTAATGTGCTACAACTAGTTGGCCTTCCATATCTTCAGGGGCTTCAAAATCCTACTTTCCAGCAGGATAATGCGCGCTCTCATACGACAAGAACTACAACACGGTTTTTGGAAGAATTTATCATTGCCGTCCTGCCATGGCCTGCTTGGTCGCCTGATTTGTCGCCAATTAAACATGTATGGGATATGATTGGTAGGCGACTGGGTAATTTACCGCGCTCTTCAAATAATTTACACGATCTTCAACAACGGATTCAAGAAGCTTAAGATGATATACCACAAGCAGCTATAGATCATTTGATTGATAGCATGCCAAGCCTTCTAGATAAGTGCATTACAAATAGTGGCGGAACAACTCATTATTGAAAAAACTTTTTAACCTTTTGTTCTTTTGTTTTTAAATTTTAATCATTAATTTGTTTAATAAAAATAGTCGTTTCCTGAAATTTTATTAAAATCGTTCAACAACTTCTAGGTGTTGCAATTTTTTGGAAGTCAGTATATTTATACGTGTCCATATTACACGAGATGTCGTTAGACACACATTTTACTTTGTAAATAACATTTTAACAAGAATCCATCAACCGAAAGCACATACAAATAGTATTAAAGAAACTTCAAAACTACTTATCAATAAAAAAACAATAAAAAGTACAAAAAAACATAATTGAAATCCAATCCCTTATTTAGGAGTTTAATAAACAAAATGTACTAATTATAATTTTAACTAACACGCAGTACTCTACTTATATTATACAGACAGAAGCACATAATAAAAGTGCAGGAATTTTTATGTATGTACATAACAGATTAAAATGTAATTTAACTAATAATAATAATAACAATAACATAGAAATAAAACGTCTGTAGAAGATGAACAAATGGTCATAGTATCGATAATCCTATCTTCCACAGGTATCGTTACCACATACACTACACAAAAACCTACGTACACTGAACATAAAAAATCACACATACATTATAATAGAAAAAGAGTCATGCTCAACACATAAACACAGTCAGAAACTTTTTTAGCGCCATAACACACAAACACAAAACATGAATGGTCTGCAATGTCTTGGTTTCAGCTCGACTTGCGACTAAAACCGACATAAGTCAAGATAAAAATAATAAAAAAATAATAATAATAATATGTATTTATTCCCCTATTTTTTACTACAATTTGTATAATTATTTACTTGTAGTTTAAATTAACCAAGGATTCAGTAGCGTCGTCGGTCAACATGACAAAAATAAAATGAATAGATTCATTTAGTTCAGTTTAAACACTTTTTTTTTCTGAGAGATATGAAAAATCTGTTAACAGACACCGGTTGCCCTGGTGAACCGGTAGTTCCAGATTAGCTAGGTGGTAGTGCCGACCGACGAAAAACCCTTCTCCGCTGCCGATAAAGATGCAGTCTGGTAACACTAGTATTTAGTTTGCCTCAGAACGGGATTGCTACTTTGATGCAAATGATAGAACTCGGTATTATAAATACTCCTTACTGGTTTATATTTATATTCTGTCATTTATCTTTTTTTTTATATTTTCTTCTTTCCAGTTCAAGACGTTCGTGACCCATATTTTGACTTTGTTCCAGAAATCCAATGATTGATCATGTACTCTACTACGTTGCAAGCCGTAACGCCAACAGATCTATACGTAGCCCTGTATGTACATTAAAAAAAATGTGCCTAGCATCATCTATATCGTCACAGTAGTTACAATCAAAGGAACTAATTTTATTAGTTTTTGCTAAATAGGCATTGAAACAGCCAGAGGAATTGGCCCAAGTGGTAGTTTACTTCATCATTTTTTCTTTTAAACCAGTGATAAACGTCTTTGATCAGAAGCTTTGTCTATTTCCCTTTGGGATAACTAAACCATCTCTGGTTTAAAGTATCCAGCAAGAAATTTGTAATACACTCCCCACAAAAATTATCGCAACACCTGAACATTCTTGGTCACTTATAATTTAAATAAACTATTTTCGCCCAATTTGATCAAATGTGCTTTTCTGACATTTTATAAAACTGTCATCTCAACGAATTATAAACAACGCACTTTTTGCTGCCGATTTATTCAATATTTCAAAAAACGTTAAATAGTTCAACATTTAATTATTATAGATAATCTTGTCGGTTGAGTTTTTGGTCTGACATCGTTATGAATGTTCAGCAACGTGCATCTTTGCATCTTTCTTATGAAGAAACCGTACAATGTATAGCTGCTGGAAGATAATAATAATAAAATAATAATAATAATGATGTTTATTAAACATGATCTACAAAGAAATAAAAAAATTTTAACAAAAGAAAACAAAACTAAAAGAAGAAAATAATATCCATGTCCAAAGGAAAAAGGTCGGCAAAGCCGTTTTTCACTTTTCCTAGGAAATTATAAATATTATAAATAGCTTGAAGATACAGTTTAATTTAATAATTGTTCTGCATATTTATTAAGCATATTTTCAGAGTTGACCTAAATTTACTGAAAGTAGATAGTAAAAAAACATCTTTAAATGCATTTATAGTTTTTGGTGCGGTGTATTCAAAACAACATTCAAATTTAACAGTTCGATGTACGGGGGTGACATAAGAATTACATCCTCGCAGTTTAGCATCATGTGATGATATCTCAGAGTGATTGATCAAACGATTATACAAATATGAAGGTTGCTTTTATTGTAACATTTTATATAAAAATGTGCCATATAAGAGCAGAAATCTGTATTTTATCTTAAGTATACTCAGGTTATTATAATGCGGCGTTACATGGTCTCTCATAGAAATTGCAAAAGAGTAACGCAGACAAGCGTTTTCCAGAACTTGTAACTTGTTTTTTGCATATTGCTTGAAAGATAATTATAATATACGGCACTTGCATAATCTATATGGCTTAATATTAAAGTATTAACTAAATTCCATTTAGTATGTTGCGGAAAAACATTTTTAAATTTCCACAACAATTTCAGCTTGGAATAACATTCTCTACGTTTTTTTAAAACATGTTTAAATTTTTATCGATTATTATACCGAGATCACGAGTACTCTCACTAATTTTTAACACTGTAAAAATGGCCGTAGTATGCGGAATGTAGCAAGAATTCTACGAGTACAGCCTTCAACTGTATCCAGAGTTGCAGCTCGATTTAGGGAAACTGGGAAACACAGAAGAAGGGCTGGGCAAGGTTGCAGATGAGCTACCACCCTACGAGACGACCAATTTCTACGCTTAAATGCTATGCGTACACGTCATTTCACAGCCAGATTCTTAAAAAATAAACTTTTAGCGGTTAGAAATGTACCTCTTTTTGTTCAAACTATACGGAACCGTCTTTGAGAGGATGAAGTAGCACGATTAGCATTCGCACGTAAACATGTGGATTGGGATATTCACGACTGGGCTAATGTTGTTTTCTCTGATGAGACGCGGTATAGTTTATGGGCTTTCGACAGACGTATACCAGTCTACAGACGACTTGGTTTTGTCCACGTGCCCCTTATGATTGAGGATTAGTGATGGCATGGAGAGGCATCTCTTTGGAAGGCCGTACAGCGTTAGTGCCATTACCTGGTGCTCGATTAACAGCAGCTAGGTATATTACCGACATTTTAGAAGAGGATGTGGTACCTTACGTGCCCTTTATTGACTATTATTGCATTGCATAGCATGAATTGTGCAGCAATATTTGGAGGAGATCAATTGCCAGTTCTGCAATGGCCTGCGCAAAGTCCGGCCATGAACCCAATTGGACATGTCTGGGATCATCTCGGACAATCCTTAAAACGCGACCAGAGGCCGTTTCTTAATTTACATGAACTGGAAGACGCGCTGTTACAAGAATGAAAAAATATTCCCCAAGACTATGTTGCAAACTTAATACGCGGTATGCCGCGAAGAATGCAAGCAGTAATTCAAGCTAGAAGCGGCAACACCAGATACTAAAACCATTTTTGACCAAGTTTTTATATTGTTATATTTGACAATTTAACAGTTTCTTGCTATTTTCTAATTTATAATGCTTAGTCATTGATGGTATGTTATTGTTTACGTTTTTCAGAACCTAATTATATGTATGGTATGTTTGATGTTTAAAAGTAATGTTATTTAAAAATAAATGGGTGTTGCGATAATTTTTGTGCAGAGTGTATTATTGCTGTTTGAAAACGTTTTATTACGCAAAGCAGCTATTTGTCCAGAGGACCACGCCCGCGATAAAAAAAAACAGCTAAATTGGACACAGTACGATAAGCAGAAGCAATTCCTATAGCAGTCCTACGTTGAGCCTTTAGAATTAAGTCAGTATATTTTTGTTTTTCTAGTATGTCAATCTAAATAGGCTTGCATATAAGAAGACGTAGTTAACGGTTTCCGCCAGGATCTTAGTTTTTGAGGCCGATGGACCATGAATACGTGAAAGTATTCTCTTGAGAGATGTTGCTAACTTAACCGTTTTTTCTAGTCTATTATTCACGTGGACCATAAATGTAAGGCACTTTGTCCAGGAAGACGCCTAGATAGTTGATACTGTCCTTAGGATATATAGTTATATTGTCTATAAAAAAAAATTATCTCTGAAGTTTTTCTTCTGGCATAAAATACTACTGCTTTAGTTTTCTCGACAGTTATATGCATGTAATTGTCCACCATCCAGGAGGCTATACGGTTCAGTCACCGGTTTGTCATTTCCATGAGATCAGATTCAGTTTTTGCCTTAATGAATAACAGCAAGTCGTCGGCATAAGCAGAGATGCTGGTATTGTTTGAAACAGATAAGCGTAGGAGATCATCTTAAAAAACATTCCAAAAAAGAGGTTCTAGCATCAACCCTTGGGGGACGACCAATTGCAGAAGGAATGGGACAAATTAAAAATCCAGAAAAGTAACTTCTCTATCTGGTAGGTAACTAGACATGAATTTGGTTAAACGATACTAGTGTTACATTATTTTTAAAACACAAACAAAAAAAATAGTAGTAGTTCTAAATAAAATAACAAATAAAAGAACTATATATTTTGCAAAATACAAATTAGTCTGATAAGCATTCTGGTGCCCGTTTTTTGGTAATAAAATAAAAAAATATACAATATAATAGTATAACATAATTTTAAAAACTAAATAAACAAAAAACCAAGAGAAAATACTTACGCGCATGAAAATCAAAATTAACACAAAAATTTATAAAAAATAATGACTATACAAAACAAAAATACATTCAAAGAAATTGACCAAATTTTTTGAACTAGACCTGATTGGAATAATAAATTTGTTTATTGTACTAAAATGTAGATCACTATATCAATTTACTTATTAAAGAAATAACAGAAAAAGTAAAAAGCAACGGATACAATTATTATAAAACCAAAATTTTGACCAATTAAACTGTAGATTACCCTAAATACAGTCAAGTCTATTAGAAAACAAGACAAAATTGGAACTAAACTCAAAAATTAACTAATTAATAAAAATTACTCCTTTATAAAAAAAGTACAAAAATACAATAACAAAAATTATTAGACTGGAAAAAATTATATATATATTATAAAAATAAAATTGAACAAGCAAAATTTAAGAATAAAAAATTGTTAGACAATCTACGATGATCTTTCATACAAAATTAAAAAATATAACTAATGGATAGACAATTAATAACAACAAATACTGAAACAGAAATAAAAAAGATAGGCAAAGAATTTAACGAATACGGTTAATCAGACACTTACTAAAAATTTAATTTCAAAAAACACTTTTTTTAAACTAAAATAAAAGTTTCGTGGAGTTTTTGTTGCATATTTTAATATATGAACAGAGGTAGTTTAGATAAAACACGTAGGACCGCCAATAAATACGCTTTTCAAGTATACTCTGAACCATACTTTGTATATGCAAAGGGGCAGATGGTATAAAGTCATGTTACAAAATCAGTCATATCATTGATACGCAGATTACGAGATTCAGTATTTAAAACCGCATGTAGTAAATTGACCACAGTTTAATTATACATTCAGGTAATATAATTCAAATTGTATGTATATCAATCAACGTGCAGTATTCCATTATAAAACAGGTGTAATAATATACCTATTGAAAACGTTTTTTTTTTGTTGAAAAAATAATTTCTTTTGATGAATCATCTTTATTTTAAGTTTGAACGCATGATAAAAGAAATGAGAAAATAAAAAAAAATGAACTTCAATTTGTTTAAATTTTGTGTTTCAGAAGCTTGAGTTTGTTAAAAAACAAAGGGGTTTATAAAATAACTAATTCAATAAAAAAAAACAAAATATTCTACAAACAAATACATAAAACTAAATGTTAAGAGTTTGGCTATGATGCGTGCACAAAAAATGAACATTTACTTAAAACTAAAACAATTTTTGTGTGGAAATGCATATTCTATTTATAAATTTGGTAAACCGACTTTGATGCGCTTGATGATGTCATTATTCCTGTAGTAACACGTTGGTGACGTCAGCAGACGTGGATTACTTCTGTCGTTGATGTCAGCATTTTTCTGGCATGACCTTTATTTTTTGAATTGTTTCTGGTCACTTTATTTTTGGCAAAAGATTTTTATTTATTAAGTGCACCTTTTATATTTTAATTTATTTGCAATGTAATTGTACCGATCTTAAACAACCGTCCACTATCAACTACTATCGATCGACTCTCACTGTATTTACATGTTAATTCCTCGGGTCTCAACTAACAGTTCCCTCGTCATCATTTACCACTATATCTCACCACCACTCTGCTCTCGTGTCTTTTTTATCGTTCTCTTTTCTTTCTCACTACACTCAATATTTTTAATGTTAACCTTTTAAATGCATTTTTCTTTAAGAAAATTTAACTTTTACAAAAATCAACACGACGTTGTATAATGCAAAGTAATATCCACTACTATTACTTTTAATTAAATGGAAGGATTTATTTACACAAATATATATATATATATATATATATATATATATATATATATATATATATAAATTCTTTTCTTAAATTAAATGTAGACCGGTTTTAGAAATCTTATACTTTAATCATCTTAACTTTAAACATTTACTATAAATTTAGTACCAATTTAAATTCGTTTCAAATAAACAAGCAAATTTTTTTTTTTTGAATAATTTTTGTAGTTTTTTTTATTAGTAATAGGGCATTTATTTTCAACAATATTATCCATATATAAAATAAATAAATAATAAAAATAATAAAAAATAAAAGTCACATTTTTTGAATTATCTTTATATGTTTTTTTGACACATTTTACAATCTTGGTCTTATTATAATTTATTTTGTACTCGCTAATTGAAATCACAGCCCACAACATTGATTTGAAAATTTATTGGCTTATGTCAATTTCACACAATTTTATTGTTTCTCAAATAATATTAGTCATAGTCAATTCGATAACAAATCTGGTACGACCCAATAGTAGACAATTGCAAATATCTCCAGAAGTAATAGCAGTAATACTAGCAATGCTTATATAATTTGAAAGGGAATTTCAACCTGCACACAAAAAAGTAAAAAAATATAGGTTATTCTTTTTGACTTAAAATTACATTTTAATGTATTGATACACCTTCGTTTGCTATAGTCTATTCTCTGTAAACAAACCAAAAATTAACCTAATATGGAGTTTCCGAAAAAAGTTACAGATATTTCCGTGAACTTTTGAAACCTGCTAAAATTTTACTAAAGAAATTAATATCTCGATATCTATAACTCCTAGCTATATGGAATGTTTTACAAAGTGGCCATAAAATTTGACGTAGAATTTGCAAAGAAATAAAAATATTTTAGTTGAGTTTGCCCTATTAATATTAGTCATTGTCCAAATTTTGTCCATAAATACTTTTCCGAACACTGCTATTGGCGGTTGTATGTGAGACACCGTGTAGAGATAACAAAAAAAAAAGCTAATTTTTTTATCGATGTTACGGCTACGACAAGACATCAAATTCAAAACAATGTGTTCTCACAAGTGGTATTTGCTAGTCGAACATTGAAACTCTTAACAAACATAAATAACTTATCACAACACAACGTTAGAAAATTTAAATAATTAAAATACACACATATGTAGGAAACAAATACGTTCATATTATGCAAGGTTTCTATAAATGATTGTCTCATCAAGTGAGTGTTGGAAACTTTAAAAATGTAAATTTACTGTTTAAACTAATAGTGAATTAATTTATAGTAATGTCATCATCTGTCAGTTATTTTATCGTTCCGTTGTAATTATTGTAATATTAGACAATAGAGTATAAGGCGCTTTCTCATCTAAAATTTGTAGGCTTGCCGGCCTGAGTAGCTCTAATCGGAGACAAATACGAAGAAAGTTTCAACAATTTATTTACATCTTATATGCAATAAAATAATAAAAAATAAAAAATTAATTAATATTAAAAATAATAAGAAAATATATTCTATTGCCGGTTTCCGTCCGCTGGAACGTAATTTTGTTCTTGAATTTATATTACGATTTAAATCAGCTGACTAAATTTGTCAACTTGTCAATACAAATCAAACTTTTTTCATTGAATAGTGAAACATTAAATTTTCTCATTTATAAAAAATTGATTAGTTTTTATCATATACCTACATAATATCCTTCAATTTATAAGGTTTGCTTTTTTTTTTAAATTTAAAGAAATATTTAACTTAGAAAATAATTGTTTTCTTTAAACATCACTAAACTTAGACTTTTACTTACTATTTTTGATGCTACAGAAGCCGGAACTAATAGTATATTATGCTACTAGGAGTAGAACGCATTCTTTTTGTGTTGAGCGAAGGTATTGCGGCCGAAGCGCAGCTGAGGCCGCAAAATACTTTGCGAAACACAAAAGGCGTTCGACTCCGTGTAGCATATACTATTTTTCTTCAAGCGTAAAAAACCAAATTCTTGAAGTAATTGAGGTGGTTTTAGAATGAATAGGCAACAGCGTTAACTCAACTTTACAACTGTCAAACATGACTGTCAAACAACATTATTTTTGTTGTGTGTATTAACACGGTTTGTAAAAGGAAAATTTTGTATTAATTTGTAGAGTAGGAAAGAAAGCTATAATTATTTAACAATACAACAATAATAATAATTAACTCTTATTTCAGATGAAAACTTAAAACAAACATTCTTTTGTAGTAACTATATAGTGGAAAAAATACCTATTTCTTATTTATAGTAATATTAAAGGTACAATTTTGTAATGTCGAGTTAATAATATTTAATCCACTACTTGCTGTTTTAGAACTGACATTGACGTCATTATAGTCGTGATGGATTTCATATTCACTTGACTGGGATATGCTCGATGTTGCGGTGGAAGTACTAGGCCTGTTAAGATCACCTGATGTTACGGTAGATGTGTTACCTTCATCGCACCCTAATATTCTATTGGCAATTTCACGTTTGTTTGAAAGGGAGTCTTCGATGTATCCCTCAGCTACATTGTTAGATTTCCATCCACCGTGTCTTTTTAGAGTGGTAATGTCTCCACCATTGTCAACTAACAATGTAGCTGAGGTTCGTCGCAGTGTATGACCAGTGTATTCCTCTGGATTAGGTAGTTTTAAAAAGTTGCCACTTGTTTTGGTATACCTGAAATTTTATGTATCCCCATAACGACACGGTGGCATCTACCATTTTGGTATTTTAAAAAGAATCTTGTTATGTTGATGTCATTAGGTCGAAGTGTCATATATTGTCTACATAAATTTAAATAAAAATCTCCAACTATGGTAAATGTCCGTGACTTATTCGTTTTAGTATTAGGAATTTTTACTAGTATTATACGTTCCAGGTCTTCGATATCCTGTATTCTTAAATTGACTAGTTCGTCGCAACGACATGCCCCACTAACTCCGAATATTAATACGATCTAAGAAAATAGTATCTACTTTAGCGATTGAAAAAGTTATATTTGAAATTACCTTCATGGCCAAATATTCATTGTTTGGCGCATTTTGTAAAAAGTTATTAAAATGTTCTTTTGAGAAAACTTTTGCTTTTTTTGGTTGATACCCATCAGCTTGGCGCTTCAAGAAGGAAATTAATTTTGCGTAATTTTTAAGTTTATGTCATGTTTAATATTTAATTGGCACTTTAGCATGGAATATTGTGCCCATAATGACGAACTTTTCATAGTTTCCGCCAAATGGGAAAAATACGCTAACATAACATTTTCTGTGTAATTGATTATATTATTTTCTTGCGCCCATTTCAAAAATTTATTGTAAGCAAAATCATATATTTTGTGCGATTTGTTGGGGATCAAATTTTCAACTAAGGCATCGACGATTTGTTTTATTTTAGGTGGAGTTCCTTCAATTTGCGACATTTTTAAAAGTTTAAATTTTAAATGGCGTTTCTGCTTAAAAGTGCTAATACCTCTACCGGCAAACTAAATTACTAATTGAGCGTAAAATAATAATATTATTGTACGCCGTAAAATAATGTAGTCGTTCTATATATTCAATGCGGTATAGTAAAATTCATATTTTAGCACGCTTGAAGAAAAAAGTATTTTTACTGCCGGTCTAAGCGGTTGATAATTTTTAATTTCTAGCAGTTTGTTTACATCCATACTATTCTTTAGTAGCTTCCAACTTATTTAGTCATTAGAAACATGCTGCATGTGCTTGAAATGATCTTTTTAAAGAACCCAGTACAGTGATCTTCTAATTAATACAGTGTTGTGTATCCTTTCAAAGAAAACAAAGCTTATTTATAAACATATGAAACCGTAAAACTATTTAATAGATATACGTTCTGCATTATGGTATGAATTAATTGTATTTATTTTAAAATAAGCACAAATTATGGTAATAACTTTTAGTGTGCACCTTTATGTGGCACGTAGAACGACTTACCGATACATTGGTGTAAGTGACTCATTTAACAATTTTTTTATAAGATTAAAAGGAACCAAAAATTTTTATTTTCTTTACATTAGTGTACTTAAACAATTACAGTTTCCATTTGCTTAATTTTTGCTATAAAGAATTTTCTCCTTGTCGACTCTCCCATCATCAACAAAAAACCATTATTGTGTTTTAATAAAGACTTAAAAATAAAACATTTAGGTGAAAAGTAATAATAAAGTTAGGATGTATAAGTATGTCGAAGCACATTACTACAACTAGTAGTAGTGGTAAACATGTTTTCTCAATAAAAAATAAATTTTAAGTTCTTTCACAAGGAAAAGTTTAAGATTAAAATGAGAACATGGTGTTGTTGTTATTGAACAAAAATTCAAGACACACAGTTTTTATAACAATTAATTAACAAGAAAAAATTTACTAAATTGAAATTTGTTTTGAAACAAATAAGTTTTCAACTAATAACTAAAGTTTAGCAAAACAACAAAACAAATTAAAAAAACGTTACATGCATATATCGAATAAATTACATCCGTATAATCTAAATAAATTAGTTAAAATGTTTCTAGTCAAAGTTTGGAGAATGATAAACAATCTTTTTATTTCTGTTCTTTGTTTTCTAAATTCGTCAAGTTTATCTTCATCCAGCGTTCGTTTTATTTGTGTCAACAAGTTTCAAATCAATTAATAATCAAATTATTTTAATGTAATTCTACTAAACAACCAATACAAAACGGAAAATAATTTATCCTGGACATTGGCCTATCGAGGAATGGATTACCTTAATACGACGCAACGTTCACCAATTCAGCGAAAACAGAGATTCTCACAAATCTCCAAGACAAAGCGGCTGACTGCAGCGGCTTGTTATCAAACAAGTCGACCTGAAATCCCACGAAATTGGACTTCCCTGTAGTACTATAATATTGGTTGTTGTTTAACGGTTTAAATATTGTGCTTATTCAACCTTGCGCTGGAATTTCATTATACCTTGGGGTTTAAAGATAAACTAAATATCTTTCATTGTGCATCCTTAGTAACAAATTACACCTACCAGTGGACATCTGCCTAAATTTTATTAACAAATTTTTCTTTTGTAGCTTTTTACACAAATATTTTTCTTTGGTGTTGATTTTCTCAATTAACAACTTCCGTATTTTATTTAAATTACTATATACTTTGAAGTAAATAAAATAAAAGTTTAAGAAGTTTTAATTAATCATTTCAATAATTTAAACCAATATTTAAAGATTAAAAAATTTTAGTAGTCGTAGGATAAGTTAAAATACCCATACATTTTTAGTGCATAGAAGCTTTATACAGTCCAATTAATTAAGCTATAAAATTAGTTAATAACAATAAACAAGTAAATTATTAAATTTAACAGAAAATGAAACTTCTCGCTTTAAAGTGCGGTATAACAACGCATTTTTTTTTTAATTTCAAACCAGCGCACGATTTAGAAAATATGCATATTTCATTTTATGTATGTTTTACAGTGACAATTTTCGCGTTGGGGAAAAGTTAGCTGGAATATTCAACAAGCTAATTCATGAATATTCATTTCATTAAGTGAAGGTAACGATAACATGACTGAGAGTGGCCGCGTGCATAAAGTTATAGACATGATTGTCCAAGGATACCTAAAAAGTACTTTTAAAGCCGCTCAAACTACCTGAAAATGTATTTAAGATTGTGTTTTGAATAAGAAAGAATCGGTGCAGTATTAGAATAAAATGAAAATAATTTTATTGATCTCTTGCACATTGTATACAAAAAAAAATATAAGATGTAAGTTAATAATTTTCAACTAGTTACTTGTGCAATGTATTTACATATTGGAGAAAGCTTCAAACCGCTTAATTTACCCGCTTTCTGCAACAACACGCACCTGTCTCAATGCTTAATTTTAACCTCATTTTTGTGTTGAATCAAAGCGCTTGATTACAGCCTGTACTTACAGCTTGAAATAACTAATCTTGACCAATGGCGGATATCTTTATTAAAGCGCTTCATATATCGACATTTAAAAATACATTCAGTTGTAGCCGCTACAGCGCTGAATTTTGCTGAATGCCCCCATTATCAACTATGTCAGTGTCAACTGTCAATAAATTGTTAGTTGTCAAGTTAGCAAGCAAATATATATTGTATTTCTATTTTTAAACTCTTAACGGTGCTCTTTATCAAATTCATTAATTGTGATTATTACAAATAAATCAAAGCATGTAAATATTAATACACATTTAATTATTCATTTTTAAAATTATATGTGTCCATTTAATGTATAATTGTCCGATTATGAGCCTCTAGACTAATTCTCCTAAAAAAGTGTGACCAGGCTTCCCAAATAGACTAAAAGTTGCACATTTTTTAAATATTTTCGTATATAAGTACAGTTGGTTTTTTAAATGGAACACCTTGTATATTTTTGAACAGTTGACATAAGAAATCTGTTATCCCAATCTTCATAGTGACCTTTAGAAAAAAAATTGAATTTTATCAAATAAATCAAAAACTTGTTACATCAGTTATTTAATAAGGTTGCAGAATATTTCCAGTTATTTTTTTGATAAATGTTAAGCGTTATGATTTGTAATAAAAGCTTCATCAGTATATGATCTGTAATAATAATTTAATTACAATAGTTTTAAAAAAAATTATAAAGTAAAGTTAATAATGATGTGTTTAAAAAGCATGCATTATCTATAAGTTAAGTAATAAAAAACTTACCAATAAATTAAATATAAATATATAACAATTACACAAAACATAAATATTAGGTACTACAATAAAATTTTTATATATCAACACATGCATATTGATTGACATACAAATAAACAATGATAATATTTCCTTATATTAGTAAAAGTCTTTACATATTTTGTGTCTTTCTTTTATTTATTAAGGTTAAAATACATCTTATTTAAATTTAAAATTTCTGTTTTATAATTAATTGAGTCTTTATTCTGTTGTATTTTTATGCTTTCCATTAATAGTCGATTTTATAAATTAATTTCATTTTTTAAAATTGTAAAAGCATTAAAGTCAAAATCGTGTTTATGGGTTACTACACGTCCTGTTAAGGCTGTGTTAGTTGTGTTAACCCTTTAGAATTATTAAAAAAAGATTAAAAAATCAACAAAATTACAAAACTAATAACAACAGTAAAATAGCTTAATCGTGGTGAAACTGGTGGGGATTTAGTAGCTTCTTTGAGTGAAGAAGACGAGAAAATGAAGAAGATGAATCAAATGACCCAGTTCACCCAGACTTAGTCTCCGAAGAATCAGTTGTTGAATTAGAAATCGATTTAGAAGAAAAAAACCTTACCAAAAAAAGTTATTTACGTTAAAAATGAATACAAACATTACCTTTTTATAAGAAAAACACAAGAACTATTACAAAAAATATTACGTTTACTTGGACCAAAAGCATGTACTTCCGATACACCTGAGAAGTTATCGTATTGGAAGTCGTTCTTTTGTGAAGAAATAATTGCTAATATTATTCAGTACACTAATGATAAAATCCCTAGACAAGCTACAAAATACAAAGGTAATCAACGGTTTCTTGGTAGAAGCAATAAAGAAGAAATTTTTGCATTGTTGGGTATCTGTATATAAGTGGTGTATAAACACTTGCAAATTGTGGTTGAAGAAATATGGTTTTAGAGTAACTATGTCCCAAAAACTGGTTACTTTTTTAGTAAATGGTCTTTGTTTCGATGATAAATCAACACGTGCAGATAGAAGAAATGAAGACAAATTTGTTCCAATTAGATTTTTTATGTGACATATTTATTAAGAATTGTTCTCAAAACTACACACCAGAAGAATACATTACAGTAGATGAGCAACTACTTGGATTTAGAGGTAAATGTCTATTTAAAGTATATATTCCCAATAAACCTGATAAATACGGAATAAAAATTGTCATGGCATGTTATTCTAAAACTTTTTATATGTTTTCTGGAATATTGTATATTGAGAAAGCAACCTTGCCAACGTATTACGTTTTGAAACTGCGAAACAGTATATGGTACTAATTGCAACATCACAATCGAGAGCTGGTTTGCGTCTACATATTTAGCCGAAAAATTATTAACAAGGAAATTCTGCCATATCTCCAGAATTTTTAACT
This sequence comes from Abscondita cerata, assembly GCA_030710515.1. Taxonomy (NCBI): domain Eukaryota; kingdom Metazoa; phylum Arthropoda; class Insecta; order Coleoptera; family Lampyridae; genus Abscondita; species Abscondita cerata. Next base: position 280,988 of record JALBCR010000120.1, on the reverse strand, counting down.
GAAAAGAAAACGGAAACCCAAAATTGTACTGTTTTAGAATTCAAGTAAAGGTGGAGTGGACACATACGACCAATTATGTCACTCAAAAACTGTAGCACCTAAAACTCGTCGTTGGCCTGTACGAGAGTTTTATGGAATGCTCGTTAAAGCTGCAATCAATGCATACGTTATTTTTAGAGAAAATAAAATAAAAAAAATGCTTATACAAAAATAGAACCAAGAGGAGAATTCCTTAAAAACCTGGCTTTGCCATTTGTTTGTCACATCTTTAAAACACACTTAGAATTCTAACTTTATCTACATTCTTGCGAGCACTCATCTTAGACGTCTTGGGTGACAATATGCTTGAATCTGGAACACAAGTGTCTATTTCTGTACAACAATGTAATTGTCTAGAAGCACAAATAAAAAAAGACGTAATTTAGTACTAGATTAAAAACCGGTCTACAGACCGGCGGACGACTTGATTGAGAATCCATATAGCACTGTTAATAAAAATGTCTTGTTAAAACTTTCGAGGTTTTTTTAAGACTACGCCTTTTTAGATATTTTTGAAAAAACTTTGTCATGCATATTTAAAACCGTCATAGTCTTAGTAGGCCTGTTATTTTAAGGTATCACTCAATAAGTGGTCGTATTTAAAAAGTAGGCGCCCCCACCCCCGGGCCCATCCACATGAGTAGAAAAAAATGTTTTTTATTAGACGTCGTTTGGCCCGGAAGCAAGCCCAAGAAATGTAGCTATCACTACTTGAGGTCAGGCACACCCCCACGGTGTGTATAGACGGAGTACACCAGGAGAATTAACTCAATTTTTTTGAAATAATTTTGTCATGCATATTTGAAACCGTTTTGATCAGTCCGTTACTTTTAAGGTATTACTTGATGGGTGGTCGTATTTAAAAACAGGCGCCCTCCCAGGCCCCACCCACATGAGTAAAAAAAAGTGTTTTTTTAATAGACGTCGTTTGGCCCGGGGGCATGCTCAAGAAATCTAATTATTACAACTTGGGGTCAGACACACCCCCACAGTGTGTATAGAACGACAACATCAGGAGAACTCAATTATTTATAAAGATAAGGATTTTTGAAAAATTTTTGTCATGCATATTTGAAACCGTCTTAGTCAGTCCGTCATTTTAAAATATCACTCGATGGGTGGTCGTATTTATCAGGCGGCTCCATAGGCCCTACCCATATGAGTGGAAAAAAATACCGGAAGGCATGCCAAAGAAATCTAATTATCACAACTTAAGGTCAGGCACACCCCCATACACGGTGTGTATAGAAGGATAACACCAGGAGAATTAATTCAATTATTTATAAGGATAAGAATTTTTAAAAAAAATGTACATGCATATTTTAAACCGTCTTGGTCAGCCCGTCATTTTAAGATCACTTGATCGGTGGTCGTATTTAAAACACAGGCGACTCCCCAAGCACCACCCACATTAGTAGAGAATAGTATATTACATGCGAGGTGGAAAATGTTTCATTTCATCCGAGGTATGTATACTATTTTATTCACAATTACATTTTTGAAGTGAAATAATATAAACTGAAACAACAATATAAGGACTGTTTAAAGATAAAAAAACAGTTATATTACTTGCAATCTACAGTAATTTAGGTAATTACTTTGTTGGAAATTTATTTAACACAACAGCAATAGAGAAATTTAATCGACATTTAAAATTAATGTATAGTTGATTAGTATCAATCACAATCAGTATCAATTTGTTACAAAACTAATGCTTTGATCAAGTTCACTTAGAAAAACAAAAAACAAATTCCGTTTAGCTTGAAATTCACTAATGATTGTGTATAAAATTCAAAAACTAAAAATGTCTCAAAGTTCAGAAATTTGTTACCGGAGAAAACCAAAAGTCGTTATCAAAAAGTCTACAGAGATTATAAATATTGGTGCGCTACCAAAAATGTACACTAATGAAATGAAATTTAAACTTGGACACCACAATTTCTGTAAACCAAAGTTTGCACATTGTGAAGCGGGCTTAAGGGTATCATTTACAATTCTAACTGCAGGTAGTCTCAGCAGGGGTTATCCTATAGAAGGACTGTAGAATGAATCATTACACAAAGCACGTTTTAGAAAATAGGTAATTTACGTTGCTTACTTAATTTTTTTCTTTTAAAGAATATATTTGAAGGTATCGCTAATTAAACACCATAGCTCGATTAATTATCGAATCAAAATTTTGTTTAGGAAATGTTTACAAAATAAAATTAGAAATAATTTTGATTTAAAAAACGTCTACAAGCAATAACTTTTAAATTAAATCAAAAACTAAACATGGTTATTTGGGTTGACTGATTATTACTTATTTTTAAATAAATCTAACCTACTAATTATTGTAAGTTATTAAAAAAATCATTAAACTCTCTATTCATAATATTTAGTCCTTACAAAATGTATATTTTATGACGTTTCATTTTTTCTGTAGTTAATATAAAAAGTGAAAATAAAAACTAAGGCAATTCTTATTGTCAACGTATATATTTAGTTTTTTGACAAGAATTTGTTACATAATTATAATTAAGATACCAAGTTATAGTTTAAAATTAAGTGAAAACGTTTTTTTTTTTAAATAAAGGTATTACTATATAAATAAATATAAGAAATCAATAATGGGTGTGACCTCCATTATTATTGATACATTCTTGGAGGCGTCTGCTCATTAACGCTATCAAGGTATCAATATAATTAATATTAATCGTTTCCCATGCGGTATCAATGGCTGCAATTAGTGCATTACGGTTTACTGGTATAAAATTTGGCCCTTGTTGCCTTCGGATAACAGCAAGTATTCGAGCCCAAACATTTTCGATAAAGTTAAAATCTGGGTTTTTTGCTGGCCAGGGTAACAGCTCCAAGTTATTTTCTCGTATCTTTTTATGGACCACATATTCAATGTTACGAACAACATTGGATATCAATGAAAATATAGATATTTCAAAATTTTCTAAACTAATAGCATATTTCAAAAAACAGAATGTGGGTTACAAACCAAAAAAATCAAGTACGTTTTAGAATTAAAATCAATAGGTTTTTGAAAGACGCACTATTAGACTTTCTTCCACAAAAAGTAAGTAGTTTGGAACCTCTTTGGAATTGATGTGTATCCAAAGAACCTATAACTAAACTAAAAATAACCTAACTTAAGGATGCAACTTAAAGCTAAGAACTTATAAATAAACTTAAAATAACCTAACTTAAGTGTGCAATCTAAAACTAAACTTATACTAACCTTCGGGTACACATTCCGAAGAAGTTCCTTAGTTTATTATTTATCGAAGTGACAAATAATTTTATTTTACAATTTCCAGATGGCTTTGATATTGGGTACTTTTGGAGCTTGTCGAAGTGACGAGCTTTTTAAAATGACCATTGGCGACATAAATTTTCTGGAAGATAGAGTCACTGTTTCAATTCCAGATTCGAAGACACACCATTCACGAGCATTTATGGTCTCTAATCCAGAATGGATAAACATATTAAAACAATATATAAATATGCGTGTAAGCATTGAAAAAAACAAGTTATTTATGCAAGTTCGATATAACAAAATTACAAAACAGCAGTTTGGGCATAACACAATTGCATCATTTCCAAAAAAAAATTGCAACATATTTGAAATTAAAAGAACCAGCAACATTTACCGGACACTGCTTTTGACGAACTGCAGCTACACTACTAGCTGATAATGGTGGTGATATTCTGAAGTTAAAACGGTTAGGCGGTTGGAAGTCCAGTGCGGTGGCAGTCATATGTGGAGAATTCGTTAGAAGGCAAAAAAAAGTTGCCGTTATGTTGTCAAGCACAACTCATGACAGCGGGCCAAGTAGCTCTAATGAATTTAGTGTATGCAGCAGCCAAACAAAACAAGGAATATCCTTTGTTATTAATGCATCCGGTAATTCTAACGTAACCACAAAAGTTAGAAATGAACCCTCGAATGGATCTAATTGAAAATACTTTAAGATACTTTTTTTTTATTGTTATACATTTTCTTATTTATTAAATAGGATTGCTTCTTTGAATTATTTCTCCCCGTTGCATTTTCTGGTTATACACATACATCCAGTTGCCGAAACCGTTTCATGTGATTTCTTTAAGTTGGCGCAAAAAACGTATGGATTTGTTCCTAATAGAATGACCTTGTATTATTTTTATAAAAACGTACAATAATTTGTATCTTTGTGTATCCTATTTATATTTACTTTTGAATCACTTATTATCATTATCATTATTATTATTATAAATTTAAGTTATACTTTTCAATAAAAAGTACTCACATTCAAACTAAACAATGCTTTTTCAACTTAAGTTTAAATTAGAACTGTTGTCGCTTGAATGTCACAAAGTAAAAATTAAAAGATAAACTTCACGTACTGACAACAATTTGACAATGAAAAACAAAGAACTAGTGCAAAAAATATGAACTTTAATGACGAAAAAACCAAAAATTTTTAAATCTATTTTTCTAGAAAGTGGTGTATCCTAATGACTTAAAGTAAGAGTACCTTTTAGTACTAGAATACCTGAAAATTTAATAATCTAGTGTCACAAATGCTTAAAAGTTAAAGACAAAAAAGTTATGCCTTAAAATAATCGTTGACCTACCCAAAACGGACGCCTACGACCGGTACTAGAAATTCGCAATTGATGGAATCGATTCATCTCTGAAGACTAAACAAGCATACCAGTTTTTGCTTTTCTAAGTAGAAGCGTTCTGGAGTTATTTAAAAAAAAACTATTTACAAGGCGCCATCTTCAAAGAGCTCTAGCTCCCTTAGGAAGCATTTTCGGACTTGGTGAATTGGGAGTTGTTTGTTACACGTTATTGCCGTGTTAGTTAATTGTTGAATTCGTTATTTTAATAATTTATTATAACGTTGCTATAAATTGGAAGTTTGAAATAAGTTAGTTGTTCATTCCTATTACCCGTCACTCCTAAAAGAAGGAAAAATTAATATTATCAAAGTCAATCATATTTTAGAGGAGAAATAACCGACTAATTAAATTATAATTACAATCTCTCAAACTGCACAAATAAAATTAATTCTTTGTATGTTAAAACCTGTATTTAAAAAATAACAACAACAAAGTGACTAAAAACAAACAAAGCTAATTTTTAAGCAATATATTTTTAAATAAAAAAAATCCGTTACAAGTCTTCGCTGAATCCACTGACGGTAATGTGCCGTGAAGCCCCGGGCTGCGTTCAGACCGCCAGTCACGAAAGTAAACAAACTGCAGTTAAGGATGATTCGGTTACGCTTTCAATCTCAAAAAGTCACCGTCCTTCAAAACAGCTCTAGCCTAGAGTTCACCAACATTAAAAACCACAGTGAATAAGTTGCTAAATTTTGATTAGGATGCTTAAGAGTATCAAACTAGCAGATATGAAACAAGATATTCAAGTACTCGTATTTAAAAATCTCACTAAAACTGTTGCTTGTGTTTTTAGCTTTGGGCAAGAGCGCTAGGCTCCCCGAGGATGCCGATTGTAATAATGGCACTCCTACGACCAGAACGCTTTTGTTTTCATACTATACCGACATGTGTTTAAAATTTCTACAACCACTCAATTTGACTCTTGCTAATCTCGGAACCAAGGGGTTTGAGACCCGGCGTACAAAGACCTAGACATCGCGGAGGCTACCATCAACAGTAATTTAAAGCAACGGATTAGCGAGTTTTAATCTAAGATCCTACTTAAGTTTAACCTAATTTTAACAGAGATTCCCAAAAAATTTGGCCTTCTTGAAGGAGTTAGGTGGTACAAATTAATGAAACACGGTACATTTTTGATTATCGACGTTTTTTTATGATCTGGTTGGAAAGTTGATAATTAAAAAGGTACCGTGTTTCATTGATTCGTACCACCTAACTCTTACAAGAAAGCCCAACTTTAGTGAAATCTCTGTTAACTATAAGAAAAATTTAAGGAGTCTTCATCATCACTAATTGTAACCTATGATCTCATTGTCCCCGACTACTAGAACCAATTGCTTCATTATATAACCGAGTGGGGTCCGATTAGCACAAATGCTACTACCCTGATTGCGAAAGCCAGAGGTGTGTTTGTTACAAAGTTACTACGTTATTAATGCCGGAAGGAGTTTATAGTAAGAGTCTGTAGACATAAAATTTTGGTACTTTCCCATGATCTCGATGGCTTTACGTAAGGCCAGAAACCAACCCGGGCTACACTACTTGTGTCTATCAGCTCATTAGGTCTTTCAACCATTGAACTAATCATGTTTTACAGAATGAGACCCACCGAGCGTCCGTATATAGGATTTTGATCAGCTGCCACTTATTTTTGAAGTTTGATTAAAATTAAATCAGCATTTATCTGTAACAGAAAAGACAGGCTTTATATAATGTATATAATGTAATATTTTCTGAAAAATGTCTTTAAGTAGAAACACCAAAATTGATAATCCGATAATAAAAAATTATTTAGGGCATTTATTCAGCTGGTCTTAGAGTTTATAGATTACCCTTTTCTAGCTGTATCTACACTACAATCGTAGAATTACACCGAGTATCTTGACGCCTGTATTTAATATAATAAAATTAAAAAACATGAGCAAAATAAAAAGTATGAATACTGTCATTTGATGAAATAAAGCTGCGCTAAAAGTCTAGTTGTACAACAACGCTAACGAGGAAACTTTAAAGTCATCAAGTAATGCTCAAGTATTTATGCTAAGGGGGTTGATGATTTTAGATGAAGGAATATAAGCTTGCATACTCAAGTAATCCCTAAGCAACCTTGTTTTTCAAATCCTGCAAATGAACATAACATTTATGTTTTTGCTGATAACCTCACCTTATTAAATTGATTAGCAATCATTTTGTTAATAGTAACTATATAATTTACAGCAAGGAAATTAATAAAAAAATGATTGAAAAACTTTTAGACCTTACCAGTACGTCTGATTTATCTATTGCGCATAAGATTTATAAAGAAACTCTAAACGTAAAGGTGGCTAACAGACAAAAAGTTAAATTCGCTCCGAAATTATTTTCGCACACTATTTCTAATGCAATTACAAAGTGTGGAATAAATGGCCAATTAGAGAGTCATAATCAGCTTGAATGTGCAGACTTTTTTAAATTAGTGAACGACTGGTTTGATTTCTTAAATGTGAAAGTTTTGCAAGCAAATAGCAGAGAAAGAAAAAAGCGTATGGATTATCCCTTGATCTTTCTCATTCCATGAAAACTTTGAAAATCAAAGGTAAGTCTTCTCTTCTGTGATTTCAAAAGAAGTCATAATGACAAACAAATCTTTGCAATTGCTTGTAATAAAATTTGGAACTAGATATAGTTTAACATACAGGCTAAATCAAGATGGATTAGAAAACTTTTTTGGAGTTATAAGAGTTAAGGGCGGTTTTATTTACCCATAGCCAAAGCTAGTTTAGGGTCGGAATTTTTTAAAGCCGTTCTCAATAAAGAGAAACAGATTTGATTGAATTAAAAGACGTCGTCTATGATGGTTTAGAAAATTTGGCTGGTTTCATTTGTCATAAACTGAAAAAGCCAACCAGCTCAATAACAAGTGTTAATATGTCGTGTTACTCTTGGGTTGATCATGTCAAGACGGTGAGCAAACTATACCATCATTAGATTTTATGTGTAAAATAGAACAATTAGAAGCAATTTATGTAAATGTCAATTTGAAAAGTGTTATAATTACCAAACATTACTTAAGAAATTTGCTTGACAAATATAGTAAGGTAGAATGTTCAGAAAACATAAAAAACTACATTTTTAGGTCTAGATTGTTTTTCAGATTGCGTGTGAAATCATAGCAGAAAAAGAAAATTAAACAATGTGGAAAATAAAATTCTGTTCAAAATTTTTTTTATTCCACGAAATTTACATATTTTATTTGAATAGGTGTGATTTATTCCTTTTCTTTAAAAATATTGATTAAACATTTATGAATTAAAATTTTGATGTATTTCTATTTATTAGTTGTAATTTAAATTAAAAAATAATCAGATATTTTTATGTTTTGCCAAATACCTATTTAAATTGGGGTCCCGTCAAAACACTGAATGGACGAGGCGCCGAATTTGTGGACAAATCGTCAAAAACTTTTGTGGACAAATCGCCAAAAATTGACAAAACGCCGAAAATGTTTTTGTGAACAAATCACCGAATATGGCTAAAGCCCTCGAGCTGGATTCGTACAGTTCGTGTACGACGAATATTAAGATGGTCTTCGGTTACCTCTTTTAACTTAGTGAATGGTCGATTTTTGCTTAAATATACCAATTAATTGTGCGGGAGAGGTTTCAGGATTTGACAATTAAACAGGATGTACGACGGAAAAGCGTAACTGAGAAAATAAACAGTTTAGTACTGCGGACTTTACCGTAACGTTCAACTAAGTCTTCACACCAAGAAAACTGAAAATTGTAGAGAAAACAGAAAACAACGGCAAACGCTTCGAAACAAATTTAATCACTTGACAACTTTGCGGTTTTTACAGAAAAGCCTGCCTAAGAGGAAATGAATTCAATCACTGTTTCCAGACTACCATGAAACAGAAAGAAAAGACAAATCTTAAAATATCTCAAAAACTATTAGAGTTAGCGGTTGGTAACCCTAATACCGACTAAAAAGTAATTAGTTCCAGCTTTGAACAGGCTACAGAAATGTAGGGTGTTCTATTTAAGTTAAACAAGTTATTTAAGTTTTAAGTCGTTAGTGCTATGTGGTAGTATTAAAAACACCCTGTACATCATAACATAATAGTAAATATTGCAAAAGAAATGTTGAAGGCTATTAGTAAGGTGGTGTAAACCAAAGTTGTTTGTTCTTATTTATCTTGAAGTTACTGCATTTCTTTGAAAAGTCTGCAAATCAGGTAATATCGGTTTATCTCAGAAACGGAAGTAAGTAGGTATAGGGATATGTAAAAAACATACATTATTTTTTATCGTACAATTTAAAATAAAAAAATAATACAGGGTGATCTATTTAAAATAACCCAACTTTGATATTTTACGTGTTTCTAGAGCACCCTGTACAATCCAAAATATTTTTAAAATGTAGTTTCGAATAATCTTCACATATGTATGCCTTAAAATTTCTAACATTATTTGTCGTTTTAATGCTATAGAATAATTTGTTGGTAGTGCCCCACTCTGTATGTCATTGTGCTTTGTGCTATTACATAAACTTTTGAGTTGGCCGCCTAGTACCTGTACTTCACGTATTTCTTTCTTTTATTGTGTAACACTTGTATTAACATTTGTGACACGTACTTATTGGTCACAATTGTTTCAGGTCATTTATCGGTTTGCAGTTACAAAATTGTGCGGCCACGCCTTACCATAGGCGTAAATACCGTCGCGGTTATTAAATACTACTGGCAGATCGGATACTTTCCTACGGAAACAATTAGTTCGTATCTTTCAATTATTAAAATAATTTAAATTGTGACTATATTTACCTCATATTTATTGTCTATGTTACATGATTTATGTATTACTAAGGTCTAGTCGTTTGACAAAAATTATATTTTTTTCTGTATTAGTATATCTCCTAAGTGGGGCCCTTTTTATTATCTCATGCAGTGTGAAAGCCTTCGACTTAATAACTAGTAAGTACAACCACTACCTCAGATCTGCCGGTCAGGTTTTAAGTATTGCTTTTATTTTATATTTGGATTATAAATAACCGTAACAGAGTCAAAAATCAATTTTTGGTAATGAATGCCTTAAACACTAACAAAAAAGTTTAAAAATCGCAAATTAAATAAGCACCATACTGAACAGTAAATAAATGGGCAAATTGAGAAACTAAATCAAAGTTACAAGAATCACAACGTGCCAAATTCAAACGCCTTTCAATCATTTATGAACTCACGGTATAACACTTTGTGCTACTTAGGCAGTTATATAATTATTTAGTTGTCCTATTAAACGTTATTATTATGACAACAATAAATGTTCTTAATGCTTTTAATGTATTTATTTTGCTCATTAATAAATCATTTTCATAAAATCATTGAATGCAAATTAAATTTCTTCTAATTTACATCACCAACAGATATATAAACACATTATATTTAACATTCTGAATAGTTTAAAATAGATTTCATATTGTTAAGAACGCATAATGGATCAGTGGAAAGGAAAAGTTGCTGTAGTTACAGGAGCCAGTGTTGGAATTGGAGCCGCAATTTGTACTCAGCTTGTAGAAAATGGATTAAAGGTACAATAATTTATATTGATGACTAATTAACTCTGTTACATAAATATAGGTAGTGGGTTTAGCGCGACGCAAAGACGAGGTAGACAAATTAGCGCAAACATTGAAAAATAAGAAAAGGCAAACTATACTCAGTAAGAACTGATGTTTCGCAAGAAAATGAAATACTAGAAGCGTTTTCATGGATCTTAAAAAACGTTGGTCCCATCCATATACTAATAAATAATGCTGGTATTTCTCATTCCAATGACATAATAACTGGAAAAAACTAGTGATTGAAAGAAGTTTTGACATAAACTTTTTTGGTTTAGGAATTGCCACTAGAGAAGCTATTAAAATAATGAAAGATCATAATATTAAAGGACAAATAATACAAATCAGTAGCATTGCAGGTCGGACTGTAATTAACCTTCCTTCATTAAACGTTTACTGTGCAGCTAAGTTTGCCGTAAATGCTTTAACAGAAACGGTACGTCAAGAATTGGATAGAAGTGACAACAACATTAAAATCTCGGTATAAATAAATTATATTTTAATTATAAGAAACTAATAATAATGTTTAAAAGACGGTCAGTCCTGGACTTGTAAAAACGGAGCTTTTTAAAGAAAATTGGAAAGACTTTCCTGAAGGCTTTATGGAAACAGCACCGTCTTTAAGTTCTGAGGACGTTGTAAATGCAGTTGCTTTATATTTTAAGTACGCCACCACATGTTCGGGTACGTAGCTATTAAAAAGCTGATATTTTTACTTGTTGTGTGTTTGTAGGTTCATGATATTGTATTGAAAGCAATGGGAGAACAATATTAAGTACGTAGTTAATTTTATGTAATGGCAGGTCTAATTGTAAAATTTGGGGCAACATTTACTTTAGTATTTCAGTTCCGTAAACGAAGACGTTTTTAAATACTGTTCGGCATTTAACAAGTTAGTTCAAGGTTACGTCTAGTAACATATTGAGTTTATTTATATATCCAAGTGACATAGGAAAAAGAACACCCAGTAATAATGAATTTATTTGAACAATTTTTGTATACTAGTGTATACGAATTAGGTTAGTAAACAATCACAATTTGATAAAAAATAAACTGTTAACTTCTTCAAAAAACTTAATAGTGTGTTGCTCCACCAAGGTGTCTTGTGCACTCATTAACACGTCTGGGCATACTTCTAATAAGGTGGTCGATTTCTTCTTGAGATATCTCATCCCATGCTATCTGTAACTGATGCTGCAAAACCGCTAGAGTTTGTGCAGGGTGAGGTAAATTGAGTAATCTTCTTCTCATAATATCCCAGACGTGCTCGATCGGGCGAAAGATCGGGAGATCTTGGCGGCCAAAGCAACAAAGCAATTTGATTGGCCTCAAAATAAGCCAAAAAACCGTAGCAACATGAGGTCGTGCGTTGTCTTGTTGGAATGTGCTGTTGGGGATGGTCTGAACATAAGGTACAATATGGGGGTCTACGACCTCCTGGATATAGCGCGCAGCGGTCATGTTACCTCTAATGAAGACCAAAGGTGACCTGCTTCCAATAGCAGTAGCTCTCCATACCATAACTCCAACTGTGTGGTGCACATGCCTATTCACAGAAAATTGGGGATCTTGTCTTTCACCGCGCCGTCTTCTCACCCTTGCACGACCGTCATGCATAGCGTCTTCGCACTGGAGGCATTGTGATTGAATTAAAAAAGCTCTTTGAAATGCAATTTAAATCGATTAAATGACAACTGTACTTACAAATGCTTAATTCATTGTTTTAGGGCTACTTAATCATAAGTGTTTTTGAATGAGGTTAACAAAACAACCGCTAGGGTAATATGGCTGAAAAACTAATCGTTCTTTATCTTAATATAAACAAATATATTTCCAAATAAAATTTACAAAATATTCATTATTATTGGGTGTTCTTTTATCTATGTCAATTAGTATATTTCCTTTCCAATGTGAGTTATTTGCACTTAATTTTAAATTTAAATTAATAAAATAACCAAATTTATAAACCAATTTTGGACTTTAGCTGTAATAATCACAATTTCATTTGCTCGCCATATGTTACCTTTTAGGTATTTAGCCCAAATAAAAAATGGACTGGGACAAGTATCTAGCGTACTGTATGGTTAACAATAATTGGTCACAAAGAGAATCCTAACCTCAATACTTAATTCTAAAATATTATTATAAAGTGTGAACCAAAAAGAACAAGGACAAGTTGAATTTCCCACAAATTTGAAATTTTACTTGGTAGGTAGAGTAAAGTCAACATCGGAAAACGTCAATCTGAGCGGAAAACGTAACATCAGAGTGTAAAGCCCAACTCAAAGTTATACACTTATGTTAAACGTTTAAATTACTTTGTGTTTACTGTCAAAGGAGAAGCAGTGAATAATTTAAAATAAACAATTTTAAAAAAATAACTAGTAAACAAATTTGGTAAGTCCCAAAAATAAAGAGTCTATCTGTGTCATTTTCTAATCATTACTGCATCTTTATCTAGTTAAAAAATGCGTTTCTGCGCCGGTGTCTTAAGGTTTTAATCGCAATCTAGCTTTTATAGTTCATGGACATCTCGTTTACAGTAGGATTACAATTATTTCAATTGGAACTTCAGTTTTAATTACATTTATTAATTGTTACCAAATTATTCTATACAAAAATAAGCTCCGACCTTTTCATAATTACACACTATTATCCAAATATAAATTTACTTGCCCCTTCTTATTTTCAAATAAAGACACCAAAATGTGAGCATCAATATTTCGTACTTTCCTTGTAAATTCCTTCTTTCAGTTTTTTCCAATAAATGTAAACGATTTTGAAACACTTTATTCTTCATATATTTGAACAAAACGAAATCGAGTGGTGTTAAGTGAGGAAATCGTGCTGGCCTTATTCTTCTGCTAATTAATCTTTTATCAAAAAATTGATTCAAAAGAACGATATTTGCGTTAGCTACATGTGGGGGAGCATTATCTTGCTGAAAATACTAATTTTTAATCTCAATGTCATGAAATTCTTCTATAAATGGTTGCGATATGTATGTTCAAAAATATGGTATAATTATTATACGTCTTGATAATGCGACCCATACTTCTATTTTTAACGGATGAAGCCCATGCCCAACTGCGAAAATTTTGATTTTTTTTTGTACCCAGACAAATGAGACTATGCTCCATCGGTCAAATTTAAGACATCATTGTTGTTCAAATTATTGTTAAACTATTCACAGTAATGTAAACGTTGACCATAATCACCAGGCAATAATGTTGTAGAACTGTGACTTTGTAGGGATGCATATGTAACTTCACTGTCAATGATCTGCGACAGGTAGAATAAGGCACACCTATAAAAACACGGTAAATCACACATGAGAGCTTACATAAAAGTATAAATTTGTGAATGAAATGTATAATAGTCTATTAAAGAACAAGTTTTATAAGTGTTGATTGGCGCACAAATGTCCTTACAAAACGAGTACTTTATACAAATTTTTCTAATTTGCCATTCCATGTTTCTTTATTTTAATTTAAAAAATTGTGTAGAAAATTTTTGTGTTGATTGATATGGTTGGTAACACTCCATGTCAAGTTAATTTATTGAGTCGTTTTTACCGCCGTCTGTCGATTGCAATACAAAATTCTAATTTTATTTAATTAACCTAATAATAAATAGAATACATAACAATAAGACAAATAACAACAAATAAATAACAAGAAATAACAATAACAATATGAGTGAAGAAGATTTAGTTTGAACTCCGCCTGAGTTTCGTGAAATTGCCGAAGTAACTACTCAAAATTTGTTACCTGATAAATAGGAAACAGCATACAAAAAACAAATTACAAAATTTGAAGGGTGGAGAAAAGAAAATAATATTCAAACCTTGTCAGAAAATGTTCTGTTGGCACACTTTGAATCCCAACGTCAACAATATAAGCCTTCCACGCTGTGGACTAATTACTTAATGTTGAGGTCATGTCTTTCAATTCATCAACGATATTTCAAAATATGCAAAATTGCAAACTTTTCTTAAACGGGCTTTACAAGGCTATACACCAAAATAATCTAAAATACTAGAAGAGGATGAGATAAATAAATTTATTTGTGAGGCTGAAAATGCGAAATACCTTGCAATGAAAATGTGTATACTTCTTTCAGATCTTTTCATAAACTTTATAAAATTGTTTGTCGGTGATCTTAATTATTGTGTACAGTGGAGCATGTAGACGGGAGGAACTTGCCAGCATGACACTGGATGATATCGAGTTCAAATCCGATTTAGTTATGGTTTCAGTGCCTAAAACAAAAAATTATGTACCACGGTTCTTTGCAGTTACAGATGAAAATTGAATTGCACTAGTAAAAGAATATTTTAAATTAAGACCATTATTATTATTTAGTTAATACCGTCAATTTTTTCTCACTTACAGGAATGGTTAATGTATAAATTGCCCTATTGAAATAAATAAGACGGGGAACATTTGCAAAGAAATTACCAGTTTTCTTTGATTGCCACATCCGGAGCTGTACACTGGGCACTGTTTTAGACAGCCCAGCGCAACCCAATTAGCAAATCGTGGAGGTGATTTGCTAACTATTAAGCGACACGGAGAGTGGAAGTCGATTTCCATAGCAGAAGTTATGTTGATACATCTTTAAAAAACAAAATTAATGTGTCACAAATGCTTCGCCTCCATACTGAAGTTCACTCATCTGGAAGCTCCAGAGGGCTAGACCCGAAACCAGACCTACCTCTAGAGCTGAATTACAGAAACAACGAAACCATTACCATTGACAATAGGAATGTGCCAACCATAAACATTCAAGCGCAAGACACAGCAAATGTGACAGTAAATATAAATAATTGCCAATGTAATAGAAATAATGAGGATTTGTATTTTTTCTTGTAATATTAATAATTATAATTGTTCCTTTGTGTTAATGGTGTTTTTGTTCACTATCACAGGTCACTTTGCGGTCAGCTGTTTCCGACACTTGAGTCGTTGAGGTTATTTTGCCGATCGAACTCTTAAAAATTAAATTCTCCTAAATTCATTAAAGTACAGTGTGCTATTATGAATAAGCCATAATTGACGTCTACTGCAAAACATTAATTGGCTTATTATTAAAACAAACTAGAAAAACATAATTTAAGAAGCGATTGGAATCACAAAAGTTAGTACCTAAGGACCTACCAGATTGTGCACTGTGCACTTGTTAAAAGCTTTGGTCGGCCCGTAGACTTCTTCTTACAAACACAATTATAAACATCGAAATGTGACAAATATAACACAATGTGCTGCTTTTCTAGAACAAATATTTTGTAAGGTAGTGCACATCGGAAAATTATTCTTCAAATTGTTGACGACGTGATTGTGTTGAATATGACCACGTTCCGTCTTTATTACTTGTAGCACTTTGATAATGAACTCTTGAAATAAAAACCTTTTGCTTTTCAGAAAAAGGCATATTTTCCACTATAAACAAATAATAGAATTGGTACAAACATAACCCCTTTTTAAGTTATTTTTACATTATTGGAAACATAAATATTTTCTGACGGTAGGACGTATGTTGAGAGCAGTATTGAAACGTGTGTCGCGAGTAATATGTTACGACAAATTTTGTATTTAATTATTTAGTGTAATTCAAGATTCCCAATACAAATTAGTGGTTAAGTTTAAATCCGGCTAAATTCACCTACGTTGCGTGAGCTTATGTTCTCGCTGTGTGTTATATCTGGATAACTCGTCAGGGTGTTGGAGTGGCTGATTAAGAACCGTCACTATCACTTAAAGACCACGCTACGGTTTCGCATTAGTTAAGCTGCAGACAACCGGTGGATACTACGTCTAACAGGGGTTGGTTATGCTTCATAACTTTATCGAGGGAGCTTATCACCTTCCGGTTTTCTTTGCACACTTCCTCTAAGAGAAATCTTGGTGTTACCTAACTTCCCGAACTGTCCATATCGTCGATAGCAGGAAACTTTTATTCTCGGAACTGCATCCTATAGTTTACAGCCAACTTTTATTATTTAAGCAACTAATTCAGTGATAATTCGTATGAAGCTCAAATAAATATGACATGGAACGGCTTGGTTTCTAGTGTTTAAGTAAATTTTTATTCGGTGTACTCTCCACAACCAAACGTTTTTTAACCAGCTCAATAAGGGCTCGGGCGCTTTACTTGGAGCGGTTGACGCAAAAAAAAAGGTCTTTTGGGTTTGCGGGAGGTACCCCGTTAATCTTAGCTTAAGTTAGTCTAAATAGCCGTGTGTAAGTGATATGTGTACGCAGAGCTTTCTTAGTACGCAATCCTCAATTGGAACGTTAACATTAATTTTAGTGTAACTAAAGCTTACCTGAAATCCAACATGAAATTCAACACATTAATTGCGAGCCTTATTTATTATTAAACGAAGCTACTGTTAACGCACGTTAATATATGCGACAATCTCTATTTTTGTCACATTCTCCTAGTACTTTAAGATTTGTTTATTGTTTTATTAAATTGTCTGTCTTTCTCTTTTGTTTGTGTTGATCTAGCGCAGCCATGTCAAACATGCGGCCTGCGGGCCGCATGCGGCCCACTGAGCATTTTCCTGCGGCCCCGAATCAATTTTGAAAACAGCCATGTAATGCGGCCCGTGAGCCTGTTAAAAACCGAAAATAAAGTACTGTGATGATGAACTAAGATGCGCGCTCAACCTAAAAGCCTGGCTTGTTCCGGAAAGTTTTATCGCGCGAGAACACAGATGACGCTACCTGAACATTCTGGAAAGAACTGTCGAGAAATCACAATCCGTATATAAGCCAATACCGCTCGATTCAGTTCAGTTGTTCAGTCAGTTATGAGTCAGTTGCGATAGAATTGCGAGTTTAGTTGCGTACTTATTGTTACAACACGTAACAGTACTTATTGTTATTTATTTCGGGTAAAGTTTTTAACATGTCTGTTTCAAAACCAAGTGGAAGTAAGAGGAAACTTGAGAATGAGCATCGTATCTTTCAAGAAAAGTGGGAATTTGAGTTTTTTTGCTGTGAAGTGAAAGACAAAATTATTTGCTTGATTTGTAACAGTACAGTCGGTGTCCCAAAATTATATAATATAAAACAACACTATGATAGTCATAAAACTAAGTTTGACAAGTATACAGGCATGATTAGAAACGAAAAGTTAAAAGAGTTAAAATCACGGTTAAAAGATCAACAGCTTATGTTTACACGTCCAAAGCAAGAAAATGAATCTGCCGTTCAAGCGAGCTACGTACTGTCGGAGTTGATCGCAAAACACTCAAAACCATTTGTTGAAGGTGAATTTATAAAAGAGTGCCTTGTAAAGGCCGCGGAAATTGTAAGTCCCGGGAGCGTGAAGGCTTTTCAAAATATATCCTTGTCCCGGAATACTGTCGCTGAAAGAGTTACCGAGTTGGCTGCCAATATAAGCGAACAGATAAAAAACAAAATCAGACTCTTTCATTGCATTTTCTATTGCCTGTGACGAAAGTACAGATGTGTGTGGTGTGGCGCAACACGCTGTTTTTTCTTCGTGCTGTTGATAGAGATATCAACGTTTATGAAGAATTGATGGAATTAGTACCATTGCATGATACAACAACTGGGGAGGATATTTTCAATGCTATTTATGGACTTCTGCAAAAGTACAATTTAGATTTGTCAAAACTGTATTCCGTTGCAACAGATGGAGTTCCTTCAATGACTGGAGTAAATAATGGCTTCATTAAAATATTACAAACAAATATCAGAGAAACGGGCAGTGACAAACCAGGTTTTCATCATGTTCATGGCATAATCCACCAAGAAGTTTTATGCTCAAAAGTGATCAAGTTGGAAGGCGTTTTAAAGTCAGTGAAAAAATGATAAACTTCATAAGGTCACGTGGCTTGAATCAGCGACAGTTTTGTGCGTTTTACGTGATTTAGAAAGTGAGTACACTGGTTTACCTTATTATGCAGAAGTGCGATGGCTTTCGTGTTCTATGGTTCTCGATCGGTTTTGGAAACTCAAAGAAGAAATACGCCTTTTCATGGAAGTGAAAGAACAAGATGTCAGCTTATTATCCGACGTACCTTTTTTACAAGATCTTTCATTTATGGTAGACATCACAAAACACTTGTCGGACTTAAATACGAAATTGCAAGGACCACGTCAAGTTATAACAGATATGCATGATCATGTTAAAGCTTTCAAGTGTAAGATGATGCTGTGGAAAAACCAGTTAGCGGTGGATAATCTGTCACATTTTCCGACTTGCAAGGCGTATCAGGAAAGTACAAGTGGCCCAATATCATACAAAATGTATACAGAGATAATGGGAAGCCTTCTGTCAAAATTTGAAAATTGTTTTCAGGATTTTAAGTCCCAAGAAAACAATTTTTCTTTATTTACTGGTCTTTTCACTATCGATATTGATAAAGTTCCCCTTCACTTGCAGATGGAAGTGATTGAGATTCAGTGTCAAACCCATTTAAAAGAAAATTTGATAGTGTTGGTACATTTGAATTTTATAAGTACTTGCCTTTTCAATACCAAGAAATGAGAAAAACTTGCCTGTAAAATCCTGTCAATGTTTGAAAGCACCTATAAGTGTGAACAATTATTTTCTTTGATGAAAGGAAACAAGTCTCCCGCAAGATCGCGATTGACGGACGCACACTTGGACGAAGTTTTAAAAGTTATTTCTGCCGATAAATTCACGCCACAAATAGACTACTTAATTAAAGACAAAAGATGTCAAATATCTGGCAAAAGAAGTTAATGTTTGTAAGTTTTTGTAATGTCCTTTTTATTGGAAATTTAATAAATATACTTCTAACATAATAGTACTTTTTTTCCGTTAAGATTTTCAGTAGTTTGTCTTCTTTAAGATTAGGTTTTGCGGCCCACCTAGTCTATGGTCTTCATGCTTTTGGCCCACCAGTGACTTTGAGTTTGACATGGCTGATCTAGCGTATTAGGCTTGAAGTAAAACCTGTTGATCTCCTGTTAATTGGTTTTATTTTTTTTTACCCAGCAGGTGGCTGTTTAATTTCTTAGAACTATTTAAGGACCCCCCACTCTACGAAGAAGCCGGACGCTGCTGCTCTAACTATTATAAATACTTTATCCTCCAGGAACTTAGTTCGCTACATCAATCCGTATTTCCTTTGGTTGTTTCTTTTTTTTTAGGTTGTTCCTCTAGAGTCGTCGTTATTTGTAAACCACAACTGTTACACAGGTAAAACTGATTAATGAGACAATAATACACAAAATCATGATACAATAAAGTTGACAAGATATGATACTATCTGGTTCAAATTACAAAATTTCTCCGCATGACATGTTGAATTTAAAGGGTCTATGACAAACCGCCGAATGGACAAATCCCGCATTTGTAGGCAAATCGCCGAAAAATGACAAAACGCCAAAAATGTTTCTGTGGACAAATGGCCGAACGTGAAAAGTAGAAAATGACGCCTTAGCAATCGTAACTGGGCGTCGTCGTCCCCGAAATCCAACTGAATATGTAGACAAAACGCCAAATATGTTTCTGTAAATGAATAACCCAAAATGCTTCTGTGGACAAAACGCCAAAAATGTTTCTGTAGAGAAATCGCCCAAAATGCGTTTTTTACTTAAATTGAATAAAACAAATTTTACGTGAAAAATAAGTTTGTTTTTAAATTGTTACTACGAGTATAATTTTTTAAAGAAATAAATTATAATAACTGTAACCTATCTACCAACACCTTTTACCTCTGATCACATGAAAATAACTTCAATTAATTAAAACAAACTTATGTGAAAAAAAAGTTTGTTTTTGAAGTTGATATTATGAATGCAATTTTTTAAAGAAAAAAAAAATGGAGGCAATACTGAAAACCTGGCCGGCAGGTCTGGGGTCGTGGATATACTTACTAGTTATTAAGTCGAAGGCTTTCACACTGCAGAAGAAGGCCGCCTAGTGGATAGAGTAAATAAGATATTCTGGAGCGACTAGGAACTCCAAATACAGAATAAAACGTAGACTAGCATAGATATACTTTTGTCAAACGACTAAACCTTAGTAACACATAAATTATGTGACATACACAATAAATATGAGGTAAATATAGACACAATTTAAATTATTTTAGTGATTGAAAGATAATAATAATATAATAATAATAATTCATTTATTGTTCAACAGAAATACAAAAATTTCCATTTAAAGAACAAAATAAAAAAAAAGTTTAAAGTATAATATGTATACGTGATTCGTCTACAAAGATAAATGCTTGAAATAATGATAGTTCATGATATATATATAATAGTAGTATGATAAATATGTATAACAATGTACATTACTAATGCATAGTAACAAAACTAAGGATTAAATGCACTAAATAAATCGTGAATTGTACAAACATTAATGTCACAGTTAACACAAAAATCATTAAACAATCTACACATTAAATGGATCGGCGCTCTTAACAACAAATTAGATTTTGGCGTAGTGATATAAAAAGTTAAGGGAAAACGAGACGAAAAAGCAGGTACAGCAAAATTCAGTGACGTTAACAAATATGGACAATTAACTTTATTATGAACAATATTGTACAAGAATTTAAGGGCACTACACATTCGTCTATATTCAAGAGAGGAAGCTTCAAACCGACTTAGAAGATGGTTTTGGGGATAGCCTCTAGGTGGATAAACTCCATCAAGCCTAAATACGACGTTCTTAAGAAATTTCCTGTGCACACTTTCAATATTGTCAACATGGTGCTTGTATAAGGGATACCATATTAAACTGCAATACTCTAACTTTGATCGTACCAGAGAATTAAAAACTGATATTAGAGAGTTTGAAGTTCTAAAGGATTTGCACGTACGAATTATAAAACCAAGTAATTTCAAAGCAGAGGTAACTAATTCTCTAACATGGTTAGTAAAGCTAAGCCTGGAATCAAATATTACTCCCAAGTCTTTAACCAACTCAGTACGTTCTAAGCTGTTAGATTTGACAGAATATCTAAAGATAACAGGATTGCGTTTTCTCGAAAAAAGAAACAATTTTACATTTTGATATGTTGAGATAAAGATGATTATCAGTGCACCATTGAGAAACCAAACTAAGTTGATTTTGCAAAACTTCACAGTCAGAACTTGCTGAAATAGAATTATATAATTTAAGATCATCAGCAAAAAAAAGATGCTTACAAGAAATAGTATTAGACAAGTCATTAATAAATATATTAAATAACAGAGGCCCTAGATGCGAACCTTGCGGCACACCCGATGTTGCTATAAAGTTACATGATTGAAAACCATTATAAGTAACAAACTGCGGTCTGTTACTTAAATAAGAGGCAAAGAAAGACAGTAATGCATTAGTAAAACCAAAATCTCTTAGTTTTTTGAGAATTATAGGATGTATTATGGAGTCAAAAGCCTTTCGAAAGTCCGTGTAAACTACATCAACTTGACCGTGATTGTCTAACACAGGAGTAGTAAATTGAGAAAAACATGCCAGATTAGTTAGTGTTGAACGATCCTTCATGAAACCGTGTTGATATGGAGAGATAAAGTTGCTGACATACGAAAAGATTTCATTATATATGACTAATTCAAATACTTTAGAAAAATTGCTTAAGACACTAATTGGCCTATAATTTGATACAGAACACGAGTCGCCCGACTTCAGGATGGGACATATACGTGCTATTTTCCACACGCTCGGGTAACTACTCGTGGAAATAGCTAAATTAAAAATATAGCATAGTGGCTTAACAAATGCATGTGCACAATCTTTAATAAGGAAACTTGGAATTTGGTCATACCCAGAAGCGGGTTTACATTTAAGTGATTTAATTGCCTTTAACACTGATTCCTCTGATAATACTGGTATTGATATACATGGGAGATTATTGAAATTTACAGTTGATAAATGAAATTTTGATGAAATTGGACTATAAACAGATGAAAAATATCGCCTAAACGCATTAACAATTTCCCTAGGGTTTGAAAGCTCTTTATTATTGTATTGCATTCTACCAGGGATTCTAGAATGCTCTCTTTTGGATCTAACAAATGACCAAAAAACTTTAGAATCGGTTTTAATTACCTCTTCAACATTAAGAATATAACGCTTATAAGAACGTAAAATTTGATATTTAATGGTTTTCCTTAAGCGTTTGAATTCATTTAAGTCCTGCACATCCTTTGATAATTTGTACTTTTGAATGTACTTAGCTTTTAATCTAATATTATTAATAATTTCAGAAGAAAACCATTTTGGATATGTACGTTTCCTAAGACGAAAATGTGGTACAAAAGTGTCACAAATATTAAGAAGATTTTTATAAAATTCGCTACACGCTAAGTCCACATCAGCAAAAGAATCCACGAAAGACCAATCAGTATTGGAAATAGCATTATAGAGCCCTAAAAGGTCCGCTTTTTTAAAATTGTATGAATGCTGGTCAAAGTTAACAGGGAAAGTTTTGAAGTTTCCCTGTATACGAGGGATTAACAATAAGTGCAGGATGATGTTTATCCTCTACAATAATAGGTGCCCAATCATGACGTACACGACAACTAAAATTACTTAAAACTAAATCAAGCAGCCTATTATTATAATTAGTTACAGCGTTATATTGACTTAAATTGAGCATAGAGATAAATTCATGCATTAATTGAAATTTAGTATCATTTGCACTTGGGTCGCTAAAAGTAGGAACGTTAAAATCTCCGATAATTAGTATATGCTCTAAGCGGTGACATAGTTCTTCAAACAGTTCGAAAAAAGTGACTTAAATCAGGTATTAAAATACTTGGAGGAATATATACAATAAAGATATGTACAGTAACACCACTCAAATGACATTTACAGCCGATAATGTCGATATCTGGCACTGAAACTTTAAGCTTTGATGTATCAATCACGGAAGTAGAGATAGATTTCCTAATCGCTATCAACACACCACCACCCCATTGTTTTTTAGTAACAGTAAATTGACGATCACAACGATAAACGGTATAGTTGATCGGGAATAATTCTGAGTCTAAAATATCACTAGCTAAAGCTGTCTCCACCAGACCAATAACATCGAATTCTTCTTCTGACGCTAAGCTAAAACATCTTGATGTTTTAGTACGAAGACCTCTGACATTTTGAAAATAAATGTCACTTAATGTAAGTTTTTGATTGAGTGATTTCCGGAATGCCATTTTTAAATTTAATAAAGAGGTTAAGCTCACCTTTTTCTTTTCTCGCATTGAGTTCATCTCTAACTTTTTAAAATACTTTTGTTGATATGGAGTATTATCTGTAGATATATTAACTGCATACGTAGAATTTTTTAACTTGAGTTTATTTTTTAATATTAGAAGAACATCATTTCTACAATTAAGTTGCACTCTTAGTGGCCGAGGTTTATCAGATTGCTGGCCCAGTCTAACGGTGTTAACAATTTTCACGTCATTGGATAAGAAGTTGATTACTTTACTAGCAAAAACCAAGTCGGCTTGACGTTTGTCGATAGAACTTTCAGATGTAGATTCGGCAGCATTAAAAATGATAATGTTGTTTGCTCTTCTTTGACATTCACCGATTTCGTAAATTATGGTTTCAGTATCGGAATCAGTTTTTAATGAAGAGTATTGACTGTTGTTTTTCTTTAATTCCGAGATTTCCTTTTGTAAAGAGGAAACTGCATTTTTAATTCATCGATAATACTAATTAGTGTATCACATTTATTGCAATTAGAAGCATCTGATTTCATGTTTTTACTTTCGAAGCAATGATGGCACATCCAATATGCACCTTGAATTGATTTCAATGCTTCAATTTTCTGCCGATCGAAGTTAATACATTTCGCGTGATAATGATTTTCGCAATGTGTGCATTGAATTCCAATCGATTTGGTTGATAAAAGGTCCGTGCAGGTCTTACAAACATGCGGCATTGTTATACCTCACAATTTATAATTATTTTAAGAAAAATTAAGAGTATTTAATTGAATTAAATTACACGCACTGCAAACACGTCTATTCACAACCACGTATGCTAATGTGCACCTCATCAACGAATTAATTGTTCCCGTCAGAAAGTATTTTATCTGCCAGTAGTATTTAATAGCCGCGACGGTATCTACGCTTATGGTAAGGCGTGGCCGCACAATTTTATAACTACAAACCGATAAATGACCTGAAAAATACGTGTCACAAATATTAATATTAGTGTTACACAATAAAAGAAAGAAATACTTGAAGTACCGGAACCCGACGACCAATTCAAAGTTATGTACTAGCACAAAGCACAATGACATACAGAGGGTCTTTAGCTGAGTGCCCATTACAAATATCTGAAGAACCGTGATAGCGAGAAAATTAGACTTTGGTATGCAGCCATTTGTGACCAAGATCTATTCTTTTAAAATATTTTCAAAATGCCGTCACTTTCTAAAGTACCGGAAGTTGGTGACAATTTGGATTTTTTGAATGTAATGACTAATTTTATTTTCTTTCATAATTCCAAGTTGAATTTTAGGTCAACTTTATGTAAGGTACTTCTAACCTAAAATGTCAAGTTTCGGTGATGAAGATTGTTTAAGTCAAAATTGGCAAAAATCATCTATCTACGAAAAAAATTGTTGCAGTAGAACCAACAAAGATATAGAATAACAAAATTCTGCCATTGCATTTGATCCTTCTCGATCTCAATCTTGATAATTATCTACAGGGTGGTGTGAAAAGTGAATTGAATTAGGTCAATACAAACATGCCAAAAGTCATTTTATTCAAATGGGACACCCCATATTTAATTAAATGTGTTGAAAGGTCATTTTTTTCTGCATTGAATGATGTACATTCTTCTATTTTTACAATAGAATTAAATCAAAATAAAAAAACAGAACAGTGATGCTACGACAAATTTTTGAATTTGGTATTTGAACAAGGTTTTCTACCTATATGTAAGCATGTAACCTGAGTTACATACCCACAAAAGAATTTTCTGCCAGCAAACTTATTTTTATAATATTAACAGAGTAGTTTGGTTCCGGAATAAATAAATAATCGTCACAACACTTTGATTAACACGATGAAGAGTTACCGCAGGGTTATTTCCAAGAAGATAGAGCACAACCTACACAGCAGGAATAACATTAAATTATTCAACGCAGTTTTGCGGTGACAGATTAACAAGTGAAAACAGATGACCTCTACGTTTAGCAGACATAACACCACTGGATTTCTTCATGTGTACACCGAACGTCTACATACTTTAGAAGAATTGCAAATGAGATTACAAAAGTTGTACACAACATTACACCAGAAGTGTTGCGTAGTGTTTAAACAATATTGTGTTTAAGTTTGGTGGGACTTTATTATGAACAAACATTATAACTGCATATAGATTTTTTAGAAGTA
Source organism: Abscondita cerata (assembly GCA_030710515.1). Lineage (NCBI taxonomy): Eukaryota > Metazoa > Arthropoda > Insecta > Coleoptera > Lampyridae > Abscondita > Abscondita cerata. Next base: position 255,312 of record JALBCR010000120.1, on the reverse strand, counting down.
CACCATAAATAACATTTACTCAACGTAATTTTTATAAGTATTTAAAATTGTGTTGTCTTGTACACTCATGAAATTTAAAGCTTGGACACCACAATTTCTATAAACAAAAGTTTGCACATTGTGAAGCGGGCTTAAGGGTATCATTTACAATTCTAACAACAGGTAGTCTCAGGAGGGGTTATCTTATAGAAGGACTGTAGAATGAATCATTATACTAAGCAAATAGGTAATTTACGTTGCTTACTTAATTTTTTTCTTTAAAGAATATATTTGAAGGTATCGCTAATTAAACACCATAGCTCCATTAATTATCGAATCAAAATTTTGTTTAGGAAATGTTTACAAAATAAAATTAGAAATAATTTTGATTTAAAAAACGTCTACAAGCAATAACTTTTAAATTAAATCAAAAACTAAACATGGTTATTTGGGTTGACTAATTATTACTTATTTTTAAATAAATCTAACCTACTAATTATTGTAAGTTATTAAAAAAATCATTAAACTCTCTATTCATAATATTTAGTCCTTACAAAATGTATATTTTATGACGTTTCATTTTTTCTGTAGTTAATATAAAAAATGAAAATAAAAAATAAAAGGCAATTCTTATTGTCAACGTATATATTTAGTTTTTGACAAGAATTTATTACATAATTATAATTAAGATACCAAGTTATAGTTTAAAATTAAATGAAAACTTTTTTTTAAATAAAGGTATTACTATATAAATAAATATAAGAAATCAATAATGGGTGTGACCTCCATTATTATTGATACATTCTTGGAAGCGTCTGCTCATTGACGCTATCAACGCTAACCCAACCACACACATTCACAGAAAAATAACCACTTCGTTTTTAGGACATATGTGATTACTTTCGTAACGAGTTCCTTCCATTCTAAAAACTTTTAGTGGTCCATCGTTGCGGCTATTGAACGTTTTTTCGTCGCTAAAAATCACTCGATTCCAAAATTCCATAGGTTCGTTCACATATCGCCTTGCAAATTCTAGACGACGTCTCATATTTTCGTCACTGGGAACTTTTTTTTGCAGCAGCATTATACTTCTTTATTCCCATCTCCTTTAATCTTTTTTGTGCAGTTATACGGCATCCGGGAAAATGTGTATCTGATATAGCCCTGGAGTATGTAGCAAATGGTTGTTCTGTTACGTAATGAAACAACTCGAGATCTTGAGCACGTGTAGATACTCGGTAATGCCCTACGGTTCTTTTTGGTATATCTAACATACGTGAAATTTTACGTAAGCTACGGCCAGCCGCTAATTCCGAAACAATCCGCGCTTTCAAATCAGCACCGAGATGTGGTGGCATTTTCACAACACTTGAAATTTTAAACTAAAATGGAATTTACATTTCTTACTTTATTTATTCCTTCTCAAACAGTAGGTAATTGTTTATTTATTACATACTTCTAATGACCAATGTAACAACCCTTAGAGCAATATGACTCAAAGGAAGTAAATTAAACAAGCAAGGATATTCTATTGTTATTGAAACTTATTCATAAAGTAAAAGCCATTTCCTTATAATGCTAATGGACAGGATTTTCTTTTAAGTATTAAGATTACAATAGAGGACTTATAAACTTTCGAAAATATCTAATTATAAATATTTACTTCAATAATTTTTCCTTAATAATTTCTTAGCAATAACATACACGTTCTTGGTTTTAAGTTGTCATAAATTTGATATGATATAAATTTGTGTTTCTAATATTACATCACAAACTTATCTTTATTCGCCAAAAAATTGTTGCTTAAGTTGTAAAGCTTCGTACACACCTGAACAACAAACCGAGCAACAAACATAACAACGAACCGAAAGTCAAACAGAACGACAAACGATCTTTTATGATTTCCACAATCCGAACAACAAACGGAACGTTTGTGCTGTTCCCATAATTATTTTCAGTAGTTTTCAGTTCATATATATTTATTATTGAGAAGAGAAAATTGCGGAAAACAAGAAGATAGTGCCAACCAAATTTTACGCACAAAGAAAAGTAAAATATTATAATTTACTTTGCTTTTTTTTTATTTTGGAAAATTCCGGCGCAAATGATGCTAATAGGGACATCATTTTTTTCTTGCATTCTTAAACACTGATTAATTTAAAACATTTTTCTTCTGTCAACTCCATAATATTACCTAAAACACAACAAACCCACAAAAGGGAGGACAAAAAATAAATAATTTAATTCTCCCGCATAAGTTTGTTCGCCGTTTTGTTTAGATTCGTCCAAACCTGCAAACGCATTCGCGCGCATTTTCTTTGATGTCGGAGAAAAAACCGACAAGTTGCGGGAACGCCGCAAACCGTTCGTGGAATAATCAGGACTTGCGAATCTGTTCTAAAATTCGTACGTAGCACCGTCCAAATTAATGTTCCGATTGCCATTCGGTTCGTTGTTCTGTTCGTTTTCATTTAATTTTAAACTAATCTTAATTATAATTATGTAATAAATTCTTGTCAAAAAACTAAATATATACGTTGACAATAAGAATTGCCTTAGTTTTTATTTTCACTTTTTATATTAACTACAGAAAAAAATGAAACCTCATAAAATATACATTTTGTAAGGACTAAATATTATGAATAGAGAGTTTAATGATTTTTTTTAATAACTTACAATAATTAGTAGGTTAGATTTATTTAAAAATAAGTAATAATCAGTCAACCCAAATAACCATGTTTAGTTTTTTGATTTAATTTAAAAGTTATTGCTTGTAGACGTTTTTTAAATCAAAATTATTTCTAATTTTATTTTGTAAACATTTCCTAAACAAAATTTTGATTCGATAATTAATCGAGCTATGGTGTTTAATTAGCGATACCTTCAAATATATTCTTTAAAGAAAAAAATTAAGTAAGCAACGTAAATTACCTATTTTCTAAAACGTGCTTAGTGTAATGATTCATTCTACAGTCCTATAAGATAACCCCTGCTGAGACTACTTGCTGTTAGAATTGTAAATGATACCCTTAAGCCCGCTTCACAATGTGCAAACTTTTGTTTACAGAAATTGTGGTGTCCAAGTTTTAAATTTCATGAGTGTACAATATTAACGAAATTTAATTTTTATCTTGAATTTATATAATTTTTTACAAATTGTACAGCTACTACACAAGGACCTCCAATCTTCAGAGGTTACAGTGTTCAATGTAGTGCTCGGCTAACGTTCATCTAAATAGCTCATAATGTATAATAAATTACAAATCAGATTTTAATGTGAATATTATTTCAGTTAGGTTTACTATGCAAACACCGGATTAAATCACATTGTTACAGAAGACTGCTACTGGGCACTCTGGTACATGCCATTTCCACAAACAACTACTTTGTGTAACTTGCGAATGAAATAGAGTCTGAAAAAACTTTAATCAGCGCCGGAGCTTATTAGCGATCGTGACGATTCCGAAAAACAATGACTAAATTTTTAAATTTGTTTCATGTTTTTATTAATTTGTAAATAATGTTCTAGAGCAACGCTTAGATTTGTACGTTTATTTTCGATAAGCTGTTTGGTTAACGTTAATCTGATTAATTCGGGATTACACGAATATTTCTTAGGTTGTTTAAGATGTTCATTTAGCCTGATAGGTAAAGTTTCTGCTGGCTTAGCACAAACACATTAGCTTATAAATTCTACTTCATTGATTTTAATTAAGTTGTTGAAAGGTGGAATTCACATTATCATTGGCGGGGTGAACAAACATCGGAAATTTCGATGACACGCTTCACTTTCTTATAACTGAAGATTCTACTAGAAGTAAAAAAAAATGGTTTTAGGTATCTTAGAAGAAAGTAAAGTTTGAAGGTGGAATTGAACGAAGAATAAACTGTTCACATCACTTTATCATAGAATTATATCAATTTTTTCTGCATTCAAAATTTTTTCAAACCTTTAGTTTGCAATTTAATTTTATTATTTTTGTAATAGTTATAAACTTTCTTACCCTAACATTTCAAAAAGTAATCTTGTAATTAAAAACAATTTATAGCCTAACTAGCGTATCTTTGTACAGCGTTACTTTCAAATATTAATGGGCAATTCGCATTTATAAATCATATTAACGTAAGCTAATAATTACACTTGCTTCCGTTTAATACCCAGTTAATCCTAATTTAGTCTTGCGCTTTAATAAGCTTTCAGCGATTTTACTTTTAATATTTTCATAAATATTTATTCGGGTTTTTTGCGAGCAAATAATAAATAAATTCGAATTCAAAGTTTATAAGTAAGATATCCATGACATTTGTCACGTGCAGGGTACAAGAGAGGAAGTGATAGCTGTCTGTACTAAACTTCATCTAAATGGAAATTGCCACATATGAGTTTTCCTAAAGTGAGAACATTTTCCGATTTCAAGGAATAGTTTTATATTTACTTTATTTCTCTAAACATTTTCTTTTATTTTAACTCAAACAAAGATATTTCAGTTTAGTATCCAACTTTCACTAAACTGCACATTAAAAAAACAATTTAAATGTAGGTAAATACGCAAAAAAATATAGTTTCGTTAATGATATAGTGACAAAGTCAAATTGCGTGTTAACTACAAATAAAACCCAACGAAACCGAGTTGAAGTTTGTTCTTTGTGTTTATAGCTTTTCAACTTCTGAATGCTTTAGTGACACGTCAAATAAAGACTAAGTCGTTAACATTTTTTTGTGTGTGGCAAAGTTTAATGTCTTAATCGTTTAATTGGTTTGCATTTTGTTACGTGATTGTTTTTTAATTGTCTAGAAACTTAAATAAAAGTTATTTCTAATTTAAATTCGTGGTTTTGATGTAAATCTGCATACTTCTTTGTGTTTTTTTCTCCGTAATGGAAAACAATGAAAACTATACATTAATCATTATTGAACTAAAACACCATCACAATTATAAAAAGAATAACTTAAAATCAATACATATTTATTGTCTCATAAAAAGCGATATTTCACTGAACTGATAACGCACTTTTCATTCAACTTGACACTTGAATTACATACTGCTGACTATCCCTCTGAACGTTTTCAAAAGTGATGACAATGTATTATTCAGCATTATGTACACTAACCTGTATTTTATGTATGCATTTGAGATCACTTCAGATTGAATCGATTTTATAAGAGTATTTTAAAAAAAATATTGTCTTTATTTAATACTTATATACCTACATAAAATACTATTTTTTAATTATAGTATAACTGAAATTACATAGTCACTTGAAAAGATAATATTTAAAAAAACAGTTTTTTGTTCTTTTTGGCATCAAGAGCTTTTATAATACTACGTTGACACTATCTAAAATTATTGTTATTGAATAAAGTTAAAATACATGATTGAAATTGGCGCGATTTAAATAAAGCTATTCATCATTAACAGCCATTATATTCAGTGCGTTTTGTACATATTGAAAAATATTCCCATAAATTCAGCTAGTAGCTGTCGTTGCAGCTTAAGTTATTATTTGACTATAACAATAAATAATAATTGCACACGTCATCAAAATTTATTAGTATTTCTTTTAATTTTAATTTATTGATTTGCGTTTTCAATGTCTTGTTTGAAAGTATAAGTAGTAATAGATAAATTACTTTTAATTTTAATTAACAAAAGAATATGATTACTTTTTTTCCAATCGACATTCTTGTGCGTGTTCGATACCTATTAACAAAATTGCTTTGTTATTGTGTGGTGTACAATATGAAACTACATATTGTATTCAACATGCATTTTTCACAAAAGAAAATTAAATTCATCATCAGAAACGACTTTATTTACCACTTATTAAAATTTAAAATTACAACGTATTGTAAGTATTACATTTGGCATTCCAATTTTAGTATTAACGAATAATACATATGTACAAATTATTTACAAATGTTGGTTTTTTATTCAAATTTAATTTCATCTTTCCCACGAATTTTGCAATACAAGAATTGTTAACGATATGGGAAGGCTAAAATTTAAAACTAAATACGTCGACGATGATGTAGGATGTATTTGCATGTTGCATCGCAGCTGGTTTTTCCTCTGAAAAAATTAATAACGGTTATTATTATTAATATAAAGTTTGTAATTATTTAATTACCTGCAGTAGAATTGAGCACGTGTACGTTTATAGAAGCAGGTACTGCATTAGATGGGCTGCACGTATAATTGCCATTATGACTCTTATCGGTTTCGTGCAACAGTAATACACTAGAGGAACGATCAGGAAGCACCATCACTCCTGAATCATAATTAATCATATGCCGTTCATGATACCAGAACACGTATGACGGTGGTTCGGTTGAATGTTTCAGGCTGCATACCAATCGCAACGTTGAACCAGCTCTGATGTGTAAATCAGGTGCACCGAGGATTTCAGCTACTGCCTCTGAAATACATATTGATCCATTAAAACGTGCTGAACTTAAATGCGCCTATCACTTTATGCAAAAACGATTAATCAAAATTCAGAACAATAAGTTTGGGGTTGTAATATTCACGACCATAAAAGTTAATCTATTACCGATCCATTAACGCGTTATAAACATTCACTAAAGCTCAAAAGCGTATGTATTAAATTTAATATGTTTTTGCACAAAATTAGTTTCTACCAAGTTCATCTTTATTTCATTTTTGTTAAAACCTTTTTTAAAATCCTTAGTAACTCAGTTGTATAAGAGATGTACAGGGTGGCCAACTAAGCAAGGTTAGAGGCTGTATATTGAAAAGCGCTTAACTTACGATCTAGCGGTAAAAAATTAGTGGCCAAGAGAAATTGCTGGAAATTATTTTCAAGTTTGTAAAATGTCCGCTAGGGGGCGTAACACTAGTTTGAATTACAAAAAATAAGTTTTCCCTAAAATTTGCTCAATTAAGTTATACTGGAAATGCATGCAAATGAATCCTGTCTATAAGAAGAACAGTTATTCCTTAAACTCTTCAAATAAAGTAAAGGGGTAAGGCAAATTTTGATTTCGGAAATATGCAATATCTTGGAAACGCCTTATTGCAAAAATTTAAACTGAGTTTCGTTTAAAAAAGTTTACTTTACTCTATTATACGTGCTAAAACCTAAGTATCTGTGATTCTTACTACGACTGTTAAGATTTTTTAAAAATAATAAATTTTGTCATATTTCTCAGAAAACTTAAATGGAATAATATGAATATTATAACACAGTTATATAGAGTGTTAAAGACTGAAACAAATGGTGCAAACTGGAATTCTGTATCTTTTTTTTTTGTCTGAGATATTAATCGAAATCGTGGGGTAAATTCTTTTCGTTCTTATTTGCCCTGATGTATATGTGGAACAACCCGTTGAAGTATGTTTTCCATTAGAAATTTTGACGTAAATTGACTTCACTTAAATGATTTTTCCACAAGACCCCCCAAATCAAAGATATTCCTTATAAAATACTAAATAATAACACCATTTTTAATAATAATAGTAATAATAACATGAACAAGTCAAAGTACTTACTCACTGGTAATAGCAAAATTTAGGTTACGTAATCATTATTGTTGTAAGGTTCTAGGTGGCATAAAATTTAAAGGCTTCTTTTTTTAAAATGTTTAAAGTATTGTTGTTATTTGACACATTCTGGCAATTTTTTTAACACTTTCATACAACTGTAGAACATTAATCTTTCCGTGTTTGTTAGTTGGTGATGTGGAAATTGAAACTTTGGTTTAATTCGTTTATTGTTCATAGGATGGCTGGTAGAACTTAAAATATTCAAGATGTTTTCTAACAAATTTTAAACATTCAAATACAGGGTGATTTTTTTAAAGATTTCATTTGCGAGTGTAGAAAAATCGGAAAAAATTAATTCCAACGTTAATCGACGTCTCCAAATCTACGTAAAATAATTTCAATATGGCGGCGCTTTTGGAAATTTTTGAAATCGATGTCAACTTTGTTAATTTAAATAGCAACCCCGCATTTTAAATTTTGTTTCACATCCGCAACTCGATTTTGAAGATTAAACATACTACATGTCGACACTTATCTGTCACAGTTTTTGTCTTGTGTTAATTTTTTTTTAATGTTTTGCAAATGCAAGGGTGTATTCAATAATCAAAAACTCTTCAACTATTTAAGATGAATACATACATATATTTTTTGGTGTTTTTACAAAGTTCACGAATTTTTTTAAGCTAGCGCGCATGTTTCTACAACGCTCCTACCCCCTACAATCATTTTTTAAAAATCGGAATGAGAAAATGTAAAAAGTTCAATTTTTTTAAATGGTACCTGTCAATTTTCTTAACGAAAATCAATGTCAAATTGAATTTCAGTACAACTTTTGTAAGCATGTTTTATACTTACGACGAGTATTTTTCGAATTATTAAGCTTTTATTATTCAAAATTATAACTTTTAAAAATTTGTAGGAGACTATGTAACATCTACAGAATCATCTACCCAATCATAAAATATGTATTAGATGTATTGAAGTTTAAGAAGTATCTGTTACTCTTGTTGGTTCATCAATAAGTTGATAAAAAACAATAGTATTAAAAAGCTATTAAAATAATTTGCTTAATAACTGTCCAGTTTGAGTAAATCTTAATATCTTCTAGAATAGTTAAAAAACGTAATAATGTATTGATAATGTCTATATACAATTCTACTAGCGATTGATTTCAAATTTATCTTAATAGTAATCTAGCAGCTCTGTATGTTTTCAGACACCACACCTATGTCAAGATTCTCAGATGCAATACAAGATTTTATATAAATTGCTATGCGTCCACCTATACCACGATCAATACTATGCAAAATATAGCCATTTATGGAAATATTTGCGTTCAAAATGTTAGGACTAAGCCACGTCTCTGAAATACCTAATGTGTATCGTTTTGATCCTTGAAAGTATTTACAAATCTTTTTGGAAATGGCTCATAACACCTTTAAATTTATAAATATCTCGCGAACATGTTCCGATTGACTTCGTACATTTTTCCAAATTTTTATCAACCGGAAATTCCCCTACGACAACGTAAGTGCACCTTTTTTTGGTTTAAAATTTTAAGTAAAATTATGTCAATTACACCAACCGATTCAAAATTTTCTTCTCATTTGAATCTACTTTTTACATTGTTTAATTTCTTCTTTATTTTTGCAAATTGTGTAATTAGTAGTACTTATACGAGCATTTTTACACAAAGTAAATACATCTTTTTTAGTTTAAATTTTTATAGAAACTTATGTCGGTGATATCAATCGATTCAAAATTTTCTCTTCTTTCTAGTTTATTTTTTATGTTTTTAAATTTTTTTTTTAAGTTTTAATATAAAAACTTTACGGAGTGGGATCATTTAAAATTAGCCCCAACGACTTTAATTCTACCTTAAGTCATATAGGTATCTTTAATCCTACATTTTCTTTTACATCTGCAATAATCAACCACTTATTTTAGATGATGGTGATTTATGAGATCGACTTATAGACACTGAAGGCATATCGAGCAGTATTTTGCATTCCTTCTACTACCGTAAATTTATATTTTCGATCCACCTGTAACATTTTCTTTTCTCATGGTTTTAGAAGTATTTTTTAGGCTTATTTTCACATACGGTACTTTACCGTATCACAAACCAGACTTTGAAGTCTCGCTTTCATCGCCTATGTACGACGTACCTGATGTCATGTAACGGGCCTTGTTTAACATTTATTTGTTAAGTTGCATTAATTTAATTTAACTTAACAAACCGTCTAGCTTCTACCGCTGTACATCTATATAACGCGTCCTCGTTTTTAAAAATCAATTCTGTGGGAACTTCTCGATATACATCCACATTTTCTTCCAAATTAATTAACTTCCTAGAAAGTGTCTAGTATCAAAAGAAATTTAATTGTATGGTTCAATTTTCTCAGATGATGGCGTCAAAACGGTGCAACGTATCTCTACCAGTTCTTCGACAAAAAGAAACTCACAAGTATTTTTTCGTACCCAAAAACTAAACTTTCCAACTTTAGCTATATTTGAGCTCTCAACAAGGTTACAAAAAGAAAATGCCCAATGTTTGGTGCACTTAACAACGTTAGGCGTGTGGAGCGACTATAGTATTATGAACTAAAATATAATGAAGCTTTGGAAACAAAAACTTGTTTATAAACTAATAATAAGTTAAAACGTCAGAACGTGCATCTTACAATTTGACTATAATTTAACTCAATTCAAAATGCCTTTTACTAATGACGTGGGAGTTGATTGATTAGCTGTAGGTATATTTTAATTGTTATCAAATGCAGTAATAGCAGAAAGAAGATATACGATGCGCTTTTCAAATTGCAGAGATTATGGAACACGTGTTTTTCGACGTTTAGTGCAACGCTACGTGCCACTAAGACCATGTATTTACGAGACATCGTACTAATTCCATGGTCCGCTTTTCCGGCCCTTAGATGGCGCGAATATCTTTGCTGAACCACCATCAAAAAAAAATCTAACAGGAGTGTGTCAAATGCAAAATTCGCAAGAAATTAACAAAGCAAAAGGTTAGCTGATGTTTTACCTTTTTAATCACCAAAAAGAGCGTATCAAAAGAAAATTTTAACCTACAATATGTCTAAGACGTTTGAAAACAATACTTTTGTGTATTAAAAAGTCAAACATTTGACGAAATGTTGCTATAAATCCACAAAAACTAGATGATGCAATAATTTTACTTTTTAAAACTACGGGTGCTTCCGACGTCTGACGTTGTACATTAGACCAAAAATCGGGTATTTTCCATTTGTATCATACGTTAAAAACTCGAAAATGGTTAAGGCTGGATCGTTTTCTTTGGTACTCGGTACAGAAGTTACTTAATTCGGATGAAACATTCTGTTCTTGAGAGTCTTTAAAATCCTTTTAAAATCGAGCCAAATCGGAGAATGAAAAGTAATTTGTTTTTTGAAATTTTGCCACCGAAAAAGGAGAAATGCGGTATATTTGGATGCCACTAGAAAAGTTTCCACCCAATCTATTTTTAAAAAACAAGGGTGTGTTATATTGAGAAATACTAGAAAATTGCAAATCAAAATTGATTTATTTTCGGAAATGCCTCATATTTTTTTAATTTAAAAAAAAATTTGAAAGAATTTTTTTTATTGAGAGTTTTTTTTATTTTGAGGGTCTTATGGATAAACTGTGTAAGTGTCATTAATTTACGTCACGATGCAAACACAATCAAAACGAATTTTCCCTAAGATCTGGCGGATGGTTTTCGATTAATATCTCAGGCAAGAAAAAACATATACACTTAAATTTGCACCATTCGTTTTAGCCTTTAATACTCCATATAACTGAGTTATAATACGCATATTATTTAATTTAAGTTTTCTGAGAAAAATGACAAAATTTTTATTTTAAAAAATACGCCATCTAGGGGTCGTAGTAAGAATCACAAATGCATCAATTTTAGCACGTTTGATAGAGTAAAGTAAACTCTTTTAAACGAAACTCAATTCGAATTTTTGCAATTTGGCGTTTCTAGTATATTGCACATTTGTGAAATCAATGTTTGTCTTTTACTCCTACCGCTTTATTTGAAGAATTGGAGAAACAAGTGTTGAACTAAAGTTAGTCCTTATAGACATATGATTCATTTGCAAGCATTTCAGTATAACTTAATTGAGCAAATTTTAGGGAAATCTTATATTTGTAATTCAAACTAGTGTTACTCCCCAAGCGGACATTTTAATTGTTAAAATGTTACTTTATTATTATTTTTCTACTCCCTTTTTCACTTCTATAATTGACGTAAGAGGTATCTTTTATTATAAACTAAATTATTTAAGTGTTCTTTATACACGAGATGTCGTTAAGGCACATATTTCACTTTTGTTCATTGCTCCACTAGAGTTTAAAAGACCAATCAGCCTTCTTGTGCAGTTGTAATTAATATTGCACTTAAGTATACACCTCTGATGAGCTCATAATAAGAGCAAAATGTACATCAAGTGTTCTTTCGTGTGTGTATGCTACTATACAGAACTACATGGTTTGTAAATCGACACGATTGTTTCGCATTTGAAGTTATCAGTTTGATGACGATATTACGAACAACAATCAAATACCTGTTACAGTTAACTGTTGACATTTATTAGTTTATACTTATATTTGCTTGTTGTTTATACATGAGACGTCGTAAAGACACACATTTCACTTAAACTCAATTAAGTTCTATTTGTATTTCTCGTTTTATTTAATAATGACACTCAAAAAAATTGCTCCAAGCTCAGGTATATGCGTAGAATTTAATCTTTCATCACGGTATGGTCCTTTTATATTCATATCACAATATATAATTGAGTTAATTCTCCTGGTGTTCTCCTTCTATACACAATAGGGGGGTGTGCCGGAGCTCAAGTTGTGACAGCTAGATTTCTTGGGCATGCCCTCGGACCGAACGACGTCTAATAAAAAAACACTTTTCCCCACTTATGTGGGTGCAGCTTAGCGGCGGCTGTTTTTTAAATACGACCACTCATCGAGTGATACCTTAAAATGCCGGGCTGACCAAGACGGTTTCAAATATGCATGACAAAATTTTTTCAAAAATTCCTGAAAAGGTGTAGTCGTAAAAAAAGACGTTCTCCTGCCCTGGGTAGATATGACTTAATCCAGCATACGCCTCTGACTTTTCATATACTTATTTACATAAAAGGATATTTTTATTAACAGTGATATATGGGTTCTCAATCAAGTCGTCCGCTGGTCTGCAGACCGGCTTTTAACATAGTTTAACCTAGTACATAAATAAAAAGCAAATATAATTTTTTTGATTTTTTAAGTTTTGAAAGCCATTGCTAAATTGCTAGTTAATTTATAATTATTTTTGTTAATAACATAAAATTATTATTTTATTTTATCAGTGTAATTTGTAAATTTGTTAACATGATGGAGTAACGCATTATTTAATATTAAACGTGGAGGTTAAAAATATCCTGCTTTTTATCAAAATATACACTTGTGATTGCTACTATTTGTTCAACCATAGTTTAAAAACTACTAAATCCAATACTCACTACTACCATTGATTATACGACGGAGTCAGATTGACAAACCCCGTATAAAAATTGGAAACACCTTAACCGCATTCGGCCACCAGGCGGCGATACTGAAGTGATTGCAGTACTGCATTCAAACGCTCAAATTCATTAAAATGGTTATTGTCATTATTTATCATGTCGCTAATTCAAATTGTTAGCGCTGAAAAAATGCAAACGGTATATAATGTTCGCGTTGAGTAAACAATGACGCAATCCAAACTTTCTCACAAGTTGTTATTGTAGCAGTTGCATTCCGTTACGATAAGAACTGAAAATGTTTTTTATTTATAATTAGGGCATTCTTTTGTTAAACGGTTGGCCGTGTGGTATAGCGGCAACTTGGAAGTTTTAAAGATACAACGTTTATCATTTGCAAAGTTGTAAAATGACAAAAAACAACTTCTTTTCAAACTCAGCCTGTTAAGAATTTCTTGTTGCTCCTTTAAAAATATGGTGACGACAATTGCACTGAATCTCTCAATAAACTAATTTGTGCCATCTGAAATGTATAGAAATAAAAAAAAAAAAATTTAAAAAAATTTAAAATTTTTAATATTTCATAATCTCTGATTGTAATTTATAAACGATCTAGTTTTAGTTAGATATTAATTAATTTTATTTGTGTGTTTCGAACGTGATTAATATATTGTGTAATAAAACTTTAATTTTTACATAATGCTTGGAAATAAGTGCGCATTTATTAAATGTAATAAAAGAAAGAGCGATTTTCCTAACTTAAAAATGTATAGATTTCCCACAGAAGATCCAGGTAGGATGGAAAAGTGGTTAATAAACTCAGAAAATCTAGTTTTATTTGACCTTGACAAGGAAAAACTGAGAACTCGTTACGTTTGCGAACTTCATTTTGATGCCGGATCATTTATCAATCATACGAAACATCATCTCATTCAATCAGCGGTCCCTTCAAAATATAATCATGTTTCATCCGATTTATTCTTACCAAGTACTTCAACCACGGAAGCAACTACATCACCTCCTCTTGTGGTCGACATTCCAAAACGTACATATAGTAAAAAACGAAAAATGGATCCTGAGATTTCTCAAGATGAAGATGAAATTCAGTGTGATATAACAGAAACAGATTTGACAAGTTTGAGAGAATTAACTATATGCCATCATCACGTAAACGACAATCAAAAAAAAATTAGTAACGAATGAGAACAATGTCGCTTCTAGAAAAAAACTAATAAGGGATTTAAAATTATGTAAAAGAAAAATTAATCTAAAGAAATCACAAATATCCAAACTAAAGAAAAGAATTTTTCTTATTAAAGAAAGGACTAAATTGGACAATATAATAAAAAAGTATGAGTTTCCATCAAAATACTCAAAAATTATTGCAAACATGCAATTTAGAACCATGATAACAGTATGGAACAACAGCAAAAAGAACTTGGCATTAATGATATTTTACAAATCTCCAACAACCTATAAATTCTTAAGAAATGATTTAAAAATAATTTTACCATCGCCTACAACAGTCCGAAGTTGGATAGGTTCTTCCTATTACAAAACAGGGTTCGACAAAAACATCTATATCATATAAAGAAAAGTTTTTTCTTAAATCAAACTTGGAAAAATCCTGTGCCGTGTGTTTTGATGAAATGTCAATAATGCAATTTTTAGAATATTCAAAAAGCATGGACGTCATCGAAGGTTTGAAAATTTAGGCCAATTGGGGCGAAAAAACAAAAGTGCTAAACTTGCATTAGTTTTTATGGTAAGAGGGATTTACAATTACCCTTATCTTACTTTTATCTAATTCTGGTGTGAAATACAAAGACTTGGCAGTTCTTATTCAAGAAGCACTAAAAAACTTAATTAACGTAGATTTACTCCCTAAAATAATAATTTGTGACCAAGGGACACAATTAATCAGAGTGCACTAAAGTTATTAAATGTTACCGTCGAGAAACCTCACTTTAACGTGTTAAACAGAAAAATATATGCAATCTTTGACGTCCCTCATCTCTTTAAAAGCTTCCGTTATAATCTTTTAGTAGGCGATTATCAGTTCGATGACAAAAAATATGTTTTGATGACATCAAAAAACTTACCAGATCGATAAAAAAACATAAACTGCAAAATGTTAATGAATATAACAGATGCACACATTTATCCGAACTCTTTTCAAAAATGTGTTTAAACTTGCTGTTCAAGTAATGTCCCATTCTGTAGCTGCTGCGATTAAAGCTTGCATAAAAACAAAGGAATTGATCAGCAATACCGCAGAAAATACAGCTGAATTTATAAAATTAATGAACAATTTATTTGATGTTTTAAATAGTAGACAATTATATACCCGGAATCCTTACAATTGCGCCCTTTCTGAAGAAAATAAATTAGCTATATCTGTACTGGAAAATACAAAAAACCTAATACCTAAATTGAAAAAATAAAAGATATAGTAATATGAATGCGACCACAAAAATGACTACCCCACCGTGTTTTAATGGTTTATTACAAACAATAAATGATGTTGAGCAATTATTTGTAGCTGAACGAACGAACTTAGATATAAAATATATAATAACGCGCAGGTTGAATCAGGTTGTGATAGAAAATTTATTTCTGTATACTGACAAAAAGAAGGATACAATCGGAATCCTACATCACGATTATTTAGAACGATCTTCCGTTCATACTCAATACATTCCCTAATTAAACCACCAAAGTCTTCTAATTGTGAAGCTGATGATGGTACTTATGTAAAGCTTGACATGGATCCGGACATGAAAACTGTCATTGAAAGTGGAGATAAACCGCATCAAGGCGAAAAAGATGATGAAGATGAGACCATTATGTCATCATCAACATCAAGTGTTTCCAGCTTGAACTCGGTTCCGAGTACCAATACTATAAATGTGACAAGTGAAGATTGTTCTGTAGCATATTTTGCGGGCTACTTAGCTCGTACGCAATAACAAAATTTAATTGTACATCATGTAAAAATTGTTTAATCACTAATTCTAAGTTAAACAACCAAAAAGAACTATTGATTCTATACAAAACTTACGATAATGTAACTAAGATAGCAGAAGGGGGCTTTATGCACCAAGTGAAAATTATTTACATGTAGTTACTTTGTGTTTAAAGAAATTCCAAAAATGTTTTGATAATATTTACCATGAGACCACATTTAAGTTCAAACTTATGCGTAAAATTCAAAAGAATATTATTATTATAAATTGGTTAGCACAAGATGAAATTTCAACAATTAAATATTTATTTAAAAAAAAAACCGTCAAAATTTAACGTGTTTTGATGCTTTTTGATGAATTACTACTGTTTTAATCAATGGTTTTAATTAATAGATATAAAACGGTATTCTGCCATTCCCCAGTGACATAATAATTGACAGTATAATTGAGAATTTGTATCAAAATCTGTGGCAACTTGGTATTTTTGTAGACAAAATTTTTGAGAATCCACGAGCTTTCTTTATATACCTAGTTCAATTATATAATCAAAGTTACGACTTATCTGGAGTAACGGAATTTGGCAATTCTGCTACTCGACGGATTAATAATTATTGGAAAAAACAAGTCAAGTGTATTTTTTAATCGTGAAACCGTTCCAAACACACGACCTATTTTTTAATATTTGAGTATAAAGCATTACTATTTTTGCAATATAAATTATCTGGAAATTTTATACAATTGATTTGCTTTGAATGGTGGTTTTTAATGTCTGTCCTTGTATTAGAAGTAGGATCGACGCTACGTTTATTGTTTTGACTGCATTTAAACATCATTGAAATTTAAAACCGCAAGACTTTGCTTAACATAACAAACAATGACATAATTAGCTTCGCAGACTCAGTTCTATCATATCAGAGTCTCGATAATCGGACTGGTGCGTAACTTTGCTTATCAAATTCTAACAAGATAATTTTGTACTAGCAGCGCCATCCATTTTAATTTTTTTAATTATAAACAGCGTTTCCAAAGCTGCCATAAGCTCTGCCAATCTGACTCCGTCGTATAATCAATGCTACTACGAAATCGAATTGTGAATCATAATAAATATGATCATTCTATTTGGAAAATTACAAAAAGTATTGACAATCCCCAGTTTCACATTTCATAGCTTCGCAGTGCAGCAGGAGCATGAGCACAAACTGATCAATAGAAAGCAGAACTGTTTGCAAAACAATTAGTTCAAGTCTTTTAACCCAATACATCACATTCTAACAATAACGTCGAAAATTTCCTATAAGCTCCACTGCAACCACTTCCCATAACTGCCTTTTCTCCAGGTGAAATACGCCAGAAAATCAAATATCCCTTCAGAATCATCTAAAGCAATGGATGAATGGTTACATATGCGGAGAATCAAAGTGAATGAATCTAAATCCGTTCACATAACATTGGCGCTTAAACATTCACTATGTCCTGCAGTTTTACTTCACAACACAAATATCCTCCAAGCAACTGAAGTAAAGCATCTCGGTATGTACCTGGACTCCAAACAAACTTGGAAGATTCACATTACAAAAAAGATTATTTCAACATTCTCTTTGTTACAGAAATTATTGCCAAACTATCACTGAAACACCATAGAAAAACGAATTCTTAGAGCCACTAACCAGAGAACCACACCGAAGACGCGTTTAATGTAATTGGCCAAAAGATCTGGAAAACTAACAGCTGTGTTTAGCTTGAGTGCGCGTCATTTGATATCAGCGTGTCAGTTCTGGTAATCTATGTTTCGTGTACGTTAAATACCGACACTGTCCCAGTTTCTAATAGAAGAATCTACAGTGGTCTCGCTAGAGACACCTGTATCACGTCACTCATACTCATAAGTTTAGCTTATAGAATAGTGTTATTCTGATTTCTAAATAAATAATTAAAAAAAAGTTTTTGCCAGCAATATTTGGTTTTGTAAGTTTGCTAAAGTTGATGTCACCATGGTTAATGCAAAACCTGCCAATATTAAATAAAAATAAAATCTCGATCAATAAAAAATCACCTAGTTAAATCCATAACAGATAACCAATCATAAGCTAGCTAATATACTGATGGATAAAATGTTAATTTGCAGTGAAGTTTTTAGATCAATAATACTTACATTATGTGATTATCGTAGATAAAACCATTTATTGTTAGCCGTTTTTGTGGGTAAAGCAAAATGATTGTTTTATTTACATTTACTTATTCTTGTGTAATACAATAACTAACTTTAATGTTAGAATTTAAAGACAGAGGTCGAGAACTATTATTTTAATTTAATTCGACCTCAAGAAAAGGCATAAAGTTTTCCTAATCTCCTACAAACATTATATAATTCATTGTTTTCATTGGAAAAGTCTTATTTCTTAGATAGTACTGGTACTTACTTAGAATTGCTAATTTAGCACATAGGTATAATATTTTTAAATTACTTAGATTGTTCCTATATCCTTTTTTTTACGATCAACGCCATTTTTACATAAATGCACTCATAACTTTTAGTGTTTTATTTTTTTTATCATGCAATAAATTCTAATTAAATCGTTAAAAAATATTTAAAATATTAAATGAAATGGTTATTACACTTTTTTGTAGTTATACACGGCTTATTTTAATTATTTCGTATACACTTACAAAGGAACATTGATTATGTTTTTACATGCAACGGTGTTATTAAAAGTAGATTAATTAACGACTTAGTTTTTAAAAAATTTGAAGTTAATCATGCACAAATTTGATTTATAACTAATAAAGTCGAACAATGTAATAACTTAATGAATCATTATACATAATTAAAGTTGAATAACATTAAACCCGTACGCATTGAGTATTAATTCAATTATAGGGTTATAACACAAGAAATTATTATATTTTTGCGTTTTATTTTGGATATAAAGTTTGAAAGTAATAAAAATATAAAACAAAATTGTAATTTATTAATTTTAACACAATTTTATCATGCTACTTTAGTGAAATTATCAATATATCTCTTCTTTTTTCAATATGAAAAATTATTTAATTTTGTTAACTAAATAAATGATGTTATTTTAAAATTTAAAGATAAATAATTGCCAGGAATGGTTTCTATACATTTTGTTTTTATTTCATTTGGGTATTCGAACTTTATGATATTTTAGTACTTCGTTATACCAATTTTTTCTCGCTATAACATATTTATTTATATAAAACAAAAGTTACGACGGCGCGGAATAAAAATAAAAACATTAATTTATTTTTTCTTAAATTTTTGAGCACATAACTTCGAATATCTTACTGCTACTGAGTCGTTATTTCTTCTCGTAAATTTAAAGTTTATGTTCCTTAACGTTGCTAAGGTATTTTACGCTGAAGCATTTTATTGCAGATTTATATTCATCAATTACTGCTAAATTGTAAAAGCAATTCCTGATTTCTCTTAACTACGTGTTGGTGAGTAAATTAATCGTAATTAAATATTTACGTTAATAAAAAACACGTATTGTTATTGAATTGTATTTAGTAATACTGTCATTCGTATTTTAAAAAAGGCTAATTAAAAGTTTTAAAATTTTCTTAAAATTTCATTGATAAATTTTCAATTATATGCAATGCTAGAAATAAAACCTTTTCTAATTGTACTATAACGTTAACATATATTATTTTTAAACTTTTTAAAATTATTAAATACATATTTATAAAAAAAAAAGTGTTAAGTATACAGTGTGTCTACTTAAGTTGACAACATATGGGAAACTTTTTTATTATTCATTTTACAAACAAAAGTTATTTTTTATAAAAGGTTCTGCATGATCTAGAATCTAAAACACAATTATAAAATATTAAATTTTTTCAATCGTATACGCGGTTTGTCAAAAAATATAAATTTTACTCAAGAGAAATACCTTTATATTTGACAATATCAAAATTTGTTATTGAAAAAAGTTGATCGGAACTAAATACTACGTTCAAATGTGCAATTACATTCAATTACATAATTTTCTTTTTTTGTCTACAATAACAATGGAAATAAATGTAACTTGAGTTACATGAAACCTAGGATGCACTAATAAACAAATAATTTTTTCCACTACTAGCTGTGAAGTGGACAATTATTGCGTCTCCTAGCCAACTGAGAAGTTGAATTTCTCTATTAGTGGTTAATAATTTTTTCTATTGTTGACCTAGGTTAATAATGGACAAATTCAAATTTTTGAGAATCTAAGAATAGTTGTTTAACAAAACGAGTGAAACATAATTTTGTATATCCAGGTGATTATCTTTAACGTATTTGCTGCTTAAAATTACCTAACACGATAAAATTATTTAAATAAAAAATACCATTAGTTTAAAATTCGCGCCATCATCCCATAACCGCAAATACATAACCTGAATTTATTTATTTATTAAATATGATGGTAGAATCAGTTCTTTCAGGTTTCCCAAAGGAGATTTAACCAGGCGAGTTAATTTACATGATGAATTTTAAGTAAATTACAAACATTTTGTTGTAGGTGTTTTGAATGGTTAACAGAATCTGGAAGGTCCGATCTGTTGCATAAAAATTTCGACTCTAAAAGCTTAACGAGTATGTGGCGAACACTTGCCATTCCTAAATGAATTACAAGTGTCAATTTCTGAAACCCAATATTCAAATGATGCAAGGTATATTGGCGAAGCAATAAATGCCCGTTAACATCCGAAAATTACGGAGGAACATTCTTAAATTGCAACGTGAAAAGAAAGCACTTCAATTGGAGTTAACATCTCCCAACGATTACTTCCCGAAAGCAGAGCACAAATTGTGACAGCCGAAGTGGACTTAAAAAATAAACCACTAAGAATCAGGAGATAAATAAAGGAATACAAACAATTTTCACTAAAATTATATTTTACGAGCTCCAAAATGTTAATTTTAAAGTGGGTTTTAAATTTTTTGCCAGCTCAAACTGTTACGTGATCATGGTTAGAGTTATATATAAAAAGTTAAACAACCCTTGTGCTACATCTTTACAAATACGATATGTAAAGGTGACAAATTAAATTCGATAGTATTAGACTGCATAGAAAAGCTACAATTACAATGCGGTGCGAATGTTAGGGCAGTAGTAAAATTTTCTAAGCCTAATTAAAAGAGTATATGTATCACCTGAAAAACCAAACCTTCTCGTAAACGATAAGAAAATCTATTATTTCTACGATGTCTCCTATTTATTGAAGTCGGTGCAAAATAACTTGATTAAATACGATATAATCTTTAATAACAAAAAGCATCTTGGAAAGACATTAAAAATTTCTACATGTCAGATAAATCTAAACCGCTGCGATTGGCTCCTAAATCAACTAATTTACATATCGCTCCAAATAATTTTCAGAAAATGAAGGTGAAATATGTCACACAAGTGTTTAGGGAATCAGTTGCAGTTGGTTTATCAACGTATGTAGCTTTTAATGCTTTTTGATTTATTTGCATTCCTGTGCTACTTGATTTTTACAAGAAAAATGTTTATTTTTATTTTCGCTTAAATTTGGCTAGTAGTAGAAAAAATAGTATATTCACCATGGTTGTGAAGTCCATTATTGCCTACGCACCTTATTTCGCGAGGAGCTACCGCCCCTCGCGAAATAAACTGGTGCTAAGGCAATAATGACAAACTTCACAACCTTGGTGTATAATATACTATTTCAATAGTCATAATTGTTTGACAGCAAAGTTCAAAACATTCAGTTGTGTTTAGTGAAATTTGGTAGGAAGTATTTTTAAAATTTGTGTTAATTGTGGGTGACAATTATAAAACATATCGAGAAGCTGCAGACATTTTTAATAACCGACACCCAGAGATAAGACTTTTGGAGATGTAAGTAATGCATTTAACAACAAACGCCAACGGGTTGTCAGTGTTGACATGGAATTTGAAATAATGCTCTCAGCAATCGAAAATCCTAAAAAATCCTTGCGAACAAGGGCAGCTTCGATGCCAAATCCTATTAACAAAGATACGGTTTCAAAAATTTTAAGAAGGAACAAGTTGCACCCATTCAAGTCCCAATTTATTCATACGTTGAGACCGGGCGATCATGATAGACGCTTTGAATTTTGTTGTGATATCCAAGGTGTATGTAATGGCGTCAGCTGAAAGTTGTGCTTCGAGTGATACGAAAGTTAAACCGTGTCGTTATTGCAAAAGTAAACCCAAAGAAGGATTTTTATGCATCGGATGTGATTCATTAATCCCCCCGAAATGTATAAAATACTTAAAAAACTGGTAAATAACAAAGTTATATATTGCGAATTCGATTCGAATTCTACTACAAATACTAAAGGTGAAAGCGTATACGATAGTTCCGACCTTAAAGTCGTGGAACAGTTGGATATTTCAATGCAATTAAAAATTATCAAGAAATTGTATATGTGCCAGGAACAAGTAGTACGTACTAAAGATGAATTATTAAAGACAAAAGATGAATTAATAAAAGTACTGTATAATAAAATAGATGCCATCAAAAAACCGGTATATACGGTACCAATACAGAGTAATTATAATGAAAATTCCTTCAAAGTTCCGATTCCATCAAATGATATCGTAGCGATAAACAAAACAACCGACATTGGTGACAAGGTGGATGTTTCTTCTCTAAATGAAAATGACGTCAGTAGTGATAAAAAGGCGTGGAAAACTGTGTCATATAAAAATCTAGTGGTAAAAAAAATCATTCGTATTCCAATAGAGAAACCAAAGACATCAGAGGTACAGCTTTTTGGTGCAGTAATAATTTTAGTGCTGATAGACAACGTGCCTGGTTTCATGTTAGTCAAGCCAAGAAAGAAGCAACACCTAAAGATATTAAACAACATCTTAACAACAGATTTGAAAACGGCGACTTTGTGATGGAAAAGTTAGTAAACAAACGCATTGCTCCCAAAAGTGCATCATTTAAGGTGGGTGCTAACTTCGAACTGTTGGAGAAAATGAGAGATCCGAATATATAGCCATCAGGTATTCTAATCAGACGATTCAACTTTTTGCGTCCCATCAGAGAAAAATCAGAAAGTAAAACTAAAACAACTTAAGCTGGTTTTTATCAATGTTTGTTCAGTTAAAAATAAAATTAACGAACTTGAAATCCTCAAAAATTCATCCAGTACTTACAATATAGCTTCAATTTGTAAACATTGGTTAATTAACAATGAAATGACTAACTTCAAAATACCAAATTATACTCCGATTGCGTATTACTGTCGTCCAACTTCTAATAAATAGAGGTTCATTGATTCTAGCGGAAGATGATAAAAATGCAAACAGTCTTAACAATATAAACGAACTATCAGTCAACGATATATGTGAAATTTGTGCATGCGGTATCACATATTTTGATAGCTATTTAATAGTAATAAACGTATATCGACCACCAAAAGGCGATTATGATACATTTATGGAAATTATGAATAACGCTTTCTTGATCTCTCATACAAACAAAAATTACATAATCTGTGGGGGTGACTTTAATATACACTTTGATTATCGCAATAATCGAGCGCTTTCATTCTTTGGACTTATGGAAAGTTTTGATCTATTTTCTAAAGTGAATTTCAATACACGTTACAACCATCGTCTTGATAATATGTTTACAAATATACTCGAAGATTACTACACCGTTTCTCCTGTTGACAACGTTATTAGTGATCACAAAGCTATTTCGATGTCGCTAAATATTCCAGTTAAAGATCTTGACTGCACGAACGAAATTATTGTAAGACCGTTTTCTAAAAGGGGTAAGATACATTTTTTTTTATACCATGAGTTCCTACAACTTTGGATATGTTTATGATAATTTACGGTCGACTCATAGTAAGTTTGAAATACTTATAGACCAAATTAGACATGGAATACAATTGAATTTTCCAACTCTGACTTTAAATCCTCTTACACCTTCGGTTAAATGGTATACAGAACATCTAAAGCAAATGAAATCAACATTAGATATTTTAACTTTGCTAGCGAACAACCAGCCACAAAATGTATCATATCAATACCTAACTACTTTGTAAACACAATATCGAACATTACATCCAAAATGGAGCAAACAGCAACGATGCAGTTACTTTAATGTTGCAATTAGCTTTCAAAAGCAATGCTACATTTTCACTTATGGAGGTTTCACAAGTTAGTGTTAGAGCTGCCTTCGATTCTTTAAAACCTGGAAACGCAAATGATTGCTACGACATGTCTGCTAATATTATAAAATCTATTAAAAATTTACTTATTGGGCATTTAACCTACTTATTTAATGACTGTATACGCAAAGGAATTTTTCCCAACTGTTTGAAAATAGCAAAAATTACTCGGCTGTTTAAGAAAGGTAATTTAATGTAAACGATTTAAATAATTATCACCCAATTAGTATGTTACCGGTACTAGGAAAAGTGTTTGAAAAAGTTCTATTTATTCAACTCTACAACTACTTTGAAAATAACTATACAGGGTGTCTCAAAATTGACGCCCGTTCTTTCAGAATATGAATCAGGGCTAAAACGAATTAAAACGTAAGAATAAAAAAATTGCGTTATGTCCATGGTTACAGAGTTATTGACAAAAATATCTAACATTCAATGTTTACACTTTATTAAAAACGAAGTCAGCTAAAAACAAATGAGTAGCATAGAATGCTATGGTAATGTTAAATGTTAATTATTAGTTCTGTCAACTTTTGTTATAATAAGTATAAGTATAATTTCATACGGTTATTTGTTTTAAAAATGGAACGTCATTATTCCAATCGAGAATATGTTGATATATTAAACATGCTACAGAGGGTTCGTGATTCAATGATAAATCGTGCAAATATTTGCATTGAAGTAGGAGGCGATTTGTTTGAACACCTTTTATAAATTAATTTCTTGTTTTGTAACAAATATTCGTTTTAATAAAGTTTTAACATTGAATGTTATATCTTTGTTTTTGTCAATAACTCTGTAACCATGGACATAACGCAATTTTTTTTATTCAAACGTTTTAATTCGTTTTAGCCCCCGATTCATATTCTGAAAGGACGGGCGTCAATTTTGAGACACCCTGTATATTTCATCCAAGCCAACATGGTTTTAGAAAAAAGAAATCTACTACTACAGCAGCTATGCAGTTAGTAAACGAAATTCTAAAAGCATTTCATAAGAAGAATCACGTATTTACGTTTTCATTGATTTATCCAAAACCATTCAACGGTGTTAACCAAACTATCCTCATACGTAAATTATTTATGTATAATATTCAACCACTCAGCTGTAGACTATTGTCTTCGTATTTGTCTAATCGCATCAACTATGTTACTTCAAACAAAGTTACGTCAGATTATATCCAAAACAATATTGGTGTTCCCCAGGGATCGATTCTTAGACCGTTGCTGTTTCTAATTTACACAACTGACCTTCCATCTACATTGCATAAAAACCAATTATTACTCTATGCTGCTGATACTGCATTTTTGAGTTGCAACAAAAACTATTATTTGTGCCAACTCTCTAATCAAGATCTACTATCTCGTGTAAATTCCTGGTTTAAAAGCAATAAATTGAAAGTAAACGAAGAAAAAACCGAAAATCAAGTATTCTCCCTACGAAAAACGTACGATAGATCTCAGTACACACCGTATGTTAAATTCCTTGGAATTTACTTGGACACGTGTCTCAACTTTAGAACACATGCTGACTACTTAATTAGCAAGCAACAACGAGTAATATTTTTAATCCGTTGCTTAAAACAGACAGTATCTAAATATGTCTTAAAAACAACATACTGTGCACTTTTCGAATCACAATTAAGACGTGGCAATTTAAAATGGGGTCACTCCTCTATCATTTTAAAATTGTTCGCGATGCAGAGAAAAGTGGTTCGCCTATAGAGATGATTGTAAACCTCATTTAATTGACTTACAAATTCTATCGCTGCCATGTTTATACATCTTTGAATGTTTGGTGTACATAAAGGAACGTGAACAATCTAATAAGTGTTCAAAAGATGTGCACCAACATGCAACTAAACAAGAAAATAGCATACGCTTACCTTCGCTAAGATTAGCAAAACAACAAAATAGCTCGAACTACTATAGTATTAAGTTTTACAATGCTTTACCCACGACATTATAAAATGAACTATTTTAAACCAAAGTTAAAAGAAATTTTTATTACACATTGTTACTATAGTTTTTCTGAATACACAACTAATGTATATACAATGTGTCTACTTAAGTTGGATTCATATGGGAAACTTTTGTATTATTAGTTTTATAAAAAAAAGTTATTCTTCATAAAAAAGTTCTGCATTATCTAAAACCTAAAATGCAATCATTAGATATTTCTTATTTTAAGTCGTATACGAGGTTTGTTAAAAAATATTAATCTTACTCTAGAGTAAAGTACCTTTATTTTTTACAATACAGAAAAATTTTATGAAGTAAAGTTATTTAAAATTAAAAGTTATATTCAATTATGCAATTACAGCTATTTAGCATGAAAATTAAGATTTGGTGATTATTTACTATTCATTCCGTATTAATTATTCTGGCTTGGTACAATTTAATAAAATAGAAAGTTAGCATATTTTTAACAGATGAGAGAGAGTAAAGTCAGTATTGAAATTTAAGATTACAAATACTTTATAATGTAAACGTAAATAATCACCAAATCTTAATTTTCATGCTAAATAGCTGTAATTGCATATTTGAATATAACTTTAATTTTAAACAACTTTATTTCATAAAATTTTCTGTATTGTAAAAAATAAAGGTACTTTACTCTAGAGTAAGATTAATATTTTTTAACAAACCTCGTATACGGCTTAAAAATAAGAATTATTTGATGATTGCATTTTTAAGTTTTAGATAATGCAGAACTTTTTATAAAGAATAACTTTTTCCCTAAAACTAATAATAAAAAAGTTTCCCATATGAGTCCAACTTAAGTAGACACACTGTATAAAGATACTAATTTATTGTAAACACATTTTTGTACTCAATGTAAGTATGTGATTATGTAATGCAAATTTTTGTCGTGTACAACATCTCTGTTATTAACACAAATAAATATTATTATTATTATTAAGGAATGTTAGAAGATAACCCATTTATGGGAAGACATATTGTTTTTTTCGGACGAAGCAACTTTTACATCAAATGGAACAGTCTCTACCCAAAATTGCCGTTGGTGGAGTGATGCGAATCCAAATTGTACCATCAAAACTCGGGACCAGTATGCATTCAAGACAAATGTGTGGTATGGAATTTATAGAAATAAAATAATTGGACCTTATTTTTTCATAAATCTTTAAATGCGGACCGTTATTTGCTCTAGAGAATGAATTAGAAGAATTTCTTCATAACGTTCCTCTCCTTCAACGTCAGTAAATATGGTTCCAACAGGATGATGCCCCATGCCACAGTAGGTTACATGTTAGGCAATACCTTAAAAATCCTTTTAACGGAAGAGCTATACATCGGTTTTCAGAGATTTTTGGCCTCCTCATTCTCCAGATTTGACGCCACTCAATTTTTTCTTGTGGGGTTACCTAAAAAAAAGGTGTATCTTCGAAGACTATTTAGAGATGTTGCTCATTTGGAATGAATCATTGCAGAATCGGTTCAGAGTATTACTCCGGGTATGATTAGAAGAGTATTAAAATCTTTTGTGATAGAACAATTACCTGTACTGACAGAGAAAACGGGTATGTAGAGGCATTAGTGAATTAAAGAAACCAATAATGTTCGTGAAAATTTTTTCAACAAAATGATTTATTATGGCATTATTCATTTAAATGCATCGCTAAAATGTTACAAGACATATTTAATTTAATAAAATTTACAAAAAAATATACTACAAATGTATCATTAAATATTAGTCATCAGTTAATACCTTTGGAAAAAATAAAAAATAAACGTGCGATAACACTTAATTGAAAAAAATTGTCAAAAAATTTTTTTTTAAGTAGAAGGATGTAATTGCATATTAAAACATAATTTTTCATTCCAAACAAATTTTCATAATTATAGTTTTCGATATCTTCACAAATAAAAGTACCTTACTCGTGAGTGAAATTTATATTTTTTTGACAAACCGCATATACGTATGAAAAAATTTAATATTTAATGATTGTATTTTAGATTCTAGGTCATGCAGAACTTTTTATAAAAAATAACTTTTTTTCGTAAAATTAATAATAAAAAAGTTTCCCATATGTTGCCAACTTAAGTAGACACACTGTATATTAACCTATACAATCAAAGTTGATGTTGATATCTTTAAAAGAAACAAATGTACTATTTTTCACAAAAGTACATTATATGCACTTAAAAGATAAAATTAAATTACATTTTGTAGCTGTCTGGTATAAACGCATTCTCAAACTAAGTATTTGTGAAACTTCCCTATTAAAATTCAAGCGATCTCAAACTAAGTACAAATAAGAATCTTGAAAATACTATAAATGCATGTTCAAATTCCGGTTAAAAATGTTCACATAATTTTGTTCAAATTGACATATTAAATTTATTTCAACCCTATGCTCGAGTTTTATTTATTTGTTGCACAATACAACATCTATCACTGCATCCTACAGTTGTTAAAAAGTTTTATTCCGGATTTAAGGTACGATTCGTTGGTAAGTATTTTCCATTTTCCGATAGTTTTGTATTTAATGGTGAAGCATACAAATGTTGCTTTTGCAAGTTTTAGTTACATTGGTTACATTACCATATACTATACGGTACATTTAACCCTACAAATTAAAAATTGTTCGCATACCAATTTAAATACTGTACTTTTTTTAAAGTTACACATAAACTTGATTAAATACTGAAAAACTCGATAAATTCTGTAAGTGTTGCAATCGCTAATATTTCCAGAAAACGTGGCAAATTTCATCATGATATTTCTTTAGATAGCAATGGCGAGTTTCGTAAAAAATCACGAAAATTCAACACGTTATAAAAAATAAATAACTTCAGAATTTTATGAAACCGAAAATGTTAGAAACTTAAATCTACCAGGTCATTTTATACAACAATCTCAAGTTACATTTTGTTTGTTTGCAACTTGTGTAAAATGTATCGAACTTTCAAACCTTACCCACTTCCTGACTACACCGTAAGTTCTTAATAAACTTTGTATATTCTGATGTTTATATTGACTTCCAAATACGTTTTGAATAATTACTTTGCATAAAAACAAAGAATATGGCTTATAATTCAAAGGAATTAGTTTAATGTAAATAAACAAGCTATTTGTAAATAACAACAACTGTGAAACTTTTAAGTGTCAACGAACTTAATAGAAAAGTATCCATTGATTATACGAATATTACTTTAATACAGAGAAAAATTAATTGTGGTTTTCACCTTAATTTTATTCAACAATGACGCAGAAAAACGTTTCGGTTTTTACAATGCTTAGCCTTTATGAATTATTTAAATTTGAATTAAATTTTATTGATCTAAACGTCATTGCTTAAAGAGAAAAAGAAAGAATTATTGATGCTCCTGAAGCTTTGTATATGTTTCATTCGTCTTATAAAAAAATCAGAAAAATTGTATATCAAAAGTTGGTTATTTTAATGCAGAAACAATTAAACTAATAATTAAAAAAAAATTAAAACAGTGGTTAGGAACAAACATTGTTTTTAATGTATCAATGTAATTGATTGCTCATCAATATGTTTTTATCACTATCTAATTTTCCTTTTAATTGTAGTTTTTTATTATTAAAAGTAACATGTAAGTGTTTAAATTTATTTTGGATTTCACAAAAAAAAGAAAATTTCAAAAATTGAAACAAATCTTGTTTCTTAAAATGAATTGACAAAAATATTCTTTTGAAGAGTTTTTAATAATTGACCAGAAATGTTTAAGTTTTATGTAAATCCAGAGATCAGTACTTGAGACAAGTGGCAACTCTGGATAGAATTTGTAGAAAATTTATCAAATAAACTCAAAAAAGATTTCAATTTTATGTCGGAATTTTAGACAAAATATACGGTTTCCTGCTTTAACGCTTTTGCACTGCAATGTTCTTGCGCCTAAATGTCCCATTTCGATAATAAATACTACAAAACACTTCTTTAAAAATTTACAACCCTGTCAAGATTACCGCAAAAACCTTAATAATGTATGTTAAACAGCTAGTTTTGATTGGAACGGTAATCTAAATTTAAACCGCTATATTTTATAGTAAACTTTGTAAAGTAGGTATTTAAAGATATTATGGATATTGATCAAAATCCTGCAAAGTTTTCAGTAGACCGTCACAATGTTACAGAACACCGAAAATCAATGTATGGTTTAAACTAATTCAAGACTTCAAGAACTATAAGTGAAAATAAGAGTAGTATATGTAACAAATTTGCAATAGAAAAAGAAATTAAATATTAATAATTTATATTTTTGTTAACACTATTTATTTATTAAAAATTTCTTACATCATTGTTGCTAATTCTTGTTACTTTTTTTCCGGTCAAGAAGGAAAAATTCTGCAAAATGGGTTGGTTGGATAGATTAATTGTTTTTCTAAAATTCACATTAAAATGTTGATTTTTGAAAAACGATCTGGTTTAATAAATCCAACTTGTTTCTAAACATTCTATCGAATTTTTAGGAAAAATCTATTGCAGAAAACCAGAATCATTTATTTTCGTTTTTAGATGATGGCTTAAAATGTAATTAGTTTTTTCTTCATTTTTTTCAATTTAAAACTTTCAGAAGCGACTTTTATAAGAATAGTTTTTAGATTTGTTAGTACATTTTTTATGCCGATTTTAATGAAATTTTTTTTCTTATATTTGTAAGAACTGCAGAAGAGATGACATTACTTCACTACAATTTTTTTCCAGTTTTTCAAAAATGTATAATGTTTAAAGTTTTGTTTTTAGAAAGTAATTAATTAGTTGACAATAACAGATAATAAAACTGCAAAATGCATATAGTTTGTACATCCAGCTGTATCTCTGAAAATAGCGATCAATTGGAAGGAAGTTAGAATTTTCAAAAGGATATCCAAGTTTTTTTTATTTAAATGTTTTTGTGTCGGTTAATTAAAAAAAAGATTAATCTAAGTGAAAGTTTTATTCAATAATCGGTTTGACAATTAAATATATGGTTTCTACGACCTCTTCTTGGGAGAGGTAGTAAGGAAACAACTTAACGGTTTGAATTCATAGAGGCTTCGCTCTCCACGCAAGGGTTTTTTGAAGGCAAGATCAAAATTTAACAACTTAAAAAGGGATTTAAGACAACATACATTTAATTATCAAGATTTTTCTAATTTTATAAGACTTTTATTGACAGGTAGAGAAAGTTTTTTGAGTATATAACAAGCAAATTTTTGTTTAAGTCTGCAGAGTTATTCTTATCTCTCCACATGTTTGTCTAGACTAACTTTCAAATTAGTTTAATGAAATCAGGTCAAGAAGTAATATAAGATAATTTTTTTATTTTCATTAGTATGTGTATCTGCTAACTCATTTCTTTAGATTTGTTTGCATAACAATTAAATTAATTTTGACACAATTTTGATCAAGAGGGTAAGAAGTTTGACAAAGTATTGCTAAATCAAATTAAATATTTACTATTTTTGCTAGTCTATTTCATATTACATTTTTATGATTTGTTTGTACTTTTTTCTGTAGATCTTTAACAATGTTAGACTTTCAATAGAAGTAGTGCCGAAGAATTATGACTCAATAACAACCAGTGAATCAGTATCCGACGTTTCGGTAGCCTTTATCAAGGAATCGAAGAAATACAAAGTTAATAACCAGCATTGAGCAAAATAAACTTGAATCTTGATACATCCATGTATTGAATTTTCCATGTTTAACTAGATTTAATATCTTGATTCAAGATGATTTCATTCGGTGCCTTCTATTCTTTGGATTCCTTGATAAAGGATGCACTACTGCAGCCGAAACGTCAGATAATGAATCACTAGTTGTTATTGAGTCATAATCACTACTTCTATTGAAGGCCTAACGTTGTTAGGCCTAACGTTGTTAGAAATCTACAGGAAAAATTATATAAACAAGGTTGATCATTTTTAACTAATTGCTATTGAGAAGAACAAACCTCACAGAATGAGTTAGTTGAATAGATTTAGTATTTTTCTCAATTTCTTTTGAGAAATTGCCGTTTTAATAAATCAAAATGATTTTCCCAACTTTGCACCAAATTTTTGAAAAAAGCTATTGTTGAAAACTTATTTGTTTTTTTCTGCATTTATTTTACTTTAAAACATTCGGAAGCGAATTACATACTTTTGTTTTTTTTGATTAACTATTTAAATTATTATTAAAGAATGATATTATTAAATTAAAGTATATTTTTATGCTAATCTTGATCAAAATTTAGTTTTTATTATATTTCATAACAACCGTAGAAGAGATGACATTCTTACATTACATTTTCTTTCAGCTTTTTAAAAGTATACAGGCTGTCCACTCTTAAGTGCGCATCATTGCCCGATTACAAATGTCAAAACATAAAAACAAATAATGGTCAATACATTTTTTTTGTAAAGAACGCCTCGTATTTTTGGTTGTGGTTTGAAAAAGAATCGCAAATTGAATATAAAAATTGTATATAAAATGTAAAATAAATAATATTATCAAAAATTATTATTTTATTATTTGCATAAAATCGAGATACGGAAAATTAAAGTTTCATATTTATTTATTTATTTATTTAGTAATATATGGGTCAAAAACCCAATGACAAATTATTTCATGCGATTAGAATAACCTAAAATGAACTTCAACGAATATACAAAATAAAAAAAAACAAATGCAATGTAGTACTAATATCAACATACAATAAAAAAAATGAATTATAAATGCACTATAATAATCAAAGTTTTAATTAAATTTGTGCTTCTTAATAAATGCAATAGAAGACACTATGCGATGCACAGGAGAATGTACAGAAAAAATTATTTTTTTATGTTCAATGAAGAATGTTCTACTATGCCTTAGTTGTTTACTTGAAAGCTGTAAGAGAAGTTCTGGACAGTCAATACTATTACTTACTAATTTGAAAAAAAATATTAAATCAAAATAATCTTTTCTAAAATTTAAATCGACCAGTTTAAAATAAGATGCTGCATAGTTAGAAAAAGACTTTACATATCCTAGTTTGACGTTTAATGCTTTTAGATATTTTATTGCACTGTTTGAAGGAGTGTTGCGTCAACAACATTCCAAATTATTGTAGCGTACTCTAAAATTGATCGAACTAATGATTTATATAGATAAACAAAACAATGTGGATTGATGAACTGATAACTGTTTCTTTAATAAAACCAAGTATTTTAAAAGAGTTAGTTTTGACAGTTTGAAATTGCAGTTTAAGATAACATCAAGATTTCTAATTGAAGAAACTCTGATTAACATGTTGTTATTTGTAGTATAAGAATAAGAAAATAGATATTTTTTATGAGAAAAAGATATAAAGTCACATTTTCATTTGCTTAAATACAATTGATTTGCTTCACACCAATCTGAAAGTTTATTAAGAGTGGTTTGTAGTTTAATACAATCTGAGAACGAAGATATTCTTAAGAATATTTTCAAATCGTCAGCAAACAAAGAAAATTCTGAATCAGATAGAGCATGGTGAATATTATTGATAAAAAGGAGGAATAGAAAAGGACCAAGATGAGAACCCTGGGGCACTCCAGAACAAACTGGAAAAGGAGCGAACCGAAAACACTTAACTTTCACTGCTTGGGTACCTTATGTTAAATTACTAATCAGCCATAGTAAAAGAGATGCCCGGAAATTCTATTAGTTTCTAATATTTTACAAACTATATGATGATCAATGTTATCAAACGCTTTGGAAAAATCTGCGTATATAGAATCTACTTGTAGACCAACAGATATTGATTTGTTTTTTTAATAAAGGTTTGATCGCAGATCTACCGGAACAAAAACAATGTTGTTGGAGAATAATGGTAGCTTTGTCATCATTTTTTAATTTGAGACAAATAAGAGACTCAAAAATTTTAGGTAAAGCTTTGTCTGTAATTACACGCATCAGATTTATCGCCCGATTTGAAGATTGGTATAACATAAGACAAATTCCAAGATCGAGGAAAGATAACTTTATTAAGAGACAAATTAAAAATATAATGTAATGAAGCAACAAGTGAGTAAAAACAATTTTTTGTAAGTAATGGGAGTATGTTATCCAGACCCGAAAATTTTCGGACATCAAGGAATAGAATTGCATGTTCTATTTTTCAACAGATATTGAATATTTGTGTATATGAGTACTAGAATTAGAAAAAGAATATTTGACTTTATAATTTGCATAATTAGTTGCTTTCTCATAGACTTTAGAAAAGTGCTTAACGAAAAAGTTAGCAATTTTACAGCCATCAGATGAAGACCTGTTACTATAATGCATAAGAGAAGACAAAGCAAACAAATTTTTTTTTCGAGTGGACAGAACTCCAGAAGTTTTTTATGTTGCACTGAACAGAGTTTTCAATCTCTGATATGTAGTTCTTGTAACAAAGATTAGAAAGAGATTTACATGTAGCTCGGAGACTAGAAAATATTTGGTAAAACACTGTATTACGGGTTTGTTTCTAAAGCTCATGATACCTTTTCTTTTGTTTAATTCCCAAAAACAAATGTAATACAGAACTTAGTTGGCCCAAAAACGGATTTTTTTTCGTTTAAATATAGAAATAAGATCAAAGTTAAACCATTTCGGATACTTTGGACATTACTGGTTTTGATAACAGGAACAATTGCTCAATGGCCGATGATAAAATGTAATAAAAATAATTCACGCACTCATCAATATCAGTGAATTCAAATAATTTATTCCATTGAGTATTGGACAAGAAATTTTGCTCGAATTCATAATCTCCTTTAGAAAAACTATATTCAACGTTATTAAATTTTAATATACTAGGCACATTACCAGAAACTTGTATTACGTTAACAAGTAAATCAGGACGATGTTTGTCCTCAACAATTAAATTAATATCTGAACCTATTACTTCCACATCATTACCATTTGTAAATACTAAATCAAGCCTTCAATTCAAATTATTGTAAAAGTGATTTACTTGTTTTAATGCTAGCGTATTAATGAAAGAGGCAAAATGACCCCAGTAGCTTCAGATGATGAATGCAAAATTTCCGAGTCTTTCCAATCTGGCAAATTTAAACCTCCACAAAAAATAAATTCATGATTAGGGCATTGTTAGAGTGTTACTTCAATCACATCACAGAATTGTTGATAACAATCACATTTCTGACTAGGCGATATATAATCAGTTCCAACAATATACTTAATAGTTCCCACTTCAAATAAAACTAAAATGCTTCTAAACTATCACACTTAATAGGAGCAAGAGAAGTTATGTGGTTGTTGCGTACGACAATGAAGACACTACCTCCGTGCCACTTATTACTAGTTAGAACATTGCGATCGGCTCTATATGGACAATGGCCATTAAAACCTAGTTCTTGATCACTGACATTTTGAGATAACCATGTTTCATTAATAACAATAACATCACAGTCTAATATTGTAATAATGCTCCTTAACTTATCAAACTTTGTATTTAATCCTCTAACATTTTGATAAATTATATGAATTAAAGAACTAGTTTACATGTTTTTTGAGTGTTAATTATTACGTTGTACGGGTGTCCCGATAAGGATACGGTGCGGCCGTATCTCGACAATAGTAAGGCCTAGAAGCTTGAAAAAAAAACCTTATATATAAAGTAGCCAAGAGAAAAGGCTGGAAATTATTTTGAAGTTAGTCAATCGACCGCAAGGGGGCGCAAATCCTATGAAGGAACATAAACTTCATGCTATCTCGGAAAGTTGGACGATAAGCTCCAATTTGGAAGGTATAGTTTTATTGCTTGCGTTATACGGCATCATTTTGTCTCATGATATTT
Organism: Abscondita cerata; assembly: GCA_030710515.1. Taxonomy (NCBI): domain Eukaryota; kingdom Metazoa; phylum Arthropoda; class Insecta; order Coleoptera; family Lampyridae; genus Abscondita; species Abscondita cerata. The sequence continues at coordinate 219,348 of JALBCR010000120.1, read as the reverse complement.
TTCCGTATCTGTCATAATAAGAGAGGGGGAGGTCAAATCATTTTTCAGTGTTTGAATTGCAATATCTTCTGAACCATTGAAGCTAGTAAAATATTTTTGATATCGTTTGAAAGAGAATTTTATGGTCTTGTAAAAAAATATTTTTGTTGAATCATCTAGTTTGAAACATACTAGATGGCCCTATCAACAACAATTACATATTTTTGGGATTTTTGGAAAAGTTAAACAGATCAGTAGTGTTTCATTTACAGATTTTTAGCCGTTATAACGTAAGCTATATTTTATTGAAAACCGCATAGCGATATTTCCTTCCGTTCTCGATTTATAGGGGACAATCTAGGAAATTGAACTATTTCAATCGGATAAAGTTACTTTAGCGAGAAATACAAACCGTTACTATGGTAACGATAATTTAAATATATTTGACATTCGTTAAAAGTTAAGTCTGATAGTTTCTGTCATTTAGATTACCTCTTAAATCAATTTTTGAAACAATATGACATTTACTAACGCGGAAGCGTATGATATGTTACGAATATATTTTCAATGTTTCGAAAATGCTGAAATTGCGGCTTTGACAATATGTAATATAATGTCCACAAAGAAGACATTTTTCTCCAGAAATGTTTTCAAGATTAGCTAGGCGATTACGGGAGACTGGCAATGTGCAGCCCATTCAAGCAGATGTAAGAATTCGTAAAAGACGTACAGAGGAAAACATTACTAACGTTTTGGCCTATGTGCATTACGATCCCACTTTAAGCATCAGAAATGTTTTCAACGACCTGCAAATTTCAAAAACAGTTGTCCACAAAATTCTTCAAGAGAATAGTATGTATCCCTACCACATTGTTTTACATCAAGCATTGCAAGATTCTGATTATGATAGCAGACTGAACCATTGTCATTGGATGGTAAATATGATTTGGGAAATTCCAAATTTTCTGTCATTAATATTATGGACAGATGAAGCAACGATCAGTAGTGCAGGAGGTGTAAATTTACATAACATGCACTACTGCTCCAAATAAATCCACATTGAATGGGGCAAGTGCAACACCAAAATCGCTGGAGTTTGAATGTATGGTGCGGAATTGTGGAAGAAAGAATTATAGGTCCACATTTTTTTGACCAAACCCTTAACGGAGAACTGTTTTTGGAATTTTTGAATGATTTTCTTCCACCACTTTTAGATGTCATCTTCTTGGAAACAAGAAGAAATATGTGGTTTCAGCTTGATGGTTGTCTGGCGCATTATAATTGAAACGTACGGCAGCATTTAGGCGAGCGATATCTAAATCGTATTATTGGAAGAGAGAGTCTGTTTCCCTGGCCGGCTTGCTCGCCGGATCTAACTTGCTTAGATTTTTACTTATGGGGTAAACTGAAAGACCTGGTTTTTCAAGATATACCAACAACTAGAGAAAATATGATAGACAGAATACGAAATGCTATTAGAAGCTTGTCCGGAGCTTGAACTTGAAGCAGCGGTTTTTTCTACTAAAACTAGGTTGAATAAATGCATCGAGAATGATGGAAGGCATTTTGAACACTTGTGAGTTGTTTGTGGCTAAACTTTGTCTAATCAAATACTCGTTGAATTAATAAATAAATTATTTAATTAAATATTCGTATGTCAACTGAATAGCAAATCGGAAATCTCAGTTTCAATAGTTATGGAAAGGTTTTGATACGTAAAATTCGACTCATAAATCACAACAAATAATGATCTTATATTATTACGAGTATTATTCTCACAATTTTCGTCAAATTTTTGAAAATCGAGTTGATAGAGACAACTTGGGAGCTGATTTCAGGTTTTCTCAATCAAGCCGATGTACTCCGAAAATTTGAGAAAAATAGTAGAAATAATACTTATAATTAATGAGAATATTATTTGTCATCATTAATGAGTCGTATTATTACATATGAAACGCTTTCAATTGCTATTGAGATTTCTGCGTCGCTCATTATTAGCTGACATACGAATCAAATATTAAAAAAATCCTCCTGTGATTTGTACTTCCTTCATTTCATTGTTATTATTGATGCTCCTTTCTTTACTATTGTTGTTATTACTGATGTTTTTTTTTAAATTTTATTGTTATCATTGATGTTTCGTTTCTTTTATTTTATTGTTATCACTAATGTTCCGTTGGCCCGTTGGCTTTCAAACAAATTACGTTTGTTACATTTTTTTTCTATAAATCGAAAACAAATGAAGACATCGCGATGTGATTTAAAATTTTAAAAAAAACATCACCGTTCTCATTTCAATTTTTCTTAAATGTCACAAAAACAAGTAATCGCTGCAGATAATCTTGAAAACACTTCTCGAGAAAAATGTCTTCTTTGTGGAAATTGTATTACATATTCTCGGGCCGCAATTGCAGCATTTTCGAAACATTGAAAATATATTCGTAACATATCATACGCTTCCGCGTTAGTAAATGTGATAGTGTTTCAAAAAATTGATTTTAGAGGTAATCTAAGTGACAGAAACTATCAGACTTTACTTTTGACGAATGTCAAATATATTTAAAGTAGCGTTACCATAGTAACGGTTTGTATTTCTCGCTAAGGTAACTTTATCCGATTGAAATAGTTCAATTTCCTAGATTTTCCCCTATAAATCGAGAACGGAAGGAGATATCGCCATGCGGTTTTCACTAAAATATAGCTGACTTTATAACGGCTAAGAATCTGTAAATGAAACACTACTGTTCTGTTTAACTTTTTCCCAAAAATCACAAAAATATGTAATTGTTGTTGATAACGCCCTCTAGTTTGTATGTTTCAAACTAGATGATTCAACAAAAATATTTTCTTAAAAGACCATAAAATTCTCTTTCAAACGATATCAAAAATATTTCAATAGCTTCAATGGTTCAGAAGATATTGCAATTCAAACACTGAAAAATGATTTGACCTCCCCCTCCCTTATTATGACAGATACGGAAAAATGTCATGAGACAAAATGATGCCGTATAACACAAGCAATAAAACTATACCTTCAAAGTTGGGGCTTATCGTCCAACTTTCCGAGATAGCATAAAGTTTATGTTCCTTCATAGCATTTGCGCCCCCTTGCGGTCGATTGACGAACTTCAAAATAATTTCCAGCCTTTTCTCTTAGCCACTTTATATATAAGGATTTTTTTCCAAGCCTCTAGGCCTTACCATTGTCGAGATACGGCCGCTCCGTATCCTTATCGGGACACCCGGTACAATTTTAAAAAAACAAATAAATAGAAAATAATAAAAATTGATAATATTGTTTTTTGTAGTACTTTTTTTTTCTTTTTCATCAAAGAAAAGTGGGTTTGGGGGCGTTTGGTTTTTTTAATATTTTGGGAGAGGTTGTGTAAAGATAAAATCTAAAAACAATAAAAATTATACAAAAATTATAAGGGTTTTCTTTCATAATAAGAGTTAATGTTGGGTTGTTGTGTTTTCCTATTAATTAAACTTTTCCAAAAAAAAAAGAATAATAAAATTAAGGAAAATAAATTTTAATCAAGTATGAAAAGATATATATTTTTATTTTAAATTTTATTTAGATTAATAGATAAGTTTTTTTTTTTCAAAAAAAAAAAGAAAATTTTTTTTTTTTAGAAAAAGTTTTATCTTTTTTTTAAAAAATTGGGTTCTCGAAGTCTTCTGCCTCACAAGAATGTATTGTACTAGAAGAAGATAGTTTCTATTTTATTTCGTTTATTTTTGAACCCAAATGGGCAAGTGATTTTTCTATAGCGTTAAACTGAACATATTTCTCATTAAACTCACAAATCGACTTATGTAACTCTTTGATAGAATTGAGGGTAACAACGAAAATAAAAATAAATAAGTTGTTTTTTCGAATCCTTTAAAGCTTTTTGTTCATTGCGATTCAAATTCATACACCTGTTGTGAACCGGTAATTATACTTAAAGCATTTAAATGTATCAGGTGCCTTAATTATTTTTGTCATTTTAAGCATGATGACACGTCTAATAAAACCATTGTAGATATTTAAATAATATCACTATCGCGTTGATGTGCAAAACAAAAACTTGAGTTGCTTTTTGTTATCAATGCAAGAACACCGTTTAAATACGATTTGTAAAGTATTTCACATTTATCAAATACATATTGTTTATTATCTGTTAAATTATTAGTAATTACTATTTGAAAGCTGCAAGACTACTAGTTTTATAATTCATTCAACCGTAATAACGGCTTTTACAAGATTTTGTTTTATTTGACATTTTTCAAGAACTTAATTTTACATTTGTTTTATATCTTGTTATTTGTGTTCAGTTTACGATTCCCTTTCAAACAAAATATACTAATGCAGTTACTAGCTCAAAAAAAGTATTCTATTCCATTTTAATTATTGAAAGATAATGTGTATATCGGTTTGTTTATTTTTCTATGTCTGCTTTCACCTCCAGTTAACTTTATCAGTCGGTTAACTACTATGGAAACACAGTTTTGAGCCAATCAAATCATTGGATAGTCTCGTTTCCAAGGTGATTAACGGACAGATAAAATTAACTGGAGGTGAAAAGACCAGACCAAAGAATATTAATAAAAGTTCTGTAGAAAACAACTCAATAGTTTGAATTAACCGACGTTTTGCTCTGTACTCAAAGGCTTTTTCAAGGCTAGATAAAATTCAACAACTACATTTTGATTTATTCTTAAATAAATTTAGCTGGTAGAAGATTTTTAGAAAATAAAAGAATAAACGCTTTTCCTTTTCTGTGACATGAATATTTTGTTTGTTTATAAAATTTTTGCTTTATTATCATCATCATTATCAGAAGCTTCATATACTTAAGATTCTTTGGCATTTAGAAGACTTCTTCTAATTTAAGACATTCTTTATTTCAGAAATATGTGTGTTCCTAACTTAAATATGACTTACTTATACATTACTTTCTGTTTAGAAACAATTAGGTACTGTGTAAAAATAAAAAAAAATTTGCTTTTGTATGGTAACTATTAGGGGCAAAGCTTAAGAGACCGGTTACTGTTGAAATACTTGTAAGTTTTTAATTTTATAATAGTGTTTGTTTAACATATTCTTTGTGATTTTATTATTTATTCATTTAAATCAATTAGAAACTTTTTAAAACTTTAAGAAAGTTTCTAATCTTACTTTGTCGCCATCCTGAATTATACTCTCTTTTACTGTAAGTTGTTAAAGCTTAAAAAAAACGTTTAATAATCAGAAAAAAACAAAATTACACTTTAGGTATGGTTTCATTGTTTGAAATTTAGTAAAACAATTCATCGCCTAATACGAAAAACTTATTACGCAATATATTTCTAAAAGAAAGTGTAGAAGGGGACACAATCGATTACATTCGTCTTATGTTCTTGATGAACAGAACTGCTTCTACTTCACTAGTCATTCAACTTGATGCTCAATGCGTTAGATTATCCCTTATAGTCGATTAAATGTTCAGAGTATTACCAGAAATAGATTTGATAGGATTACATGATAGTTTGAGAATAGAAGACAGAAAAAAAAGCCATATTGAAGGTACTAATTTGAGTAATTAAACCACCCACAAATTTAATTATGTTTACTAAAAGCATTAATTTAAAGACATTAAAAGTAAAGTTAGTACGCTGTAAAAAGTACTTTTAAAGTAATAAACAGAAATAATCTGCTAATTACCCTAAGAAGGACGTAGGGATAGCAGAAATATATCAAACTTCTAACTTAATTGCTGGGTAAAATTAAATTTTGTTCCAAAGAGCTTGAAAGTAATATCATTTATATTGATCGTTTTACCCTTCCAGTCGAAGCTTTTAGACCCCCATGTTTGGATATTTTGTGGATATTGAAATTATAATTATGAACACCACGATAATGTGCAAATTAAGACTTACATTAGCGTGTCGAGTTTCTTAGTAGCTAAAGCTTCCCCCCTAAGACCATTTATTCTCATAAACTAGTCGATTTTTAATAAATTCGTTAAAAACATACCTGTAACTTTTAAGATTACAAAAATACTGGTGGGTGGATGGGTTGATATTTGGCATTCGTATATTCCTGCATCGGATGGTTGAACGTGTTTAATTAACAAACCCCAGTTTTGTAGATGCCGAACATGTTCTACTAATAATCTGCCATCAGAGCTATATGTTGTTAATCCCACAGTCAGAAGTCTGTGATCGTCCTTTCGTATCCACGAAATCTGTAAGTGGTGTATTAATTTACTAGAAATGTTACAGATAATACTAACCACTCCAGTATTAAACTTTCGTACTACGCATGGCAATGTAGCAGTTCCTCCAATTTGTGCTACAACCACAGTGCTATTATCTGTCGCGAAGATGCTCGATCGACTATTCTGAGTATTTTTTAGTGTGTTTTCAGCTACGTTTTCTTTGCTCCGATGACGCACATCGTAACTTCGTTTATATCGACAAATACTGGATTCTGCTGATTCTGAAAATAAAATAAAGTTGTAATAGTACGGTTTTAGCTTATGCCAAATTTAGACTATATCTTTTTATAGACAAACTAAAAATAAATGTAATATAAAGCAATAAACTATATAATAGAAAACTTTAACAGAGTAGCTTGGATTAATCGATTTATCCTGAGGGAAAACCAAAATGTTCACGAAATACAAGTCCCCAAAGTATTATCGTAAACTTACTTGTGTAGTAAATAAATTATCTCAGTAACATTATAGTATGAATTTCTTTTAGTTAAACATGCGTCGGGGTGGTGTTACATTTCGAACTTAAACAATTACCTTTAAGGAAAAGTAACATGCAAACCAGAAATTGATTAAACTTAATATTACAACTAATAAGAGTTTTTAGAATAAACGACATTCTATAGTAGTTTTAATTAGTTTTTAACAAACTTTTTTTGACGTACCGTGCAAACCAATTAATCACCACGTCCTTTAGTTGTTGGCGTTTAAAACTTTTTCTATCTAAAATTATAATGTAAATCAAAAACTAAATATTGATCTTAAATTAATTGAGCTTCTGTAAGTTCGATTTAATATTGAGCATTGTTAAACTTGTACTGAATTACGTTTGATATGTGGGTTAGGTTCAATCCATATTTATACTAAGGATTAATTTCAAGAGAACATTAAGTTTTTAGACAAGGTGTGGCTATGACTTTGACATTATTATTGAATCTTACTTCCTCAATACAGCACCGTTGCTTGTTTGGCAGAGAATATTTAGATGTATCGTATATGCAACCAACAATACGCATCTTGTTATCAGAAATGCGAAAAATTTGTTAATATCAAAGTCATAGTTATACCTTTTCTAAAAACTTTATGTTATCTCAGTAGAATAATACATACTGCGTAAATAGTATTTAAAAAGAATTTTATTTAGGGCGAGTATCTAGAGATATTTATAAAACAAATTGCATACTATAGTTTTTCTACGACCAACACAAAAATACCAACATTTGAAAATTACGTTACTTCAGCTTAACAAACACAATAACAATACAAAATTCTGAGGTAACTATAGATTAACAGTGACAAGAGATTAGAAACATTTTGATAATTAAAACTAACACTAACACGTGATATAATTAGTTTGAAACCAAGTTCACCCCGTGACTAAAAACAGTTCTTGCCAACGTCGTGTCGTGACTGAAACGCACAAAACCACATCTTGTGAATGTAAATTTAAATAGTTACTTATCATCGTGCCAACATATACGATAAATTGTGGGTGGGGGTAAAAAAATAACAAAACCAAATATTTAAAATAATAATTGTAGTCCTGACACATTAGAATTATGTACATGTGTTCCTCTTGGTGTGGTAAAAACCACTCTTAAAAGTCTTCTCAAATTTCTGCTAACCTTTGCAACTCATTATGTTTTCAACACACCTAAAACCAGTATCCCCTCAATAGATCTTCAAATACTTACTTAAAGCTGTAAAATATCACAAAGAAGGTTGAGCTACAAACATTCTACGGTAACGTACACTCAATAAATAGAGGTTTAAAATTTGCATTATCGATCTTAATCGTGCTGTATTGTAACGTTCAAGTCGTTCATTTTTGATATAAAGGTTTCAAATTTTTTTATACAATTAGATATACCTGTGATGTGATACAAAACAGTCAAATTATCCTTGATTTAGTCAACACTTACACCTAAATTAATATTATAAATGGGATGCCATGGAAAATTCAGTTTGCGGTAAGAGAAAACAATAAAGGAAGGAAGAAGGGGTTTTTTTAACAGAGGTAAGAAAGAAATGAAAAAAGAGAAAATTAAATAGAAAGACGAAATAAAGAAAGTTATGAGAACTATAGTAAGAACAGCAGAAGAAGATAAATAAGAAATAATAACGATATATGGAAAAAAAATGGAAGGAACTAAAGAAAACATAGGAAAAAATAATCAAAAAGAAGAAAAAGAAAGATAATGATTGGAGGCGACTTTAATGCAAGAACAAGGAAAGAAGGAGGGATAATTATAAATGGAGAAAAAAGAAGAAGGAGGTCAACGGATAAAAAATTGACGGGATAAGAAGAAAAATTGTTGGAATTGTGTGAGGAAAGGGGATGAACAATAATGAACGAAAATATGGAAGTAGGCAAAAAAGGAAAAGTGAAATAGGACGATCGGAGGTTGATTATGTGATTGTAAATGAAAGGTTAGGAAAACGAAGAAAATTTGAGAATATGAGATGAGGAAGAATTAGAACATCAGCCAATGGAGGTGAGCATAATAATAAAGGGAGAGGATGACGAAGAAAAAAAAGAGTGGAGAGAAAAAAATGTGGGTTAAAGAAAGTACAGAAAAGTATAAAGAAAATTTGGAGAAGGTATAAGAAACATCAGAAGAGGTCGAAGAAAAATATAAGGAGGATAGGAGAAAAATGGAGGAGAGTAGAAAAAAGAAGTTGACTAATGCACGTAAAAAACTTGAGAATGTATTGCCATGCGCCAAAGTTATTATGATTTTCTGAAGAAGTTGGTAATTAATCAACGAAATATTGGTACCAATAAAAAACTTTGACCACTAACGGCAGTTTTGGTTACGTACCAAATATTCATTCTTGCGCTGGTACGGTAAATGATTAAATTTTAAAATGGAAATATAAACAGAAATGAATACTTAAGTGAATGATACGAAACTGGCGTCCGGGTGTTGCCTTTAGTTGCGATATTGCTAATCAACGCTGTTTCAGAATTCTAACGCTGTGACTTCATGCAAATACAGATATATTTAGAAACAGTCCCTTGATTATTTATCCATTTTATATCCTCAAAACTTGCACGGGAAATACGTAGATTATTTCATCACCTAGTAGCAAAACAGCAATTGCACGTTGGCGATTATGGAAGTCAGAGAAGATAATTCGGAGAATACGCAGGAAGGAGTAAAAAACCGTAAAAGAGAAAGCTTAAAACTTTAGAGAGAACTAATTAATACACAAACGGTAAACACTGCATTTTACCGTAGAAATCTCACAATCGAGTATCGCTTTCTAGTCGACGTTAAAGTGTATCTTTCGCATTGCGCAAAAAAATACTCTGCATTCCAAACATTAAAGGTAGAAAGCATATACCGGTTGAATCGAAGTTAAATATACAGTTTCTCTAACAAAATATGTACATTAAATTTGTTTAATATATTAGGGAGGATTGATAAAAGACAAAATAAAAGTTACAACGTAACAATAAACTCATCTTAGCATAAAATTATTTAAAAAATAGTTTTTTACGTAAACATTTTTATTGTTTTTGTTTTTCCTTCTCTCTTTTACAAATTATAAATTCTTGTAATTCTCTTATGTTTGTTACGCATAGTTTTCTGTCGAGGGTTAATATTCTTTTATTCCTGATAGATGGCGGCACCTGTGTTACTCCTTCTAACGTGAATTATTCGTTTTACGTCATTTCCTTTTAGACGTGCGTTGTTGTTTTGCGATATTTTGGTTTATGCTGTTTAGATACAAAATATACGTAATTATTTGGATTTATCTTTGGCATCAGTAGTGATCCTCTATTCTTTTTAGCTTATTTTGTTTGATAATAACCAGAAGTTTTTATTGAAGCAGCTGGTATCGTATACTCGTAATTCAATTCTTTTCTTCTACACAAAAATTACTACGCAAATTACTACATAAATTACGATGTGAATTACCATGCAAAATTGTGGTGCATTATTTCAACCGATATTAGAAGTGCTTTAAGCGGGATTTTCACATGGTACTTGTCTAAATCGTTATGGAGTTTTTCCGTCCGGATACCTTATCTTGGTACACGTTCACTTGGTAACATGGGTTTGGGGGTGTTTGTTTTTAAGAGCGTGGATTTGATCACTCTTTGAAAGCAAATATAAACTGTTAATAAAGGCGCCCATTTATTTTTCTTATGGACGGGCCGAAAAGAATAGGCCTAGACATTTTTTATTACATTTTTCGGAATGGCTTCGATCTCTTACACCTATTGTAAAAATTTCATCAACGTGCCTTTTATAATAAAATAAACCCAGATTATTTATAGGCATACAAGTACACAACTTTTGTTCTATTTAACCGACATTGTATATCCAACGGTTTCCGATATTCCCATGTAGTTAATTTTAAACTGGACGCACTGTATTGCAATGGTATGAGGTTATACGTTTCATAAAAAATATTTTTTGTGTTTGTTGAAGTTTTAATATTAATTTATACTTTAAAAATCATCAAAATAAATGACTCTTTGAATATCTCAGGGTTTCTTTTATCGAGTAAAATTTTGTATGTGCAATTTTATTTTTCAAAACTTATAATAATGCTCTGTACTTTATACCAGGAATAACAATTATCTCTCTCTTTCTAAACCACCAAATCTGGACTGACTTTCATGTTGCTACCAGTAATTAAAAACCACAATGTAACCAAGAACATTAATTCTTTATTTTCACACACATAAAATCAAATAAAATTACGCGGTTTAAATTAAATATTTGTAACAGCGCTTTAAACATAAGCGACCACATGGTTATCTAATACGTATACGCATACGTATTTCGGTCATAAAACAAGTGGTGTTATTGTGTGCGACCAATGTTTATTTATAAATAAACTCAAAGACTAAAGTACAAACTACTACAATAATTAAAACTGGCCACCAATACAAGTATGTGCTTTATTATTTCCTTTTTGTGATCTTCCTTAATCCGCTTTGCAGGTTACTCCGTTGCAACCCAGATTTTGTTGGATGCTATGCAAACTGCTTCCCTTTTAGGTCTACCTTATCAACATTCGGCTTATACTTTATTTAAAACTTTTGACAAACACCTTATTGGGTAATTATTCTTGCTTTTATTATTTAAATTATTTATTTCATTCAATGCATTTGTGTTTTACTATCTTTTTAGATTTATTTGTTAGCGTGCAACTCGAATTAACTTCTACGCGTCACATTAAATTTTAATTATTTGTTTATCTGCGTTGTGATGTCGTGTTTCGCTCTCTCTTTCTATTTTCACTAAATTTCCGTCGTTATTTCAGCACGGTCTAAATACGGAAGATCTCTGTCGTCTGTTTGCATTTTTATTTATCGGTTTTCCAATCATAGCCTGCTATTTTCTTATTTTTAAAACTAAACTTATCCAAGTTCGCAACATTTCGTACCACCATCTTTTGATATTTTTCTTGATTTACCTAGCTTTTGTCTAGTTTTCTGTAATTTTGCTTTTTTTCTTTCGGAGTTAATTACTTTTATGCTCAATAATTAGGAAAACATTCCTTATTCATCCTTTACACGCATTTTGCATGAATTCGATGTGTTACAAAGATATCGGCCGTTGAATATTTGCATTTACGTAACCTTTGTTACCATTGGCGTTTTTCTCAATTATTTTGATTTATTCAGTTTTGCGGACTATTTTTGACATTTAATCACGTTCCTAAACCACATAGTCTCACATTCGCACATTTAGTTATTAATTTCCCATTTCATTATAAGATCAGTAACCTTGACATTTATTTAATTTCTCTAAAAACTATTACTGAAACTAATGTATTCTAGAGTTCGGTGTTGAATTCGACCTTTGGAACTGCGGAGGGATCATAATTAATTAATATTCACACGGAAACATTCATATTATTTAATTGAATAAAATTTGCAGTAGCCATTTCAGGTTTAACAAATTAATTTCACAAACGACACGTCCTACAATAAGAATATATTTTTTTTTATTATACCATACTAATATTTAGGGTTTATCGGTACTCATTGATTAGATACTTTGCAAACAACCATTGCTAAGGTAAATTCGGTAAATGTACAGATGACTAGTAAATTTAATTTGAAATGAAGAAAAATGCAAGTTTTATAAATCATCGTTAAATATTAATGGTATGATCATTGGTATAATAAAAAATACTGAACGACACACGGCCTCGATTTTATAGCTTCAATCCCGTCTGCTTTTTTTAACATATCGGCCTAATGACGTTAATAACTATAATCACTGCCGATGAAGTTGTTGTTTTGATAAATGAAAAAATAACCAGTATTCATGACTGCATATACAGGGTGATTGTTTGGAACCGTACATTAGAAGAATCTAGGGATGGGGATATCGTATGACTTTGAAATATTGTTGTTGGCGGGGGGGGGGGGGGGGGGGAGAGGGGGGGGGGGCCGGGGGCGGGGGGGGCGGACGGCGGGGGGGCAGCAGGCCGAGGGGAGGGGGGGGAGCGCCCGCCCCCCCCGGGCGGCCCCAGAGGACGGGCCCCCCCGCCGCGGGAGGGGGCGCCACCACAGAGGCGAGGGAGCCAGAGGGCCCCACCAGGGGCGCGCGGCCCCAGGCCCCCCGGGACAGGGCCCCAGAAAGACCAGGGGGCAGGAGGGCCCAGCCCAACCCAGAGAAGAGGGGAGGACCCCGCCAGGCAGCGCCCCGGGCCCCCACCAGGGCAAGCCGGGGCAGAGCCGGCCACACAAAGACACCCGGGGGGACAAGAAAGGGAGGCCCACAGAGCAGGCCACGGGGCCCGGACCGGGCCCGGCCAGGGGGACACAGGGGGGGGGGGGGGGGGGGGGGGCAACCAGACGGGGGGGGGGGCCAGGGAGGGGCACCCGGCCAACACCCGGAGGGACAGCCAAACCACGCCAGCAGGCACAACCCCCACGCCCCCCCCCCCCCCATTGGGCGGGGGGGCCCCCGCGGGGGCGCGGGGCGGGGGGGGGGCGGGCGGGGGGGGGGGGGGCGCGGCCCGGGCGGCGGGGGCGGGCGGCCGGGGGGGCGGGGCGGGGGGGCGGGGGGCGGCCCGGGCCGGCGGCCCGGCGGGGGGGGGCGGGCGGGGGGGGGCCGGGGCGCGCGGGGGGCGGGGCGCGGGCCGCGGGGGGGGGGGGGGCCGGGGGCCCGGCCGGCCCCCGGCCCCCCGCGGGGCCCCCGCCGGCCCCGCCGGGGGGGGGCGGGGGGGGCCGCGGCCGCCGCGCCGCCGCCCCGGCCCCCGCGCCCCCCCCGCCGCCCCCCCGGGCCGCCCCCCGGGGGCCGCGCCCGCCCCCGCCGCCGCGCCGCCCGCCCCCCCCCCGCCCCGCCCCCGCCCGCGCCCCCCCCCCCCCCCCGCCCCCGCGCCCCCCCCCCCCCCCCCCCCCCCCCGCCCCCCCGCCCCCCCCCCCCCCCCCCCCCCCCCCGCCCCCCCCCCCCCCCCCCCCCCCCCCCCCCCCCCCCCCCCCCCCCCCCCCCCCCCCCCCCCCCCCCCCCCCCCCCCCCCCCCCCCCCCCCCCCCCCCCCCCCCCCCCCCCCCCCCCCCCCCCCCCCCCCCCCCCCCCCCCCCCCCCCCCCCCCCCCCCCCCCCCCCCCCCCCCCCCCCCCCCCCCCCCCCCCCCCCCCCCCCCCCCCCCCCCCCCCCCCCCCCCCCCCCCCCCCCCCCCCCCCCCCCCCCCCCCCCCCCCCCCCCCCCCCCCCCCCCCCCCCCCCCCCCCCCCCCCCCCCCCCCCCCCCCCCCCCCCCCCCCCCCCCCCCCCCCCCCCCCCCCCCCAAAAAAAAGGGAAAAAAAAAAAAAAGGAAAAAAGAGGGGGAAAAAAAAAGGGGGGGGAGGGGGGGAAAAAAAAAGAAAAAAAAACCAAAATTAATCTAAAAGTAACTGCTAAAACCAAAAAGCCATATGTAATATGTAATCGTATTTGAAATAAGAGAGTATGTGTCAACTTCCGGTATTTCTGAAAGTACCCCCTTCTTGAAAATATTTTTATTACAAAGATCACAACGAACTTCGGCCAACAACAAAATTTCAGATCTATACAATTTCCCCATCCTTAGACTCTTTTAATGTACGGTTCCAAACAATCACCCTGTATATAAACCATACAACTTTTTTTATTTTTGAAATTCTCTCGAAAAGTTCAGTTTAAGAAAAATAGCTAGTTTTGTAAAAGTTATATCAAGAAGTAGTAGTACATGCAACAAATAAATAATTAATCGATTACGGATCGTGTTTTCGTGAATCCTAAAAAAACCAGGCTTGGTTAATAATAAAACTATCATAGAGGTCAATTACAAATAAATAAAACTCTTAATTTTAGTTGAAAACTAAATGGGCGTCTTTGGGTTTCTATTTATGTCTGTGTAAACTTCCACCAGTTTTCAATAGATTATAGTCGGGCATTGCTACTACGTTATATCTACGTATAAAAATGCAGAATTTTATTTTTGAGATTAATGACAATAAGAAGAAACTCACCCATAATTTTTAAAACCATATCTAATAAAAATTATTAAACGAAAAACACATTCTGTTACGGTTCAAAATACTCGAACCCGAACGTAGGTCGCGAGAGTTGCACGTTGCGACAAAAATGAAATTTACCGCGCATGTTACGATTTTTCTCATCGGCGGATCGATTTATTCTCAATATTAATCGAAACGACGGGCGGACATCTTGTGACTTTCTCTTCCTATTGGGCGGTTGTCGGTGCTTTACGAAGCTAAAAATTACACGTAAAATATCAATGTGGCTTTAATAATTGCAAGTTAATTTAGTGTGGAAATATAAATCCAACCGATTTCGCCCACGTAATTTGACCTCATACTCTACTCGTATATTGCTGTCTAGATAATTCCTGGGAGCGGTGAAACAAACAATTGGGAATCCTTCGCTATAAGAAACTGCCACGATGTCGCCGATCTCAAAGCTGCCACGGCCAATTATACTTACACCGGTTGAGAGTCGCGCACCCTGCGTTCTTGCTATTTCAAAGGAAACGATCTGTTTTTAGAGTTTTGTTGTCTCGTCTTTCTCAGAGATATTCTACCGATCTTCTAGTGACTGTCACCTGCTGTCGTTAGCAAGAATCTTTCTTATCAGAACTACATGCATCAGCACACAGCTAAGTTTATTGTTTAAGGAACTTATTTATTCTTGCATGCGTTTGGAGCTCACGTACATTTAACATTAAACTGTTTGAATTCCTAGTGTATAAGCAAATTGTTATTCGGGGTAGACTCCACCCATCGTCGTTTGGTTTTGTTTTCACTAGCTCCATCAGCTTTCAATAAAGTGGGTGAAGCTAAAACAAAAGGCCTTTTGGGTTGGCGGGAGCTACGTACCGTACTCGTCCGAGTTTAATTATAGTTTTTACGTCACTGTGTGACGTGTGTACGTCGGGTTTTCTTAATCACCAATCTTAAATTGGTAATCTAACTGTAATTTGGGGTGTAACCAACAAAAACTTAACTGAGTTTAAACATATTTGATTGCGAACTCTAAGTACTTTTTTTGTTGTAATACACCAAGTTTCATGCGACCGAATTTCTCACTTCTCCCCGATTCTTCTAATATTTTAAGTTGTATTTGCTATATTTACATGTCTGTTTGTCTCTCTAAAATGTGTGTTTGTGATCGTTGTAGCGTAATAGACCTTAAGTAAAACCTATTGAATTCCTGTTGGTCGGTTTTATTTCTTTTACCCAGAAGGTAGCGCCTCGTTACGCAGCAGTTAATTTTTTGTTCCTCAAGAACCTCTCCAACTCACAGACTAAGCCGGATACTGCTGTGCTAACACTTACAAATACGGGATCTTTCACGAATTTAGTGCTCTATTTTGAGCCAAATATTATTGTTTTTTTTCTAGGTTGCATTGCTAGAGCCGTCACTTCCTTTTATTTTTATTATTTGTGAACTACAATTGTTACAATTGTTACATAAAATTTCTAAAATTTTTAAACCGATTACGTAATTTCTTTAAGAAATTGAATATATAGTATTACATTACTGTATTAAAACAATGAGTAAGTGGTAATAAATGTAATAATTATATTAGAAAGTGCCTCTATTAATTACTTTATCTGTGCAAAATTTTTATTTTATCTTGAAATATGGTCATTTTCAAAACCACCAAGTATTTATTTATTTATTTATTCGTATGGTACATTTTAAATATTGTATTGTGATATAAGTGTTATGTATAGTGCCCGAGGATCAGTATAAACCTGTATAGTGTGGTGACAAAACCGTGTGCAATTGTAGATTGGTTCATCTTAACAAAGCATTTGCTTCTAGGTTTAGAAAAACCACTAAAACCTAAACATGCCAACCCTTACCTACTTTAGTATTCTTATGTAATAATATTAATTAGTTATGTAAACATTATAGAAGGTAAATAAGAACATAAAATATAACAGCACAGCCATTGTATGCAACGACATATAATAGACCGATCCAAACGCCAATCACAAATTCAAAAAGTAGGTTAAAAAATAGCAAAAAATCATAGAAAAACAGATAATCAGAACAGAGAATATAAAATATTGCTGAACTTCAGATGTCCTTATGATTCGTAAGCCATAGTATAGCTTCATCCGTTAAATTATGAATGTTTGGAAAGTATTTAAACTACATGATAAGTGAATGTCTTTGTTCATAATTTACAATAATAATATGGAACAACAAAGGATAAAATAGTATAATATAACAAATATTATTTTCTTTTTAAATTATTTTTAACCCTAAACCGTTGTTCATCAACGTATTTTGGTATTTTCTTTTAATCGCAAAAGAGCGTTTAAACAAAAACTGAGCTTGGTAGGTCTAGGAAATCTTTTCGACATTTGGTAATTTTTTAACAAAATAGTCAGATGACGTTAAACAAACACCAAAAGTTTGGCAAAGCTTTGAATCTAATAATGTTAAAATTTCTGGTTCTTTTAATTCTCAAGAAAGGTAATAGAAGATACCACTCTAAAAGTACTTGGATAAAAAGGACAAGAATGCACTCATATTAAAAGAAAATATATAAATAAAAAATATTGGTTGATTATAAAATAAGTATAAAATAAAAAAGGTGACACCCTTGACTCAACTCAAGACTGCTTTTTTGAATTACGTCTCGTTTATAAATTATTACGTAAATTTTGCTCCAATCTTATTAAGTCCTTAAATCAGACCCCATACTTAAAAAGCAATAGTGTATAATAAATTAAATTCTCTTAGTACATAGTTATTAATTGGTTTTGTTGTCATAATTTTTATTAAATAACGCCCTATTTACCGCTTAAAATTCTACGAAAGTTTTTTTTGTTTTTTTAAATTTAATTTAAACAATATACACTTGTAAATATGTGTTTCTATAAATTAAAATTGTACATTATTAATTGGTAATTAAATGTGCTTTCGTAAGGTGCCTAAACAACTCAATAGCTTGATATTGCCGACGTTTCGCCCAGCATTGTATAGGCTTTACCAAGACTATCATAAAATTGAGTTGATTGTGAATAATTTGGTTAAATTATAATATAGTAATAGACGTTTGAATCTTTCATTTGGTGTTTTGTGTGTTTTTTTTTAAATTTTAATTAATAGATATTTATAATAGGTATTTATAATTGATGAATTTTACCAAATTATTGATAACCAACTCCATTTTGTAAAGAACTTGATAAACTCTGCACAATGCTGAGGAAAACGTCGCCAATCTTATCATGTTGAGTTGTTTTTGTACACTTTACCTCCACCAAAAAATAAGAGCGCCTTTAATTATTAAAAAAAATTTAATAAAAAATTTAATCGGAAATAGGTTTATTTCGTAATGTGCAGGTTTCACAACAAACATCAACATTTAAAAAATAACGAATAAAAATTAGTTTTAGAAATTTCTATTAAAAGTAACCGCATAAGTTGTATGATCGGCTTCTTCAATTGGACGACATTATATCATAGAAGGGACGCATCTTTTTTCAGCAAGATCTTTACAACACCTACTCTTGTGCTGTAAGAAATATGTATAAAAAACTGTTAACGCGTATTTTGAACTTAAAATAGTAACATACAATACAATAATTACAAAAATGTAATCAGATACTAGAACATAGTAATTATGGTTAAAATAGTATTGAATGTGTACCTATTTTTTTGGTACTCAATTTCTAAATTAATTAAATAAATTATTAAATTAATCAATTTAAGTTAATTAAACAAAAAACGTAACACCTACGTTTACTTAACGTAACCTAAATAACCTTTTTTGTGCGTAATCAACGTGTTATAAAAATATATTTAACTGACTAAGCTGCTCTTGTATGAATAGAACGTTTGCAAACGTATCAAATATATATCCTGTTTTACTGGGTTTTTATAAAGATTTTTGACCAAAGCGATTTAAAATATAGAATTTTATAAGAGTATTCATTTACCATTTCTGGTTTTTATGTATAAAATTAAAAAAAAACTTGTTTACATTTATATAATTTTCTTAATTATTTTTTAAATTTTCTACTTAATTGATTAGAATTAGATTAGAAATGATTTTATTCTTATCTTTCCACATAGAACCATTCTAGGTAGCGCTTTTTATTATCTAATTAGTGTTTGTTTAATAAATCGATTAATCAAACAGTAACAATTTGAAAAAGTCAATTTAAGAAATTACAACATAAACATTATAGCATACATTTTAATGTAATAAATAAAACCAGCAAAATCGTATTTGTTTTACATACACGTGTATTCGAAACTAAATTCGAACTTTGAATTGCAAAAACTGAAAACAACTTATTCTCAAATGAAAAATAATCAAAAAATTTAAATTTTCCACGCTGATGCACTACATTTTTTTTAGAAAGTGCCCGCCAGGTGTCGTTTATGTAAATTTGTACTCTTTGCATATTAAAATAAAGAGTTTTAATGTTAGTAACAGAAATTGTTTCCATCTAACACTGAAAAATGTACATTAAGGTTTTTGCTTTTAATTTAAATTAAAAACAGTAAGACAAAATATAAAACTGATAATGAAACTAACTATTTTTCTAGTTATACTTTGCAAATTGTTTAAATAATGCAGCCTTTTTGTAGTCACATTTTTATTTACATGTTTAATTAAATTGTTTTAGAAAAAGAAGCTTGGTTATACAGGGTGTTTCATTAATCAGTACAGAAAATGAAACTGGAGATTTCTTGCAAAATTTAAAGGGGGGTTTAACATAAAAAAATTTCCTTAAAGCCTCCCCTGAAGAGTTAGACAATCTGTAGCAATGCTAGGTAGCGTTAACGGAAATTTGTTCAAAAGAATAAGAGCCTGTATTCAAGAAAATGGTGCCCATTTTGAACAATCTCTAAAATAATATTGTTAATTTAATTTAAAAATGATAGTTAATAATAATATTGTTATTTATGTCAAACTTGCATACGCAACTTATTAATTAAAAATTCTGCAAGTTCGCTTAATTTATTTTTTTGGTGAAAAGTATTGAGTTTACGTGAAATTTTTAAGAGACAAAAAGTTTTTATTTGAATTGGCCCTCCAAAATCTAAATTTTAAAATTGAAAAAAAATTAGTTAAAAAGTTCTGGTAAAAAACTCTAAGGGGTAGTAAGACTCACCCCCTTGCAGAGAACAAGGGTGAATAAAATTATGAAATTATGGAGGCTTCTTGGTAGTAGTATTTGAATGTTTAGATTTCTTTTTTTTATTTCAAGTCATTTCAGAAAAAATCGATTAATGTGAATTTTTTACACATCTTTAAGGGGCTGTAACTCTTCAGGGGAGGCTTTAAGGAAATTTTTTTTTTATGTTAAACCCCCCTTTAAATTTTGCAAGGAATCTCCACTTTCATTTTCTGTACTGATTAATGAAACACCCTGTATACAGATTGGGTTGCAAATTACCCCCTTAGTTGGTTCTATTCGCATAAGTGAAAATTCTTAAAAGGAGTATATTAATACATTTTCTTGTAAAAACAACAATTATAGTACAATATCCCACTAAGGATATGTAAATGTAAATCGGGAAACTACAACATAAATTGTTCAAACTGAAATCAAGCATAAACAAAGAAAACTAAGAAATTCTACAAAAACGTATTAATAACGTGCGTTTATCTGAGAGATATTCAGTATCTAAAAAAAACTTTAATTACGAATTTTCATACAACAATAAGTTTTTTAGAATTTGTTTTGCAAATAATTATTATATCGGCATGAATGTAGAACAGCAAGATATAAATGCTATATATAGCAAAGAGGGGAAGGGGGAGAGAGAGAGAAATGGGGAGCAAGAAAGCAAAAAGGGGGAGGAAGGATATAAAATACTTTTTTGGAATGTGGCGGGTATAAAGAACAAAGGAAGGTGATTTTGGAGATATATAGAACAATTTAAAATGGTTGGGATGACTGAAACGTGGATGGAAGAGAAAGAATGGGAACAGTGGAAAGATAGGATGCTGGAAGAGTTTGAATGGCAAATACAATACGCGGAAAGGAGAGAAAGGAGGAAGGGGGAATAATTGTAGGAGTGAGAAAAGAATGGGAAATTCTCAGGAGAAGACATACAAAACCATTGATACAAACGGATGTAAAACGGACAGGGGTGAGATATACCAAGTAATTACGGTGTATGGGAATAAGATGAATGAAACACGAGAAAAAATTGAAAAGGTATTAAAAGAGAGAGAAGAAGAAGAAAAGATAATAATAGGAGGAGATTTTAATGCAAGAATAGGTAAAGAAGGAGGGATGATGATAAACGGAGAAGTAAAAAGAGGAATACAAAAGATAAGAAAATAAATGGACAAGGAAGAAAATTGATTAAACTATATAATAAAAGAGGATGGACAGTAATAAACGGTAACATGGAGGATGAAGGAAAAGGAGAGTACACGTTTATAGGGAGTAGGGGGAGTCGGTGATTGATTACGTAGTGACAAATGAAAAAGGGTTGGAGGACAAGCAAGGGTTTAAGATAGGGAGGAGGAGGAGTCAGATCAACAACCACTAGAACTGACGATAGTGGGGAAGGAGGAAAAGTCGAAAGGTGCAAATGATAAACAAGAGGGGCAATGGGGGTAAAGGAAAGTGTGGACATAGGAAAGTATCGAAAGATATAGAGACAAACTAGAAGAGAACTGGGAACGACAAGGTAAAATAGAGGGAAAGATAAGAATTATAGTAAAGAAAATGGAAGAGGCTGCAGAAACGAGAGAATATAAGAAAGAAGTACAAGAATTAGAGAAAAGGTATGAATGGTGGAATGGAGAGTATTAGATTGCAAATAGAAATTGAGAAGAGACGGAGGACAAAGGAAGAAAGGCAAAATTGAGATAGAGGTGTACAGAGAGTTAAAGGTAAACCTCAAAACAGTTTGTTGAAAAAGAAAGGTAGAATACAGATTAAAATTAGGAAAGGATATAAAAAAAATCAGAAATGAAAGACTAGCATGGGAGTTTATTAAAAGAATAAAATAAAGAAAAAGAGGGTCGGACATAAGAATAGAAGCACGAAAATGTGAGGAACATTGCAAGGAACTACTGGGCGGAATAGAAGATAGAAAGGAAAGAGGGGGTGGAGGAAATAAGCGAAGATCGAGAAAAGGATAGATAGAAATGGACAAAATCGAGAAAGCGATCAGAAAAATTAAGGAAGGAAAGGCAGAAGGCACGGACGGAACACAAGAAGAGCAGTGGATGTATGTGGAGGAGAAAATGTAGGAGAGGTTGAGAAGGATTATGGAAAGGATATGGAAAAGAAAGGATTTCTAAAGCGGTAGAGGAAGGCGATACTGTGTCCAATATATAAGGGTGGGAACAAGACAGAGGCAAAAAGTTACAGAGCAGTCAGCCTATTGAAGGTAGGGTATAAGTTGTATGGGGAAATTTTAAGAAGGAGATTGGTCGAGGGAATAGAGGATAAAGGGTTACTACCAGATTGGCAAGCAGGTTTTTGGAAAAATAGAAGCACAATCGACAATATTTCAATTCTAAAACATGTAGTAAATAGGCAGATTGAGAAGAAGGGGGTAAAATGTGGGTAATTTTTATAGACGTAAAAGCGGCGTTTGACAAGGTGGAAAGGGAGTGTCTGTGGGAGTATTTGAGAATGAAAAGGATAAGTGAAAGTTTGGTAGAGGCGATTGAAGAGTGCTATAACGAAACAAAATGCAGAGCGAGAGTCAAAGATAAAGTGGGTGATGGGTTCAAAATACTAAAAGGATTGAAACAAGGATGCCCGTTGTTTATTTGCAGTATATATAGGGAACATGGAGGAGGAGTTGGAGAAGCAACAAGTGAGAGGGATCGTGGTTGGGAAGAAAAATCATGGAATTAAAGGGAAAAAAGGAAGAGAAAGAAAATGAAATAGTTGTGGGAGGAAGAGGAAATAAAAAAGTGCACAAATACAAATATCTGAGATACGTTATAAGCTATGATAATAATGATAGAGAACATATAAAGAAACTGGAACAGAAAGGCAATAAGTTAGACAAACAAGTATGGGGCACACGGAAAAGAATATTTGGAAAAAACCTTGAAAAAAGAGGATGGCTGTTCGATAAAATGGTAAGAAGTGTTTTGACATATGGAGCGGAATTTAGGGAATTGAAAGAATGGTGAGAGCTAGAAAGAATTCAAGAAAAATATTAAAAATATACACTAGGATTAGAAAAAGAAACACCGGAATATATAGTAGAGGAGGAGGTCAAGATTAAAAAAATTAGAACACAGACAGGAAGAAGGGCAACGAGATATGAGAAAAAGATCGAAAGCAAGAGAGAGAAAAAGATATTAAACGAGTGCTGGAAAGAAATAGAAATGCAGAGGGTAAAATATGAAGTAGAGGAAAGGAAATTATATTACAAAAGAGAGGGGTACGGAAGGGAAGAGATAACAAGAATAAGAAGAGAAGGAAGATCGGTAGAAGCATAGATAGTAAGGAGGGATGTGGACTCGCAAGTGCAAGAAAGAGCAGGAAGAATAAAAGAAGGGAAGTACAATGGAAAATATTGAAAGATAAGGGCAGAAGAAAAACCCAGATATTTAATTGGAGAGGGTGGATTAAGGGATAAAAGAATTATAGCAAAGTTTAGGGTAGAGAATGAAGAAAGGGAAAACAAATATTGGTTGAAGGACGAGGATAGAATATGTAGGATGTGTGGAGATGGGTGGGAGAACTTGGAACACATAAGTAAAGAATGTGGAAAACTGAGGGAAGAGGAGAGAGAGCGAGGAAAACTGCTGGGTAAAAGAGAAGAAGGGATTGAGTGGATGAAAGAGGTAATAAAAAGAAGAGAAGCAATGGAGAAAAGAAAAAGAAACATAATCAAGATATAAAACATAAATTAAGAGTAAAGAAGAAGGAATTATGAAAATGTAGTTATACAAAGGAGAGGGAGAGAAGGAAAAGAAGAAAATCAAATTAATTTCATTTAATATAATTTTGGTATAAAAATGGAAGTAGACTTGGTTAATTTTATGATGTACCTATGTATGATGTAAAAAAAATTGAATTCTTTGTTTATTGTAGAAAACGAATAAATACATTGATTGATATAAATGCTATTAATTTAACATCAAACAAAAATATTTCCCAACAATATAATGGCAATTAAAGGTACATAACAATCATAACCAAATATCTTTTAATAAAAATACAATTAACAAACTTCACGCAATATTACAGTATTTAGAAACATGATTAGATTTATGCTGATGACATTATGAGTAGGTTGAATTGTTATTTTATTAAGTTTATAGAAACTACCATGAAAAAGTTCAACTTCACCGGTCATTATTTGCACTTTTAAGGTAGGGTTTATTGATCTGGTGCTACTTGGTATCCTCATGCGCATAAACCTTAGTAGTTTTGATCAATTGGTTGCATTTAGAAACTTCATTAGAAGTTTTAGGGTCTCATTTAGAATTGAAACAAATTGATTCTACATAGTCAGTTATTAAATCTAGGTTCGTAATGTCAAGGTACACTCTCTACTAGCATTGTTCAAACACTGTTTCATTACACAAACTTTAAACTCAAATTAGATAGATATCTACAGTGTTACCAGTAAAGTTTTGCTCTTTGCCAACTGTCTCATCACATATTCTTGACTCAATTGGCAATTCACAAGTATACCCCAATTTTATGTGGAAACCAGCACGGTGAGCATACGCTAGGATTATCCGTTAATTTAATCAATTATAATAAGAGCAGACCTGATTGCTGTAGAAGAAAAGGCAAAGTGCTGTTGAAAGTTACCGTAACGATCCTGGGCACTGCAGCGGCGATGGTGTGCAGATTTTGGTGAAGCTGTTGCTGATCATGTACGAAGCTGTGCATAGGGTCTCGTCAACGATGATTAGAGACCCGAACATGAGCATATGGAGCCAGCGTCGACGGAGGTTGAGAACGAGAATTGTTAGGGCGGAGATGATGTACGTTAATGAAAACGTAAATTAGAATTTAAAACCAGGTGTTAAGGCTAATGGATGTTTAATTATAACGAATTGGGTGGATCAAATATCCCAATAATTGGATTTTACTCTGGTAAATATAATCAACCCCAGATCAATTTTGTCGTACACCACAGGATGATCCTGATTTTTCAGAAATAATAATAATTTTCTTATGCCCTTAAGGTGTAACATAATCCACGCACAAAAATGGAAAAAAGGAAAATCAGTTCATTACACAACATTATCCAAAAAAATAAAATTGATAACGCAAATTTTAAATTTTTAGCAAGCGGGAAAACAAGCGGACGAGTAGACAACACAACATACATAAATGATTTGTAACAACTTAATTTGTTTCAAAATACAAATATAATCTATTTTAAGCGTAACCAAGGTCACTTTTCGTTTTTTAAGGTTAATCTGACACGCCTAGTTTTAGATAAAATTGCTGGCAACTTGCCTAATTTTCTAGTAGTAATAGTAATTTTTATTCACCAGGTAATACAAACTTATTGCTTGGTTCTTCTATATTTTTTTAAATTACCTTGCACCGATTGAGTCTGTCTTGGTCCAGATCACATATTTTTCAAAAAAACAAATTTGGTTGGGTAATAACTGCACCTACTACACTTTTTCTCAATCATCGGGTCTTGAAAGAGAATACTCTCACAATTAAATTACGTGTTGTTTCAAATTGTTCAGTGTCTACTACTAACGGTCGTTCTCCGAATAGTATTCTAGTTACCAAACGGGAAAACACTAAAAAACTGCAACAAAAAATTTTACTCGGACACGTGTTTCAATAGATAAGCTCAGCGAACCGATACTAAAAATAAAAACCTGACTTTCTAAGTGGGTGTGACGTACGGCACAATTTATAAAAATTTAACTAATGTTTTAAGTTCAACAAGCTGTAATCCTGGGAAATTCTTCCAAAGATAACTTTTACTCGGGTGTTTTAAATTTTGACGAACACTCCAATACTATAGGGTTAATATGGGCACTTCGTTCTAATAACTTAACGTACCCTACATCAAAGGTTAACATCAATAAAATAATTAAACTCTGCATTCTATTACAGATTTCTTAAATTTTTAATCCATTTGGTCTACTATCTCAGTGTCGGCTGATGATAAAATCATTTCTTAAAAAATATATAGCACATATGATCGTAAACTGATGGCTGCATATTTGACTATTCAACAGTTTAAACACTTCTTGGAAGAGCGTGAATTCATTTTATACACAGATCCTAAACAACTTCTTTGTGCTTTTCAACAAAAGTTGGACAAATAGAGATACTTTATCTCTTCTAAGTTGTAACTATGTTAGTGATAGTGTAAATAGTGACATAAACAGACTACCAATAAACTATGTCAAGTTAACCAAATCACAAGATCTTGACAGTAGAATAAAAATACACTCGGACGAATCATAGACTTCGTTAAAGTTAGAGAAAATTTATTTTCTTAAGTACAACCTTAATCTTTATTGTGATGATTCTACTATCTAATAATCTTAGGCCATATGTTAGAAAACCATTTTGCGTTCAAGTGTTTACAATTTACATGTATTAGCACATCCTGGTGCAAAAGCAACAACACAATTAACAACATCTCGTTTTTTTTGGTCCTCCTTAAACAAAGTGTGCAAATTGTAGACTCGACAATGTTTAAAATGCCAACAATCTATAGTTCATCGTCATACTTCCGCACCAATTGGCACCCATATGTTACCTTCAACACGTTTCGAGCACGTTCATATCGATTTGATAGGTCCGCTACCAGTATCAAATGGTTTTACATATTGTTTAACCTGTATTGACAGATTTTCACAATGGCTTAAAGCAATTCCATTGCATAATATCATTGCTGACACAGTGGCTGAAGCATTTATAAGTAACTGGATTGCAGGGCTAGGAGTACTGTTAAGAATTACGATCAATCAAGGACGACAGTTTGAATCACGTTTATTTAAAAATGTATCTCAACCGCTTGGAATTGTTCACATCAGAACAACAGCGTACCATCCACAAGCGATTCCACCGGCAATAATGTGGTACGACAGTAAGAGTACAAAGGTCCGAAGCCTTACCTCTTGTATGTTTAGGAATTCGTTCTGCATTCAAAGAAGATCTAAAAACATCAACAGCGGAAATGGTCTATGGAAAAGTATACGATTACTTGGTGAATTTTTTACTGCTAACAGTAAGATTAATGAGACCTCAGAACGTATCTATTGATTACGTAAACATTTTAGCAGCATCCGACCAGCAACACCAGCTCAATATGGTAAACCGAGAAATTTTGTTTCAAAAGATTTAAACGACTGCACTCATGTTTTTTACGCTATGATGCGAATTAAAAATCGTTGCAAGCTCCATATAATGGCCCCTATGAAATTGTCTGGAGAAACTCAAAAATGTTTACCATTGTGATACAGGATAAAGAATATACAGTTCCAATAAATAACCTGCATATCTACTAAGAACGGAATTAATGATGTACCTAACAACAACCAAATTCTACCACACCACGATTAGATAGCTTCTAAGGTTTACTGACCTTTTGCAAGTGCGTGTGGTTACAACTACGATTAATTGTTCGAACTAAAGTGCGGTAGAACTATTTTTGGCAACGACGTTCTCACTAGGAGGAGAGTAATGTGGTGAACTTGTTTTTAATGTTGGTTGATATGAGGTATGGGGACAAAGATGGCGGCAGGAGTAGTAAACTTCAGCCAGGTGGCGAAGGTGGAACCACACAGACGCATTAATTTTAACATTTAAGTTTTCTTTTGTTATGTTAATAATCTTATTAAATATAAATAATCAAAACTAGTTATTTACTGTCACGAACAAACACGAAAAACTTCTTCAAAATTCCGGCATTTGTTCTGAGATTTTTCTTTGTTCTATTTTCCTTCTTTTATCTTTGCTCTTCTTTCTTGAATCTGAGTATCTTTATCTGTTTTTATTATTCCCTCTTCTATGTATAAATAATTTTGTGTATTTGGCGTAATGGACGGTACACAAAAATTTAGTTTTAAGTTTTTGAATTGTTTTGATTTAATATAGAAATATAAAACAAACTTTCCACCATACGTAATAAAATATAGTCATATTCGAATAAAAACAGATTTAAAATGGCTATATTTTAAAGAAAATGTGTTAGGGATAAAATTACAAAAACTGAGAAGTTTTATATGAGTTGAATTTAATTTTACTTTCCAACGGTGTTGCATTTTACAAAAAATGGCAACATATCTTATGTAACTGAAAGTTTAGATATGGGGTAAAAATTAAACTAAAAAGAACTTTTTCTAATACTTTTGAATTTTTTTACGAACAATTTAGTTTGACAGATAATGTGGAACCCTTGACTATTGTAATTTTTATCAATTACCATCTTGATCAAAATACAAATTAATGCCAAAGTCAAATATCGAATAAAGATCTTAATAAAAAAAAATCATAAGAAGCAGACAACTATTCACAAGTTAGATTATATTGTGACCAACAATTATTCTTAAGTTGAACTTTCAGGTAACTTTCGTAAAATAATTGCCTACCTCGTAATTGGTGCAATTATACCTGCTGCACAATATGCGCGTTTGAATGTAACCCGTATTTGGTTAGAGCTTTATTTATTTATCGGTATGTAAACTAATCGAGACTATTAAACACGGAGAGAATAAAAGCACGTCCGGTTTCTTCTTAAACAAGCAGTTATGCATAATCTTTCTTTTTATTTTTTTCTGTTAGTGTCAGAATTATCGTAACAAACCGCGTGTCTAAATTTGCAGTGTTTCCTGTTTCATAAATCAATGTTTTAAAATTAATAAATGCGCAATTTCTGTTCGTGACTATTACAATTCTCGTAACAAGAATACACACCATTGCGAGTGTTATGAAAAATTGCAAAACTGAGCTTTAACGATCCTTTAATAATTTAGCATCAAATTAAAATTTTCTAATTCGACATTTTGTCACTATTTCGAAAGCTTACGTACATGACACGATTCTTTTATTGTTTATTACAATTTTCGGCCGATACAACGTAAGGGAATGACAATGTAATGTTCTAAAATTATTAATTACTTTGTTAGATGTACCAAAATACAACTAAATTCATACTCTTAAGTCAAATAAATGTAGCTGTATACAAATTTTGTTAATAGTAGATAAGGATTATAACTAAGCAAAAGCTTAAACCAAGTTTACTTTTACAACATCTTGAGTTGCGATTTGCATTTGAATGCTCATGATGGAGAATGCCTTCGGTAAAGCTTTGTCTTGTGCAGACATCCATGTTGTGCATAAATCACCTACGAATTACAATCTTGATATTTACTATTAAATTATCGTTCAAATACCTAGTTCAAAGAGCCATATCTTAGTGAGTGAGCCGTAAAAGGTCAAATAATCCATTACATAAATTACCACCAAAATAGCAAACTATCTTTGAGGGACCATCAAACTTACTACGTAATGGGGAAGTATTACGTTTACTTTTGCAATTTCGTGTAAAGATATTATTTAGGGACAACTTTATGTTACAAACAAATTGATTAATTATTATCACTAGAACCTAAAACCACAAATTGACAAATTTTTTAAATTAAGTTTCTTAGATTTGTCCAATTTATGTATTTGTTAATTTTATTATTTATTCTCAGATAGATTTAAAAAATTAAGTTTTTAATTTCCAAGTAAAACAAAACATCTGAGGCTAAAACAGTAAACTAAATTTAGCTTGTTTTTGTTTAGTTTTCTTGACACACAAAAACAAAACTATTTTAAAGCTTTTTTATTGTAGTATACTACAACAAATACGGTTTGTAAAACCTAACCGTTTAGAGTGTTTAGACAATCAGTTTATCAGTTTATAATAAATAATATACCTACGGTTTGTTCGAACTACAAAAAAAGTTACACAAACACACCAACTAGTCGGTGAATAAACAAAACTAACAAAAACACAGTTACGCCCGATTAAAGTACAAAGATAGATAATGGAAACGGGGATTTCTAGAAATTCATTATTTATTTAGTGGTAAAATCCGAAATATAAATTATCTATTAAAAATAAAAGTTGTTCTTAGAAATTTTAGATTTAGTTTGAGAATAAATAACAAATTAATTCTCTTTCTGTTTAAAATTTTATAAAAAATTATGTTTTAAAGATCTTAAATAAAACAAAGCACGTACTTAAAGATAAAGTACTTGTATCTATACCTACGTCAAGTTTTAATTTTTTTTATAATTATACTTCATACTAATCCTATTTTTGTCATTATAACTATATATAAAGAAAAAATTATCTTTACTACCTTTTAAACTGATTGATAAAATAGTAAATAAATAGAGTTCAATAACAGAGATATGTTTACGTTCTTTACTAATAAATTTTCATCAACTTGAGTTATCAACATTCAATTACAATTAAGGCGCATTACTGTATTATATTATTCAGTCTATCCAAGATAAGCACTGGAATCTTGGAAACGCTACGTAAAAGTTGTTGAATGAAAACACAAAATTATCTTTTTCTTAATTTTTTAAATAGAATACTCTATATATCAATGCGTCATGAGAATGCGATTTTTAAGACCTTTCTAACAATATAGCACAGTTCGGTATTAGACTTGGAACTTTTTGAAATATTCCAGAAAGGGTATTAAAAATATTAATTAATGAAAATGCTAAATTACAGTTAACATTAATATTTTTTGCCGAACTTTCACTCAAAATAGGAATAACACTAAAATTTGTATACACACATTTTGAGTGAGACAGGGATCTGTTTTTGGTATTAATGTATTATAGTATAATTAATCAAATATAACAGTGTATTGTCGTATTTAGGTCTTTAACATCACTTAACAACGTCAAATTTTAATAATTTATTAATAACTTTTAAAACAACAAAATAAAACTAACGTTCAACTTCTCTCTAGTTCAGTAAGTGTTCAAAAACATTTCTTTGTTGTTCTAAGCACATTTCTAAACTTCGGACGAACGAAAGCTTAACGCGTGGAGAAATTGAACGGAAAACATCTTATTTTCATTTCTTCTGCCGTTGTAGGTCGTTTTCTGTTAACTTGATCTTTAACGAAACCTTAAAGAAAAAAGTCGATTGAAGTTAAATCCGGCAAACGAGCTGGCCATGAAATACTACCTCCAGGTCCGATCCAACGATTTGGAAAATTTTTATCTAAGTACTCACGTACTTTTCTATAGAAATGCACTGGAGCACCATCCTGCTAAAACCACTTGCTTCGCCGAGTAGCAAAATCCACGTCCTCTAAAAAGAATGGGAAGTTCATTTTGAAGAAAATGTAGATATCTTTGCCCGGTTAAGTTTCCATTGACGAAATATGGGCCAATTACATGTGTCCCGTCAATACCACCCCATACATTCAGTGTCCAACGGTTTTGGTTATTGACAGTTCTCATCCACTTCAGATTCTCCATTGCATAGAAGTGCGTATTATGCCGATTCACCGCCCCATTACTTTTGAAAGTAGCTTCGTCGCTGAACAAATTTTTTTCTTGAAATGTGTTGTACCCATGTATCAACCCTAACATGTGTTTGCAGAATTCAACCCGTTTGCCAAAATCATCTCCTGGTGCAGTTCAAGGTGATATGAATGAAATCTATTTTTCAAAATTATTCTATTAATAGTACTCTGAGACATCTCTAATTCTCTCGCCATCTCCTGTGTGCTCACATGTGGATTTTCTTCCAACATTAGTAGTATATCCAATTGTTGATTATAGTCGATTCTATTTGCGTTTTGGCTCTTCTTATAAAGCACACTTCCACTTTCATTGAATCTGTCCATAGCACTTTGAAAACTCCGTTTAAATGGTGTTTTTTTTTGATACCAGCCTACTAGGTTCATTAATTAAGCTGCCGTTCGCTTGACGTCTCAAAATATGCTTAAAACAACAAGAAATTGTTTTTGAACACTTACTTTGGAAGTTATTAATAAATTATTAAGAATAGCATTTGAAGTTGTTAAATGATATTAAAAACCTGAATACGACACTACAATGCCGCAATAACTTTTGTAAAAATTATTATCCAAAAACAGAACCTGTCTTACTCAAAATGTGTGTATACCAATTTTAGTACTACTCCTATTTTGAGTGAAAGTTCCGCAAAAAATAATAATAGTGGAATATTTCAAATAGTTCCGGTCTTAGTACCCAAATGTTTTATTTCGTTAGAAAGCTCTTAAAAATCACACTCGAATGATGCATCGGTATATACAGTGTTCCATTTAAAAAAATTGAGAAAATGATAATTTTGTGTGTTTGTCCACCATGTATAAAATTTGTAAAAAACGTCAGCAGTGATCAGGTTATTCCATTCAAAAAAACCCAACTTTGGTCCAGTTACATAATTCAGGGCTACCTGAATAAGAAAAAAATATTTTTAAAAAGTGCAACTAATGGATTTCTATTAAATAAAAAAAGTCAATATCCTGTTTAATAACGGAGCAATCGAACTTTGAAGTTGGATTGGGTCACCCTGTATATTAAAGTTTGTGGCTGGTAAAAAGGCAAAAAAAATGTTTAACAGTAGGAAACTAAGATATACGGTCTTTGATATTTTTATTCAATTTTTTTCTTTCATGCTACAACTAGTGGTGACACCATGTTTGCTCCTTTAGATCAGTATTATTGAAAAAACTGCAATAAGAACCGTTTAATAAATCGAATTATAAAAATAATTTAGAATAACATAAAATATACTTAGAAGCAGGTATACGGTTTTTTCACAAATTAAATTTTGAGACTAGGTTTCATTTTTTATCACCGGGCGTACAAAAGAAACTCATGTGTAAAGAATTCTATTTATTTATACAAAAAATCATAGTTTGTTAGCGGATAAATAGGAAAGAACTGAATTGCATGTGGAGAAAAAACTGATAAATTACATTACAATAGAGTATCCATATGAATCTAAGGGCAATTCCACTAGAGCTCAGATTTAAATTGTTATTTTTTTCGTTCGTTTTTCGAGTACTTTCTTTCATTGGCAATTAACAAGAGATGTTCTCAAGTGATTTTTCAAACAGATCAACTTAAATTACCTACATCTAAGTAAATACCAAAAAAATGACCGGTATTTGTTAAAACATCAAGTACCTTATAATAAGGCAAAAAAAGTTGTAATAAGATTATAAATAAGGAGGAAAGAAATTGTACCTTATTTTTCAGAAAAAAATTTTTAATTTACTTAATAGACTATTATGAGAACTTATAAGAAAAATTATTTTTGAATTTTAAATTGAATGGATGAATTATGTCGAGGTAACCATGTAAACACAAATTGTCAAATAATTAATAAATAAATAAATGTCATGAAGGTAAGGTGAAATATTTTTTTTAAAGAAAGTGTATTAAAATAAGTTATATTCACATTGAACTATTTAATACATCACATAGATTTGGTGCCAGCAACGTCAGGCAGAATTGTATATGAATATAGAAATTAGCGACCCTAAATGTTCACTAGAAAAATGGTTAGACCAAGTTCACAAGAACAAGTAAATTAAATAATGGTACGAGCGAATTTACAATTAACACAGAACATAGGTTCTATCAAATAAAGAATAAAGTAAAACATGAAGTTAAAAGGAAGAAAAACGAAGTATACAAGAAATAATGGTAAAAAATTATGAAGAAATAAAAATGAACGTCGAACCAAATAATAAAATACCAGCAGCAGAAGCAGAAACAAAAGGGACTACGAATACATAAGTGAGATACCGAAAAAGCAACATAAAATGAACAGGAGTAAGAAATTTAAATATGGAATAGAAATAATAACAAAAGAAGTGACTCAATTGACTTTTGAAGTCGAAAGCAACATAAATAAAAAGGTAAAATTTGTTAAAAGCAAGAAAGAGCCAAAGCCAAAAAGAAAGGGCAAAGTAATGCAAGTAAACCAAACAGCCCTAGAAAAAAAATTGTAAAGGATATAAAAGCTTATCCATCTCCTGTAAAAATATAGAGGGATGACAATGAATTAATTACAAGAAGTATGGAAAAGTTTAATAAGCTATTAAAATGTGTGCATTAACACTAGATGTTAAGAAATAGGAATACATTGTTTAGGGGATTAAAGAAGAAACAATGATCGATAATCATGGAAGAAAAAGAAATTGAAATAATCAAAAAAGTGTTACAAAGCTTAGATGCAGCAAAGAGAAAAAGAAGATTAAAAAACCGCAAGAAGGTAACTTGAATTTATAAGTACAAGAAGTTTAACAAAGGTTAGATTAAGACTAATGCAATAGAATTAAAGTTTTATTATAAAAAAGGACTAGATGTAGTAAATAATTATGAAGAGAAAAGTTATGAAGTCTAAGGGAATGATGTTTAAAGGAAAATGATATGATAAAAAATATTATAAAAGGGGATAAAGGATTTTAAAAAAAGAATATAAAGTATTAGAGGTGAAGCCCAAGAAAGGGAAAGAAAATGATAAACATTTTAAAAGAATAGGAAAAAAGATAAGAACACTATTTGAAAGCAAGTGACAAAATGAGTATCGTTTGAGAAAGAAAGTATAAATGGTATATTTTTGATTTACTTTAAAATTTTATTTTTTAGGCAAACAAAGAAAATTTATAAAATAAAGCGGGGTGAAATGTTATGATTTAAATTTAGGAAAATAATTTTTTGATTTTAAATTGAATGGATGAATTTGTTGAGGTAACCATGTAAACGAGAATGGTAGAGGGTGTCAAATAATTAAAATTAGTTATATCCACATTAACCAATTTATTCATTGCAATACATAATTATAACGTCAAGTTTTCTACATTAGTAGCTTACATATGGATTCGCCATGGTAACGTCATTTAACCGATTTTGTTATCTACTTGCAATTCTGTTCCTTCCTATTTATCTGATATTTTTACATTTTTCTCTCGGTACTTATTTTTATGTAATTTAACTTGTTAGATTGCCAATAAAAGTAAGTATTTAAAAAACAAACGAAAAATAATAGCTGGCACATACAACTTAGTTATAAAACTAGACCTGAATAAAGTATATCTAGTTATGGTTTAATAAACAATGTTAACAGTAAGGTGATACCTACACATATTATACTGTGGAGTTGACATCACAGCATCCACAACAGCACCAACAAAGACGCATCGAACGACAGTATCCACAGTGGTGACCCCGACGTGATTAAATCAGAAAAAACAACATTCAACGAGGAGCAACACGGCTACAACATCAGGTATAATCGCAAAATTTTTGTATACCTACGCTACGACATGAACAGGAAAACGACCTTCACTGGACCAGCTACGCTTGTTGCCGCTTCAACCGCCGCCAGATAATACGCCCGTCAAAGACAACACGTCCGCAACATCACACCTGCCATGACGACATCTGCCAACACAACACGTGCCATTGCTGCGTCCGCAATGGACATCGTCGGCACCAACATTCTCATCACGCATTCCATGATGTAACGCACATCAACTTGGGCTGATGAACCGCAAACCAAGACGTTTCATCAACGCCATCGCCCAAGAAAAACCCGCCAAATGAAATGCAACACCCCCAAACGCAAAGACCGCTGCAACACCCGCAAACAAACGACAGCTGCAACAACCACAAACGCCACGACCGCTGTAACACCCCCAAACGCAACGACAGCTGCAACAACCACAAACGCTACAAGCGCTGTTTCAGAGGAACAAACGATCACGACGCGCACTACGTCTCGACGACATAGCCATCAACGATCAACCGCACCCGCACACACGTCACGGAACCCACAGGCCCAAGTCTTCGACGTACATTCGCAACAAAACAAAAAGCAGCAACAGCAACAAAACGAAACGAAGCAAAGCACTTTTATGGAACACCCTGTATAATCAAAACCAATTTTAAAATGTGCAGCTTATTGATTAGCACTACTTTCATTGCAAATGTTTTTTTCTAATTCTAATATTTTCCGCAATATTCACCTTCCTCGCACTAATGGGCCACCCTGTATGTACCTTTTTTGTATTAAAGACCCACTCCTTCAAAATACATGCCAAATCTTTGATGGGTGTATTTTGCAGCAACAGATAATTACTTTCCTTATAAAATTCTTTAAATTGTTTCCATATCAAAGCTTGAGTATTTACAGTATTTTTAGGAACTATTTTTTGTACTTCTGTTGTTATTTCAGCATTAGTACATTTTTAATAACTTACGTATTTATGACGAAGATGTATAGCAATTGTGATTTGTAATCATGATTTTGCGGCAAGGTGCGTTGAAATGGTAACCAAAGGTAAATAAAGTTTTAATCGGATAAAGTTAGTGCTAACTTTTATCGTTATGTGTCTGGAATTCACAGTGTTACTCTATTTAAAGGATGGCATTCTAAAAATAAACCGATGACTGATATGCTAACATAGTTAACCTGACTGAGTTTTATTTGGGAACATCTTCACAATGTCCATCTGTCTAAAAATAGATCCAACATCACAGACTACTTTAACCATGTGTAGAGTTCCGAAGAACTACTTTGACAAGTTGTAGAGTCTCCTTCATAACAAACTACTTTAATCATGTGCAGAGTTTTTAGCTTTTAAAATTATAATAAAATAAAGGCATACCTTAGAATCAGATTTCGAGGTCCGAAAACTATCTAAAACTTTCGTGCAGTCATCAGGACGCCATTCTTTGATTCATAATTTTATATGGAAAGGAGCGGTTGTTGTTACTCTAGTGGACTTTGATATACTACCATCCTTGCGAAGTTTGTAGCGACCTACATTTACCAAACTACAATTTTATAAGCACCACCGCAACCGGACTCTTGTTTCTTTGCTGGTAGAGTTTGATTATCTGCAAACTGCCCCCTTAGACATGTTACATTTTCTTAGGTATTTAAGAGTTATGTGTCTGCATTCCACAGTGTTACCCTATTTGAAAAGTGACATTCTAAAAATAAACATATGATGGCCGATATGCTAACATATACTATCAAAGATTTCTTTTTCCTTCAATGTCATCAAAGACCCCATCACTCCAAAAACTAAAATCACCTATAACAACTATCATAGCATGCTTTTTTTGGTCCATATCCAACGGCTTACTTACTTTGGGATATTTAATCTAAATATTTTCCCTGAAAGCTAGTGTAGCACCCACCATCAAGTATTTGGACCAAAGAAACCGCGATTTAAAGGTCTTTGGTAACGTAGAAACTTATTTTCTTTACTTTATTTTCAGACATTCATCTCTTGAATAGGGTATACTCTATTTCATATTTTTCTCTTGTTCTTAGTGGAAGTAAGTAAGTAAGCTTCATTAGCTTCATTGAGAATATTTTGAGGAATATCACTACCCATGATTGCACAGGGTACAAACCGTAAAATAAAGACAATGATTTTTTCACAAATATCGGATCTCTTGGAAACAATTTAACCACGTGAAGTGCATCGGTTGCAATCCGGTTGCTTAGCAATAGTTACAGCAGCAATAAGTCAGGGTGTGTTGTTTTATTTTAATAAGATTAACACATTCAACGTTAACTATGTTTCAAACCATTAGAAACAACATTATACAAGTGTTCCATTCAACACTTGAAAACTTGTCATACATTATAAGACTAAAAATGTAAAACGTTGTTATATTTATCATATTGTATTTGTCTTTGTGATAATTCTTTCAAGTGCTTTTCGTATACATACAAAGCAATTGTAGTAAACGAAACGAATTTGAAATCAATCGCAGTTTTTATTTTTCTAAAAGAATATTTAACGAACGATACACCACAAGTTTATATTGATCTTCTGGGGCAACATACATAGCACTTGCATCACAATACAATAATAGAAATGAATAAATAAATAAATTCGAGAGTCCTTTTATACAATCCGCGCTAATAGAAAATGTCATATATATCACTCTGGAGGAAATTATCGTTCCCTCCCTTTTAATACAAATAGTCATTTCATACTCTGTAGATCAACCTTACATTGCACTACATTGTTTACTGCATCCAGAAGTTGACATACAGTTGTGGGGTTGACATCACAACCCCATTCTAACCAATTCTACATCCGCGTATTATGTATGTAGTAAACGCGGAAACAATAACAAACAATTGCAAGTAAGCAAGTGCAAACTCAGCTTTTGTAACGGCCTTGCTTATTAAGCACACTAACCTACTTCGCATGTATAAAACGAAGTAGGTACAACAACACAATTTAGTTCTGCAAATCAGTTCAGTTCGGTACATCAATTCGGTGCGGTTCCAACCGAATAATGAGAGCAGCTGAGACAACAACAAGTCACCGCGCCAGCTTCAAGTGAAGACCGGCCGAAGCTCGAGTCCATCGGTCCAATTCATTCAGGGCCGCCGTCTTCCGCACGACACACAACACCGGGATATCAGAATTAGTATAGCTCGACTACGCTATGTACAATAATAAACGCTGCTAAATTCTACTCGAACGCAACCCTTTCTCACACAGTAATTACAAGCATCATAACACGTTTTAATATTTGATCAAAGTGGGATACTGAAAATGTTTTCAATTTGTGAATTTATACAATTTTGTTTTTCTCCGGAGCCAAAATCATCAATCAATTTTTTTAAATTGTGGTACTCGGATTTAGTCGATTTAGAACCTTGCCCTACTTGATAGAAGCCGTCAATTACATAAGTGCGACTCTTACTTTCAGTTACAGCTCGAGTGTAAATTGTTCTGAAGGTCATTGTAGTATTAACTGATTAACAATATTTAGGTGTTTTGTGTATGTTAATTTTCACAAAGATTCATATACTCTAAATTGTTTTTATTGGATAATTCTAGATTGAAGGAATTACCAGTGAGTTTCAATCACGCCGTGTGGCACGTTTAGTTTATCAATAGCAATAATGTTAGTAATAACAATAGTGACAAGACATTATCACTGTTTAAATGATTTGTAATTGCATGTTTTAAAGATAAGTCACTTCCTAACAGAATTTTCAGACAAAATGTTTTTGTAGTTTTAGGTATTTAAAAGAAAAGTATGAACACGTTTATTATTTTGCAGTCATTAAATAAAATTTATTGAGCTACACTATGAAGCATATTGTAGGAGTTTTTGTTGCATTAATGTTTTTTCAGATGGTATAGACTGTTTCTTGTAAGTTTTTTTTTACAAAAATTCCATTGTCTTTAGGTATAAGAAAATGATGATTATTTCCCCAAACTAAGAGCAAATGTATTGTCATCATATATCAACGAATGCATTTGTGCTACAAATGCAAAAGAGTATTTGGTACAAAAGTGGCTCTTAAAGGATGAATTTACAAACGATTCATGTTTTAAATGCTTTATCAAGTGTGTGGTAATCAAAGTTGGATTTATAGATGAAGAAGGAACCTCTATTCAAACTCGGTCATTGCAAAATATCACGCTCCGCCTAGACTAATTAAACTATGTATTGAAAATAATAGCAATATTTTAGATATATTTGAAATGGCTTATAGAAAAGGATATTGTGTGGTTAGTGGAACGATAGATTTGCATTAAGTTCAATATTCAAAGTTTTTTGTCACACAAAACAGAAGTTCAACTCCGTTTAGATGAAGATAAACCCTGTTTGTTATGTTTGTCGGAAAGCCGCGTTACCGAAGATATCTTAGAATTAGAACTACATATAAATAATTATCATTGTGTAAGATGTGATTCAAACAGCAGACACACAGGTGGGGTTTTAAAGTATATAAGAAACGATGTAAACTTTGAAGTAGTCAATTCTTTAACCGTATCAAAAAACGACTGGATCGCAACGATCACGCTGTGTTATTTAAAAAGAAATATTATATCGCTTCAGTGTAGCACTCGCCAATTTCAAATCACTAACTGTTTTTAGACTGTATTGAAGAAATTTGCGATTTATATTGCGATTAACCAAAAAATTTTATAATGCTAGGAGATTTTAACATTGATTGGAATAACAAGGCAAATAAATTTACAAATAGACTGAAGCATATAATTAATCGATGTTGTATGAAGCAACTAGTAAATAGTTTCACACGTATTACAAACCATAGTGCATCGATAATCGATTGAATAATTACAAACGATTTTCGCATCATTGGTAATGTTAAAAATGGCCAAAAAATAACTGATGATGAAATCATTAAGATTGATTTTTTTTACATAAACGTGTGAAATACTACAATAACACTACATCTTATGCAAAAAGGAACATTACTGACACTAATTTCCATCAAATAAGTTTAGAGCTATTAAATATGCTTTGGTTGAGTTAATCAGATGTCGAAGGTATGTACAAAAACCTAGAAACAAACATCTCAACTGCAATAAATAAATACTGCCCATTAAGGATGTTTAAACAAATTAAGAGTTCGAAACCACACTGCATAAATGTAGATGTACGAGGATGTATTGATATCTAGTTAGCCTAGACCAGTTCCTTGCATAAACAAAATATTGCGTTACCATAGCAACGAACAATAACTTATTAGAAGTGTCAGTGTAAAGTTTGATGTCAAAAAGTAAACTAGAGTCACGCAATAAATTAAATGAAAAAAGATGTCCACCGAAATTATGAAAATCGAAAATTTGGAGTATCGAGCCATCATCAAGTACCTGTATTTAAAACGGTTAAGAGGTAAGCAGATTTACGAAGATATGCTTAATACCCTTGGTGATCAATGTTCTTCGTATGCGACCGTCAAAAATTGGAATGCAAGCTTCAAAAAAGATAAATTTTCCATTGAAGATGATGACCGATCGGGACATGATTTTATCAGACCGTCGAATTGGGCTAAAACGGATATTTAAAGCATTAAATATTTCATACGAACGCGTTCATCATATGGTTTGGACAAGAGAAAAATTGCTGCAAAATGGATCCCCAAATGTTTGAATGTTGACGAAAAGCTTGCAAGGGTAGAAGCTCGCGTTCGATCTGTGCTCGATTTGAAAACGATGTAGACTTCTTAAACCAAATTGTTACTATGGATGAGACTTGGGTACATTTCTACGATCCAGAAACAAAGCAACAATCGATGGAATGGCGACACTAAGAAGCTTCGTGTCCAAAAATCTGCTGGAAAAATTCTTGCTTCAGTTTTTTGGGATTGCCATGGAGTAATCATGATTGATTTTTTGGATAAGGGTAGAACAATAACTGGAGATTACTATTCGACATTACTGACCACTCTAGGGGAAAATATTAAAGAGAAAAGACGCGGAAAGCTATCCAAAGGTGTTTTGTTTTTGCAGGACAACGCCCCTGCACACAAATCTCATGTTGCCATGCAAAAAATTCGTAATTTAGGGTTTGAATTACTAGAACACCCCCCTTATTCACCCGATTTGGCTCCGTCCGACTATCACCTTTTTCCTCAACTGAAAAAAAGTTTAAAAGTCGTATATTTTCTTCCAACAAGGAGGTAATAGAAGCTGTGGAGGTCTGGTTTGCAGAGCAAGAAAACATTTTTTTTGAAAGGTCTAGAGACGTTGCAGGTTCGCTGTAATAAATGTATCCAATTAAGAGGAGAATATGTTGAGTAATAAAATATTTTGACATTTTGTTTGGTTCTATAGTAGGCTAAGAATTTTTCAATATATCCTCGTAATTAAGGCACGCAAAGAGCGGGATAGTGCGTACAAAATATTTAAAATAAGTAAGTTTCAATCAGACTGGCTTTGTTATAAAGAAAAAGGAAAAAGAGTAGTAACAATTATACGAGCCAAAAAAAATATATTACGAACGAAAAATCAATGGTAATAGTAACAACCCAAAAGTGATGTGGCAAACTTTAAAATCTTTAATAAACAATAAAACTATCGATAGTCGATGCACAGTTCGTTTTGGAACCAACTCATTAACTGTATCGGAAAATTTTAATAACTACTCTATAAAATGTATAAACAGCTTGGTAAAAAATAATAAAAACTCTGCTTGGAACCCAAACGAACTACCCAACATTAAATGTAAATTAATATCGTTTGAAACTTTAACTATAAACGACGTAAAAAAATTCTTATTTAATATGAAAAATTAAAAAAATGATCTGTTAAACCCATTTGTGTTAAAAGAATTATTTTATTTATAGGTTATCAGCTATTAGAAGTTGTAAACTGTTCTCTTACGACTGGGATCTTAATTTATCATTAAAAATAAGTAAAATAATACCAATACCTAAAAAACCCAACTCGAACTGTCCGGAACATTATCGTGCAATCCATATTTTACCAACTGTCAAAAAACTAATTGAGGTCGTAGTACATGCTCAAATAAATACGTATTTCGAATCTAATAAATTATTTTACTCACGTCAGTCAGCATTTAGAAAAAAGTTTTCTTGTGAAACCGCTTTACTACTAATTATAAATGACTGGAAAAAGTATTTAGATAAAAATAACTACGCAGTTTCCATATTCTTAGATTTCAAAAGAGGTTTCGAAACAATCAGTAGAAAAATTTGATTAGATAGATTAAAATACTATGGTATAGGCGGCACGGTTTACAAGTGGTTTGAATGTTACCTTAAAAATTGTTTTCAGTTTGTAGAGTATGATAAAAGTAAATCACCACTAAGTAAATGCCAACAGTTAACTGTAAAGACTAGTGTGCGTTAAAGTGCACGGCGCCATCTAAGCGATGGTTTTAATGCTTAAAACAACACGTGAGTCGATAAAGCCAAGATAAGTCTTTACAGTTAACTGTTGGCATTTACTTAGTTTATCCTATTTATACGTGTCCATTTTAACACGAGATGTCGCAAGACACACATTTTACTTGTAAATCATCACTTGTAGAAAATGCAGTCGGTGTGCCACAGGGTAGCGTACTGGGGCCACTATTGTTTATTATTTATGTAAACGATATCCATTACATACTAAAAAATTCTCAAATAAATTTATTCGCCGACGACACTCTTATTTATATTGCAAACGGTAACTATGATTATGCTTTCAAATGCCTAATGGCAGATATTACACGTATCGAACTGTGGTTAAAAGAGAATCAAATATATCTAAATCCGGACAAAACAAAAGTAATCACCTTCTGCACGAAATTGAATAAAAAATACATTAATCACAAAAAAATATTTAAAATATATAATCAAACCATCAAAAAAGTCAACAACATTATTTACCTAGGAATTATATTAGATGAACATTTAACTTTTACAGATTATTATAATTTGCTTCAAAAAAAAACTAAATAAAAAAATTGGCTATTTTAGAAGAATCGCGCAATTTATATCAATACGTAGTAGAATAACAGTATACAATGCACTAATACGACCATCATTTTAATATTGTTGCACTAACTTACTTTATTTTAATAATCAGCAGAAACTAACCCTACAAAAACTACAAAATAAAGCTATGCGCGCTATACTTCAATGTAATAAATACACACCGATAAACATAATGCTCCAAATCTTAGAATGGATTCCAGTAAATGATACAATCAATATAGAGTGTATGATTTTTATATATAAAATAATAAACAACTTATTACCGAACTACTTCCAATTACAATTAAACAGTAATATCCATAATTACCCAACCCGCGGAAACAATCTAATACGGCCTCAACGCACATTAAAACTTACTACACAGAACTCGATTTTGTATAAAGGTGTATTGGATTATAACAACTTGCCGAGAAATGTTA
Source organism: Abscondita cerata (assembly GCA_030710515.1). Lineage (NCBI taxonomy): Eukaryota > Metazoa > Arthropoda > Insecta > Coleoptera > Lampyridae > Abscondita > Abscondita cerata. The sequence goes on along the minus strand of JALBCR010000120.1, from coordinate 175,990 downwards.
AACAGTCAAAGAGCGTAAGAGAATTTAAAAGAAACTATTTAGTACATATAAAAAATAGTTTTTCTATTTCGCAATTTCTATAGTTTTGTTTTCGTATTGTACACGATACGGAAATAGAAGCTCTTTCCGTACTGTTTTAGGGATTTTATAAATTTTAGTGTATAACCAAATAATTTACAGTTTTAATTTTGACATAAGAAAATCAAGTGAGGTTTTGTTTGGTTAGTTCTTATTAAGTAGATTTTAATATTCAAAGAAAATTTAATGTTAATTAATGAAACAAAACTTAACACACAATATTCTTCCATCGATCGCGCATTTATGACTTACATTAATGTAAACAAAATTGATTTTAGTATAGGCAACTATACACGCATATTGCCGTTTTATCTTCAATCAACTGCAACATGAAAGTATAAATAAAAAATCCGTCGTAATTAGTAGCAAAGCAAATTATAATAATAACAAATCGACATTAATCTACAATTGAAATAAATCTTGAATTTGTTCACAGTGATTTTTAAGACATTTTTGTACTGTATGCAACATTCCAATGATAATGTTTAATAACATGTTAAGGGTGATCAGGTCATCTGTTTTACAAACTATTCTCTCACGTACATGTTTGTGAAATTATAGAACGGTAAATGTAAAACCAAAATTCATGGATAAGGAGTCTTAAGCAAATATGTCTCTGATAAAAGTGTTGCAAAGCCATTGACAGTATTGTATGTGCAGGATAATTGTCTGAATAAGTTGGTAAGCTGCTTGCACACAGTAAGGATATAAATATCTTTCTTCGGTATGATGCGACAAGTCATTATATAAAGTTCAACTTGTTCGAGATGTGCTTAAGTTACATCCATGATATATCAAACATTGTCAAACGCTTTTGGTGTTGTCTTTGTAGGTGGACCATTATATTGATTAAGCACCAATCCGTTCCCACAAAAAAAATTAGTCTTCTTGTATTACTGTGATAAAAACTATTTTATTTCGACAAAAAAATCGAAATTGAGTAATTTAATTCTCCATCAACTTGATGAGCTTATATTAGTTGGCAATAAAAGACGAAGCTCTCACAAAAAAGTAGAAATGATAAAGTTAGGTTATAAATTTGTAGTTGTGGTGCGTTCACAATAGCATTTCTTCTCTAGAATTATTAGAGTATATAATTTTATAAAAATTACAAAGTACGGTCGACGGAAAAGTTTTGTAACTAACTCGTGAATTAAACAGTGATTAAAAATCTCAACACATTATTTTGAAGATAGCAAACTTTCAACAGCATTTGTTGCTAATTTTATTAGGATATCAACTACTCTACCAACATAGCTTTAAACCAAAAAAAAACACTAGATCATATATTAACATTTATTTCTTGAAGTAAATTTTTGCGAAATAGAAAAAATAGTATGAAAAACAAGTGTCACAACAACACTTTTTGTCGTAAGAAGACAAAGTTTGCAGACCGACCGAAGGAAGGTCTGCAATTGTCGTAGTCTATTTACGAATAGCAGGTAGCTTAAACATACAATTAGTTCTAATATTTATGAAATTTTTACCAAACATATGTCTAAATTTTAATTAACTTGTGTTTGTTGTTGTGTTTGTTTACATATTTATTTTATCTATTCAATAATGTAGCACGTCTTTTGCTAAATAAACCGTTTACTTACTTAGACGTTATGGTTAAACTATAAATTAATTGAAACTGAGTGCGTACAGAGAGTACACAAATTTTTAGTTTCAATTTATTTGTACTTTTATCATAACGTCTCATAAGAAACTCACCGTTAAGCACTCTTTAGAAGAGAATACAAAAACGAAAAAGAAGCAGGTTTTTTCCATAATTTCGAAAACCAACGTTGTGTATAAGAGTAAGAGTAAAAATTCGTTAATCTAATAAGAGTAATTTTAGGAGTACACCATATACGACGTTTACAACAGCTGTCAGGTGATTCTCCGTGTTTGTTTGCTCAATCTTTTGCAAACTTACAGCAGGTGATTTGAGATTGTTATTTTTTGCCAACACTTAGTTGGCTATAACAATCCAAGGATCGACTTATGTAACTGCTTACACATCTGCCAACAAATTTCCTTCCATTAATTTTAGAGTTAATGTATGATATTTAAAGTTGTTCTAAAATATGGAACAGAATTTGACAAAATGCTATTTAAAATAAGGTTAACTTTTGGTATATTCCAAAGTGTTACAACAGTATCATTATTTTCATTAAAAAAGGTACCTCTGAAATGTCCCGTACGCAAATTTTCAGTTTCAATTTATTTGTAGTTTCCCATAACATCAAATAAGCTACTTACCAAAAAGCAATCTGCATTCCTTGCGTTTACATAATCAAGTCTTCCATTATAGGTGTAGTGGATAACTCGCCAAAAGCAAATTGCTTTGTTGTGAAGCGAAATTTTCTTGAGAAATCACCACTTTGCGGAGTGAACAGTTATTTATTTATTTGTCGTATGGTACATTTTTATTATTGTATAGTGATATAAGTGTGATGACAAAACCATGTGCAATTGTGGATTGGTTCGTCTTGGCAAAGCATTTGCTTTAAGGTTTAGGAAAACCGCTAAAACCTAAACATGGTAACCATTACCCACCTTAGTAATAATATTAATTCAGTGTGTAAATATTATAGAAGGTAAATAAGAACATAAAATATAAGACAACCATTGCTTGACTACATATAATGGACCGGTTCAAGCGCCAGTTATGGCAATGACAAAAAAAAATAGTTGATTAAAGAAATAGCAAAAAAAATAATAAAAAATAGTTAATCAGGACAGAAAATACAAAATATTGCTTTGTTAACTGGCAATTCTCTAAAACATGTGCAACGTCTCTGGTTCGTTTCCACCGTCACAATTTAAATTAAAAATCGCACTCCATTGAACAACATATAGTTGTGCGATATACTTTTGATCAAATTTTTCTTTTTTGATTAAATTGGTTACACTGGTTAAAGTTTGTCTTTGGACAGTTTTCTTTTCGCGCATTTTGTTTTGTAACTTCGAAAAATAAATGGTACGGTGATAAAATTGCTTCATTCTTTTAGCCTCTAGGTTGGAGTGTATACATATACATACATTTTTTTACAAAGTGCCATTACAATACTTCATCTCCAGGTATGCAGAAAAATAAAAAAGAAGCAAAAATTAACTCTGTTAGAATTAAAACTTTTACAGCCAGAGTCATTATTAAAACAAAAACGTCTTCCGGGATTGGACCGTTTCGAAAAGGTAACCGTAGTTGCCAACGTTTTGCCACCTATCGTAATTCTAGACTAAAAGAAATCTTCTTTCACACTTCTTTTAGACTAGAATCTGGCTTGGTCACAAGTGGATTACCTGACTTTCAGTTGTCTACCTTAAACTTTCTTTTTTTTTGTTTCTTCCCCTAAAAAAGCCCCTTACGTTAGGTGGCAAAACGTTGACAACTACGGATATCTTTTCGACACGGTTTAATTCCGGAAGACTTTTTTGTTTCAATAAGATTTAATTCTGTTTTGTCTTGGAGTTCGTTGGCTTTATCGCTGTGAAGACTTCCTTTTTGCTTTAAAATTACATAAATACGATTCTTACATTCAGTTAAAGCTACAATCGTAAACAAAAGCTTGTTACACAAACACGGTATAATCTCATTGTGGCGTTGTTGTGAATGCCATTTTTGACTTTTTCTTAAGCCACAAACAATATTTAGTTTCATTTTTCATGTTAATATTCGCAAATATTCGTATACTTAAGAAATTTGTTTTTATTTAGTATTTCTAGTTTAAAAAATTACCCGAAAGGCACGTAATAACAGTAATAATAATAGCGATAAGACATTATCACTGCCTAAATGATTTAACATTGCATGTTTTAAAGATAAGGCACTTCTTAACAGAACTTAAAAATAAAGGCTCTTGTTATGGTAGATATATAAAAGAAAACTACGGAAACGTTCATTAGTTCACATTCAATAAAAAAAAGTTGATAGAGCTGCACCATGAAATATATTGCAGGAATCCTTGTTGGAGTCATGTTTTGGCAGGTAATATCGACAATTTATTGCAAATAACCTTACACAAATTCAATTACTTCTAGGTATACGGTGGTAGTGATTATTTTCTTGAACTGAGAGCAACTGCTTTGTCACCATATATCAACGAATGTATTTGTGCTACAAATGTGAAAGAGTTTTTGGTGCAAAAGTGGCTCTTAAGAGGAGAATTTACCAACGATTCATGTTTCAAATGCTTTGTCAAGTGTATGGTAACCAAAGCTGGGTTTATAGATGAAGATGGGACCTTTTTAATAAATCCGCTTGTTAGACAATATCATGCTCCGCCTGAACTAGTTAAAGGATGCGTTCAAAATATTACCGATATTCTAGATATTTGTGAATTGGCTTATAGAAGAGGATATTGTGTGGTTCATGGAATGCTGTATTAGTGTTAATTTACATAATTATTTTTAAATTTAATATTTTTTATTAAGTTTAAATATGAATAGACTACAAACAATAATATTTAATTATAAAAATTGTATAAGAATTACAAGATTTTTGACGACGTGGAGTATGATCAGTTTAATACATAACCCAATTTTCCTCACAAACTAGAGTAGAAATAAATCTCTCTGCTGTCATAATAATGACAGAAATGAATTATTTTCTCCCAAGAGAGCAAATTTAGGCATGTTCGGTACCTAGGAAGCAAATGTAAAAGTTTTCACCACTTTTTTGATCAACTTGGTAAATACATATAAAAAAAAATTTGAGATTGTTTTTTACGTTTTAAATCAAAAATAATTTTAATTATTTGTTGTAGAAACTAATTCGTACCAAAATTTGAGTAACTTTAATCTAAAAACAACTTAACTTAATAGAATACATAGATAATTCTGAAGATTTATATTTACATTAGAGAAAAACACTATGGGTTATTTGATTTAAATTGAAAAGGAATTGATTTGTCATCTATCACCTTTTGTCAATGTTGTTATTTTGAGAAAATATTTATTTTTGGAGGCTTAAGAACAAGCAGCTGAGGTTCAAAACTAAAAAAAAATTTAATTACGTTTTTTATGATTTCCTATTTACATAATGTAAATATCTTTAACAAACTATATATTTTTGAAAATTTAAAAAAATCGTTTGTTTTCACTACTTCATTAACAACTATGAGTTCTATGTAAACAATTACAACTTTATGCTGTAGGCTAAAAACATATAACTAAAATAGATATCTGAGTGGTTCAATATATTCTTCTTTAAATAGTTCCTGTCCAAACGGTAATTTGCTGTTGTTACACACAAACGGATTTCTAGACATTTTTGAAAACTCGAGATAATCGAAAACAAAAGAAACAGCTAATTTCTGTTTTTGTCAATAAACATAAAAAAAATCTAAACTTGACTACTTGTTTTCTTCTATCCCTTATGCCCTATTAAATCACTACGCAAAAGTAATTTCCATTGTATCCACCCATAATTAATAGTTATTCACTGATGTTACCTTTTCAACAAGAAACATCAAAATAAGTCAGGTACGGTAATCCCGAAAATAAAAACAAATACGCTAATTTAGAAGATACTTAAACGTAGGTACGCTAAACCCCAAAAAATGCCAATTTCTGTATGCAGGGAACTTTCACTTCCGTCTTAATGTACAAATAGTTGTACCACAAACTTGTTTGTAAAGAAGCTTGATAACATTGTTAACAAAATATAATTTTACGGCAAGATATTTTTTTGCCAAAAACTGCTATAAATACAAAAAATACACATCACTTCACAAATATTAAAACAAGTAAAAATATGCAAAACGCATGCAATCTTTTCTTTAGTGATGCTACCAAACCAAACAATGGTTATGTATGGTGTCCCACAAGATCAGTATAAACCTGTATAGTGTGTTGTCAAAGCCGTGTGCAATTGTGGATTGGTTCATCTTGGCAAAACACTTGCTTCAAGGTTTAGGAAAACCACTAAAACTTAAACATACCAACCCTTACTCACTCAATTGTCAGTCACGACAATGACGGAAAAAATAGTAGGATAAAGAAACACCAAAAATATATAGAAAAACAGATAGAATACAAAATATTGCCTAACTTCAGACGTTCTTCAAATTATTAAGTCATAATACAGCTTTATAGTTTGTTTTCCACGGTCACAATTTAGATTACAAATCGCACCCCATTTATACAACATAGAATTGCACTTTGAAAGACATGTTCTTACACGATTTACTTTTGACCAATTTTTTTTTTTTTATTAAAGCCCAGGACTTCGATTGTTGGATCATTAATAAGATGTCTATTAAAAACATCTACTACAGATCATAATGTTTCCACTCTTCAACTTTAGAAAAAACCGTAGTTAAGTAGTCTTGCAACCATACAGACAGAACTTCGAGATTTAAATTTTTTAGATGGAGGGTTCTCAATATCATCCCAAATTGGTAATTTTTTGTCAAATTGGCATTTATCCTATTCTTATTTTAACGCAGCTTTTCGTCTAATGATCAACTATAACTTTCAATTATGGCAGATGACAATATAATTTGTACCGAACCAAGCGATCACATTTTGAACTGCTTCTTTTGTAGTACTAGTTATGCGGTATAAATTTTAAGAAAAAAAACCTTTATTTTTAAGACCAGTTTCTGTCATGAACCCTTTAGATCTCACTTTTTTCAAGACGGGGATTTGGTGTTTTGTAATAATATAAATGGGATACAGACAATATATAAAATTGATTTCCATAACTCTAGCGACGTTTATTGATTGACTTGTCTAAAACAAGTCTAAAAACAATATTACGGCATGACAAAAAATCTTTCTGTACCTCTGGTCGATTCTGCTAATATGAAAGAAACTTATGAAAACATAAGGTATTACTTGAAAGATCAACTTCAAGTACATTTAAAAGTTACACTAAAAATATTGGTAAAGACAATTAATCGCAATGGGAGTGAATATTTGTATAAAAGAAATCCTTAAAATAAGTAATGCAATGGTAAAAGGTTACTTTGGAATTTAAAGAAGAAGTAAGCGATTTAGAAAACCTGTGTGAAAATCTTTTAAAAATGTTGTTTGGTAAACATAAGGGTAAAGAGCGTTGCTTAGCAAACTATTATTGGCTTATCAAGCATTTCTGTTCCAACACATGTCAGTCAAAATTTAATTTTCAGACTCGCACCTGGATTTTTTTCTTGAGAATGTCGTTTGTTACCTATAAGGGAAGTTACTTGTCAAATTACAATTAATTATTCATGTCATACATTTATTTATGTATTTATTTATTGTTCCGCATTCTTATTTGTACGAGGCGTGTTTTTAAAGTCAGTACTGTTTTGCAATAAAAAAATAACATGTCAATATTTTTCAACTAAATTTTTTTTTATTTGAAAGACTATGCTTTACTCTATTTTTCTACATAACTTCCACTAATATTAAGGCACATATCGTTTCGTGGGACCAGTTTTTGTATTCCATCGTCAAAGAAGGACGCCGCCTGATTAGATAACCAGTGCATTACGGTCGTTTTTACTTTGTCATTACCGGTAAGGCGCTGCCTCTCCAAATGCTTCTTCTTTCTAAGCAAAAATTGTTTGTTTGAATTTTACTTTCCTAGGGGATCATGAATGCCGCCATTCCATTAACTGTTGTTTCGATTCCGGTGTCATGTGACAATATGGCTTAAAAAATCATTCCCCACATTACTGTATCGCTCAAGACAACTCAATGCACCAGCTAATCGTTTGGTTTTGTGCTCCTCAGTCAACGTTTTCGCCACTCAGCGTGAACACAATTTCCGATAATTTAAACGTTCGGACACAATTGTATAAAGAACACTTCTTGAGACAGCACGAAACTGTTCCGATAAGAACGAAATCGTGAATCGTCTGTTCTCTTTCACTTTAGACACCACTTTTTGAATTAAGTCATCGGTAATGACTGAAGGTCGTCCACTTCGTTCTTCATCATGAATGTTTGTGCGGCCATCCCTAACTCATTTCTGCACCATTCCATTACTCATAATGCTTTCACCATAAATATCACTGATTTGGCGATGAATGTCAGCTGATTTGAAGCTTTCAGCACTAAGAAAACTTATTACAGCACGCACTTCACAGTTGGCGGGATTCTCAATAGTCGGCATCATTTTACAATCACACAAACAGATGTAGCTTGATCAAAGGATTTTGAAATGGCGTCCGTGGCTTCCCAACAGATGTAGTTACGACGCGCAATTATTACGCCTTGTATTATTCTGTATTGCGATAGTTGACTTGGCGTTCAAGTTTGTATGATTCTTTATTTCCAGATATTCTTTTGTATTCTACTATAGTTAATGATCATATGATCAATTTTTGTGACTTAGTTGGAGATATAGGAAACTACTAATCCACCTTCATATTAAAACTTTTTATACAGTGTGGTCCACATTAAAACGGAACACTCCGATAAAATTTATACTTACCATCCGATTTTGACAAACGTTTTTTTTTTAATTGTAGAGGGTTTAAAGCTATACTATAGGACGAATTATTACATTTTTTTTTACAAAAACCAAGATCTACTACATATTTTTAGGGAAGAGAATTGAAAAAATTGTATTGGACATTTTTTTCAATAAATCTGGAAATATTACTGAATTGGGCTTTCTCTTAAATGGACATTTACTAAATTTTATTATTTAGTTCTTTAACTAAATTATGAATAAAATTATTCTTATGAATTTTTTTTTTGATTAAGTGAGAGAAAAGAAATTAGTGAGAAAATAATGTATCGGAAAATAAATATAAATTTTATTTGAGTGTTCTTCTTTTAAGTGGATAACACTGTATGAACCCCTAGGTGACACATACACTAATACTTAATTACAAATCTTATAGTTGCAGAGTCGCGTAATAAATTTTAATGAACTTATTATAATAATAAATTAGGTTAACTAACCCGGCAAACTTTGTTTTGCCCGACATAAATTTTTTGATTGAATTTTAAGCATTTGCGATTCTACCCGAAATTTGTTTAAATGATAAAACGGGACCTGTTGAGAATTTTTCGACTTTCCTTTTTTTCTTAACCTTTACATGGCAAATACAAACAAACCCGAAGAAAAAAAGTATCCAATTTGGTTCAGTGACTTTTGAGTTTTAAGCATCCGAATAAACCACGATCCATTTTTATATACTGGGTGATTCAGTATGGTGTTCATGGTTTTTTATTTATTTTTTTTTTAAGAAAAAAAGTATTATAAGCGATAATATATTTGTAGATGGCGTGTTCAAACGCATTGTAGGAGTTATATATATAAATCATAATTATATTGACGTATGCCAAAGTTACGATAGTCATTATTCTATTAACGATAAAAAGAATATAGTAAAAAAACGGCACATAAATCACATCAACTTTTCAAAAGTTCAAAATAACCTCCTTTAGCATTCAAACAAAGCCCTATTTACATCGTATTGGATTCATGCACAAAAAAACATTTTAGATTCAAACGTGTGCACACTGTACAAATTCTTGTATTTAAGTCTTCCACGTCATGCACTGGTAAAAATTAATTTTTTTTTCTTTCATGAAAGCTTTTGGCAAAGTTAACCATAATATTTTATTACGTAAATTATATAACTTTGGATTATCTGAAAACTTAATTTATTTCTTTATTTTTAATTTTCAAAATAGAAATCAATCAGTCAATATAATGGGTAACAATTTGAGTTATTATGGGACACTATCTGGGGTACCACAGGCTAGTAATTTGGGACCACTTTTATTTTTAATTTTTATTAATGATTTGCATTAATTTATTGCTTAAATTTTCGCAATGATTATTATTTGCTGATGACCAAAAAATATTTAAGAGAATCATTTGCAGTGAAGATACTAAATTGTTCCAAAAAGATATTAATACAATAGTTAAATAGAGCATTTCAAATAAATTATACTGTAATATAAATAAATGTAAATCGTTAACATATACCTTAAATAAAAACCGCATAAAATGTAAATATACCATGAACAATACAGTTTTGTCTAAAGAATCGATAATTAGGGATCTAGGCGTCATATTTGCCTCTACGTTGAGCTGACAATCACATATTGCAAGTGTGGTTAATTTATCATTGAGAAACTTTGGTTTTCTTATGAAAAATACAGTAAACTTTAGAACTGCACGTCCTATTCAAATATTATATAATTTATTGGTACAAACAAAACTTAAATACGGAAGCCGAATATGGAACTCTGATGTAAAAAAATACAAAATTAAAATTGAAACAGTTCAGAATAAATTCTTAAAATTTTTACACTACAAACAACATGGTCGTTATCCTGAATATAATGCATATCACAATATTAGAAAAGAATTTCAAATCCTTAAATTATGTTATAGACGGAAACTAATTGATATACTTTTTGTATACAAATTATAATTATTATAATTATAACCTAACGTACTAAAGTACGATTAAATTCCCCAATTGTTGAAATGCTCATACACAAAAATAAGTACCTTACAAAGTCAGATGCTAACCTATTTAACACACCTTTGACAAAATTTAAAACGGCTATACAAAACTTTTATCACCAAAGTCACCTTTTCAATAAGTTATAGCACTACCTGAAATCTGGATGGCCTCTACATATTTAATTTTGTTATAAATTACATAGTGTGTTTTTCCTTTTTTTGTTTATATAAAATTAATTATGTATATTCTTTGGATATCTGAAAAAAATCCTGACAATGTAATTGGGTAATACCCGTATTGTCAGTAAATTAAATGAAAATTTAAATAATTAGTACCAGTCGTCGCATTATAGGACGGTGCACCATCTTGTTGAAAAATGACAATTTGCCTAAACTGGCAAAACGCTCTTCGTTAACACGTCTAACACTCGCCATAGATTAAAATTATTTCCCATTATCTTTTTTTGGAACAAACCGTTTTGTGTAAGTTACCAAAATTCAATTAGAAAACTAATTGTAGACGCAAATGGCTATAATTGTCAATTGACACAATTTTAAATATCTGATTTCAATTGTTTTTATGGCTAACTGATCCTAATAGTAAAATCGAATTAAAAGGAATATTTAATTATTTCATGGCATTTTATCAAAAAATTATAATGCAACTGTATATTTTTTGTTAGGTACGTTGTTATATGGAGAAAAATATGCCTTGCAAGAATCCATCAAGAAACACGCCAGTATATTATTTTGACCTATGTAACTTATCTAATGTGGTTTAACACACCATTTACAAATGTATACGGTTTATAGTACTTTTTCTTAAAATATAAATTTAAAAAGCCGCGACCACCAAACTGAATCACCTCGAATAAAGAAAATAAACAAGAAACAAAATACATTATGTAATTAAATCTTGAAATTAAATAAAAATATATGCGCAAATATAAATCATAAAGAGTTTATATTTTTTAGTTTAAAAAATTGAAACAAATAAATAATATGTTGTTTAACAAATAAAAACGTTTGTAATAAACCGCTTTCAGCTAAAAGGTTTACATTATTTTTATTTAAAAATAATCAAATATTCTGAATTATTTTTTGTTAATACAAAAAAATACGTGTTGGTAAATAAAGTGTAGTTTAAATTTTTTATAAATATATTAATGGAAAATATTAATACAATGACGTGTTTAAGTTATTTAATATTATTAATGAAACACAATAACATTTCGAAATTTAATTAAACCAATATTCGAAACACAAATGTTGTTGTTCTTAAATTGTGAATTAACCACAAACATTAGAACAATGCCACCAATGTTTGATAATTTACAAGTGTTACAGGTTTATAATTTTGTTCCTATTTTCATGCTCTTTAATTATCAACTTTTTCTTATTTTATTATCAAGATGTTTACCCCATCTCTTCAAATACATTTTATAGCATTCCATAATACGAAACAAAATCAATCAACTTCAGAAGATTATGTGCAGCCAAAATGTGGTTAAATAATAACAGTAAACCTTTGACATTTTCATCGCCTACTTAATTTTTCGGTCCAGTATTGGTGGGAAAATAAAAAGGCAGTGGTTACTATGGTTACAATAATTTGTGACATATACTTTACATAGTATCCTTAGAAAACAGTTTAACAATTTCAAGATAAGACTAAAGAGACATCTCAGTAAATATTGTTTGCAAACATATATACATATTTACAGATACGACTTAATTAACAAAACCTTCTATCAGTTGTTTGTATTTCCCATCTTTACTGTAAATATAGATAAGCGTTATTGTTGCATAAGTATATTGTAAATAATTCTGTTGCAAATACCAGTAAGTTGAACATTCGAGTGTTTGTTGACTTTATATTTATAAAACGTAGATGCAAATTTTAAAGTAGTAATAATGCAACTGATTATTATCTGCATGTTTTACCTTTTGTTTTCTAATAATCGAGCTAGTGTTAATAACAAATATGAGTGGCGATTAAATGACCTTAACGTTAAGACACAAATAGAGAAATTGTTCGATGAAGATCGCCCACAGCATTAATAAATTAAACTGCAGCATTAAATTGGGAGTGCATTAAACTACAACTAGCGTGAATTTATTCAGTTTTTATTAGGAATTTAAAATTACTAAAAATGTGGTTTATGTGTTAAAAGAGTCAATGAGAGCGTTTACCAATAGGTCCACTATTGATGTAGAATCGATATTGCTTTTAAAAAGTAGATATTTTTTTAGGTTCCTCAGTGGCTACGATTTGAAAAAAAAAATTTTTATATAGAGTGTCTCACTTTTATGGACTACCTGGCAACTTCGACATTTTTAATTAATACATATATTTTTATTATACGTGAAAACTATGATGACTCAAAAATTATACGTTTCGAGATAAGGTACCAGAGGCAATTAACGCCCACCTAACATAAAATTATTTTTTCAAATACATATAAATATTTATTATATAAACCCAACATTGTCATGAGGAAATTAAACATATTCTATTATTTGAAAAATGATACTAAAGAGGTGTAATTATTTAAACCTTCCATGTTAACAACATTATTTTAAAAACTTTGTCTTGGGCGTTATTAAAAATACTATGTTTATTAGCGTCCGTTTGCAAAATTATATGCTGTACGCAAAAAAATTAATCTAGTATTTAAATAATCAAATAAAACATAAGAGTCATATGTATACAAACTTTTTTAATGGATATAATGAAATGTATCAAACTTTGAGAATTTTTAACACGCATCAAGTAACTTGTAACTTCTAATTGTAATCATTTTTCACAAAACTTCTTAAGTTCTGACAGGAATAAATAAAAAATAACAGTACAGTCATTGTTTATATATAAAAAACAGATTATATTTAAACATGCATTGGGCGTTATTAAACAACAATGAACAATTAGCGCCCTAAGGTTGTGGGAAAATCATAAACGTCAAAACGTACGTCAATTTTTGTTGGATTTTTTTTCGTGTGTGTTTTTAGGGGTTTTTGGTGCAAATATAAAATATAGAAGGTGGTCAGTACCTTAGAGTACTCCATGGTCAACAAGAAAAACATGTTGTTCCTGAGAATCACCACTTTGGTTTCCGGACCTGGTCATCAAGACCCTCCCGGATAATTAGGAAAAAATGTACAACACAATTTTACAAAACACAATCACATACTAATATAGGGCACACAACAATATCCTGCAAATTGGTGTCGAGTAAGGACAAATCAGATTTCTTGTCTAATATTTGTTTTAGGAATAGGGTCGATATTTTACTTTTACAGGAAACACACTGTGGAGATGAGATTTTTTTTATTTTTTTTTTGCTATTTCTTTAACCTACTTTTTTTCCGTCATTGTCGTGACTGGCGCTTGGACCGGTCTATTATGTGTCATCATGCAATGGCTGTGCTGTTATGTTTTATGTTCTTGTTTACCTTCTATAAGGTTTGCACACTTGGTACTAGGGTGGGTAAGGGTTTTCATGTTTAGGTTTTAGTGGTTTCCCTAAACCTTAAAGCAAATGCTTTGCCAAGACGAACCAATCCACAATTGCACACGGTTTTGTCACCACACTATACAGGTTTATATTGATTTTGTGGGGCACCATACATAACACTTACATCACAATACAATATTTAAAATGTACCATACGAATAAATAAATAAATAATAGAATAATATAATAGAACAATAATAATAGAACAAAAATAACTGAACAATTGTTGCATATGAAAAATTTGTTTACTTTTCAGCAAACAATGGACCTGATGAAGAGAATATGGACCTGAAGCTGCTAAATCGTACATGACAATTGCCGGATTATAAAAAACTTCGAAACAATTCCTAGACACACTGAAGGATCGGGTTATAAGTAATGAACGAGGAAATCAACTGAAAATTAAGACGAAACTACGTCGCAATTATTTGACAGCTTCCATTTTTGGTCTAGTCATACATAGACGGAAAATACTCCATGTCATAACCTTATAAAAAAAATTCTGTATTCCAAAGATCTGAACACTACCGCGATTATTTATGGCAGAATCCGCGAAGCTGAAGCCATTCAAAAATATTGCGCAAAACAAAACGTTCAAGTGCCACAGGTGTGGATGGTACGGTAGCAAAAATTATCTGTATTTAGGTGCATCACCCGACGGTCTAATACATGGAGAAGATGGTATCGTAGAAGTGAAATGTCTGCCTGAAATTGGCAATCAAACGTTTCGAGAATCGGTGTACGGGAAAACTTGTTTTGAGGTAGTCAACAATGAAATAGTGTAAGTTATTATTTTTATTTCTGCCTAGTTAGTGTATAAAATTTGTATTTACTTGTAGAGTAAAACGGCAACACTACTATTTTTATCAGATACAGAGACAACTAAATATAGTGGAAAAATTATTTTGTGATTTCATCTTAATTAGCAAAAACGATTTTCATGTGGAAAGGATCTATAAGAATCGGGAACTGTGGAAAGAAAAAATGGTACCTACATTGGAAGCATTTTATTTAAATTGCATTGTGCCGGAAATTGTTGACCCACGTTTACCACGAGACATGAAAATAAGAGATTCAGTAATTGGTATACCATTTTATAACAATAAATATTTTTTAATTTAATTAGGAATTTTTGAGTGAAAATGAATTATTGAAACTTTAATATTTTTTTTTTCAAATAAATGCAACACTTATTTTAATACTAATAATAAAATTAGTAAAAATAAGTAGGGGTTTGACAAATGTTTTGGTGGGTGGAGCATTCTTAAAATACGTATAGCAGAATTCAGTTGCCTCCACTCGATACCAAATACCCTTAACGTACAAACAAATTCATGTTAACATGTTTACATCTAGTTAAACTAAACCAATGCAGGCACAAAAAAATAAGAAATAATTCACGTGTAAACGAAGCTTTCCGGTTACATTTACTAAGTTAGCTTAAAAGTTCCTGTTGAACAGTACTTTCCCATCGCTCATAATAAAAACTGCACACAAACATAATAAATTTAAATGGTTTATCTCCTTACATTTAAAATAATTTTTAGATATCCACGAAGTGGGCCTTCTTTAGAGAGAGAATCGGTAGCTCAATTAAAACCAATGTTTTTCATTAGATCAACGTTTCGGCCAACCTGGTGGTCTTTCTCAAGGTATGTTAACAAAATGTATTATAGTAAAATATCACAGATAATTAATGATCGTAAAATTTAAATAAATCTACTTGCCTAGAAAGAAGAAATATCACTAAACAAGAAGGCTTACCAGAAAAAATTAGTTTCTGAAGAGCAAGTTGATTGATTGCCTTACAGATCTAAGATTACTAAAGCTAGCAGATAACTGACATGACTAAGTAAACTTGTTATTTGATTTAAGTAAAAGTTAACGATTATAGTAATAAATTCATTACTCAACGTACGAATTTCTAATGTACATTTTTTTTATATATTTGTGCTTAATTAATTGTTTTGTCTTAATAAAGATACCTTGAGAAAAGCCACCAGGTTGGTCGAAACGTTGCTCTAATGAAAAACACTAGTTTTAATTGAGCAAGCGATCCTCTCCCCTTAAGAAGGCCCACTTCGTGGATATCTAAAAAAATATAATAAATTTAGTATCTTCTTAGGTTGAAGTTGACACAATGATTTCGTATACTACGTTAACTTTTCGTACGTATACTTGAAAATAAACGCAAGTGTTAGTGGAACGGTGTTAAACAATTGCCAATTCTTAATATTACGTACGTTAATTCAATTCAAGTGGATGCAAGCGACCATTAAAACAAACAATTTAAAACAAATTATAATTTAGTTACGTACCACATCTTGTTGCATTTTTAAAAAAAATCTCTTTCATATGTGCTAAAAATAGAATAAAAATGCTCGGCTTTATGCCGGAGTAACAGTGGTTATTCTACAATCTGAACGAATCATTGTTAACATAAATTTATTGATTGTTTTCCATAGCAATATATACAAACTCAATTTAAATTAAACTTTAATAAATTGGGGAAAAAAACATTGGACAAATTGGTAACAAACGGTTCATGAGTGCATATTACAAATGTATTCATGCAAGACAATTTTACTACGCAATAAGTTTCCACATAGAGATATTATGTTGGCGATTCCTAATTAGTTAATTTTTCTATAGTTGGGGTTTAATCGAACGTAAAAGGCAAACTCTAGAAAAGTGTAAAAGGACAAAATTAAATATGGTTCAAAATAAAGCATCTCGGATAATTATTTATAACATACTGTACATACTTCAAGTAACACGTAACAAGATTGAAACACAAGTGTCCCTGCGTCTCCTTTACTGTATTAGTTCGAACAAAAAAATACAAGGTGAGGAATTCTATTCTTTATATTACGAGATTAAAATCGTTCAAAAAAACTAGCGGTAACATGTCGTCTACCTTTAAGAGTAATTATAAATAGTTACACTCTACACCATTATAACTTAAAACTAACTTATTTCATTACTAATTAAATTGGTGTGCAGTTTGATTGTTGCTGCAGTGACTCTTGTTTAACCATCCTTGACACATGTTTGATTTGATTTTTGCGTTCGATATGGGTCGTTTTCATTTTCTTTTTCATGGAATTAATTTTAGGCCAAACAATAACATATACATATTAATTAAACATTTTGTTAATCACCGTATTCTATCCTTACACATTCTTAATTAACGAGTATTGAATGCGAATAAAGGTGGATTTTGCAAACTGTTTTGAGGCCTTAAAAAAGTTCGTCATTATCTCGTACTACGATCTAAGATAGCGTTTTCCAAAAGGAAAAAACTCCAGGTACTGCAGCAACCTACAAATCACTTTTGCGGTAACTAATCAATTGTAACATCTAAAACCGATGGGGTGAACCAGACGTCATTATCATTCACCAACCTCAAAACACATATGTTGGAACCAAAATTAACATAATTGCTCGCTTGATTACATCCGTTACGTGGTAACAAAAATAGACCTCCACAATTAAAAATATCATTAGTCGGTAAACATTGTGATTAGTTTATTATGCTTAAATATACATATGACTTGTTTATTTTCTTGACTGAAGCTACCTCAGGTAAAGAAATAAAATTTCTACTTGTCTTTGTTAATTCTAAAGTGTTACTATCAATTTTTAAAAAAGTATTTTTTTCCGTTAGGTCTTGTTTGTGCTCCAAGAACATATATTGCTGTTAAATCAATTTTTACACAATTAAGTTGGGCCTTTAAATATTTTTGTCTAAGCAAGGTTAAACAATTATGCTGTTTAGAGATGTACATAAAATATTGTTGATTACGTAACACTTTGGTTTTTCCGTGACTGCTGGATTGTCACGACCGAAGAAAAATTTCTACTTATACGAAAAAATTCTTCAATATATCCTTTGTCATATGGTCTCATGGAAAAGAAGCACTTATTGAATTTCTTAACCACCTCAACACTCAGCACGAAAAGATCAAGTTTACCATGGAGACAGAAGAGAATAAGGAGCTTCCCTTCCAGGATGTTCTAGTGAAACGAGGGGATAACAACAAGTTGGCTCATAGTGTATATCGTAAAAAGACACACACCGACCGATACCTCCATGCCACATCACACCATCATCCACAGCAAAAGCGGTCTCTAATAAAAACTTGATTGCATAGAGCTAACAAGATTCCTGACGAGGTTCACAAAGCAGAAGAACATCGACACATCCAACAAGCCCTAATGAAGAACGGCTATACCAGAAAAGAAGTAAGAGCCGCTTGTCGCAGGAAATCCGAAAAAGAGAAGGAACAGGTCACCACCTACGCTCGTTTGCCATTCATTGCTGGAGTAACTGACAAATTAAGAAAATCATTGGAAAAGAAGAATATCGGTGTCAGGTTTGGAACGGTTAGAAAAATCCAGCAACTACTACCTTCTAATAAAGATAACCTGCCGAAACTCTTATCAAAAGTGGTCTACCAAATTGACTGTTTATGTGGAAATGTCTACATTGGTCAAACCGGACGCAACATAAAATGTAAATTAAAAGAACATCACCGAGACGCCAAGTCCAGAGCGGTAGATAAATTAGCAATCACAGAACATCTACACAAAAAAGGAAAACACATCATCAACTTCGAGGAAGTTCTATCAAGGACTAACAACTACTATCCAAGGATAATCAGAGAATCTTTAGAAATCATTAAAAATAAAAACAACTTCAATCGAAAAAATGGTTACCGATTAAGCAACACGTGGAAACTAACTCTTCACAGAAACAAAGAATACAAATGTCACCACAAAATTAGTCAACACCAAACAGAAGATCAACCAACCATCGAAAACCAACCACCCGTCACTGATCGACATCAACTAACCGTAGCGGAACATAAGTATATAACGAGGAGCAGAAGACTACAACATCAGTCTTTCGAGTAACTTCTGAAGAAGCTAACAGCATGGTTAGCGAAACGTCAAGCAGAGAACGAAGGAAGGAAGGACGAACACGACTCATCCCAGCAGATAATAATCTTAGTCGCTATATCTTGCTGCACATTATTGTATAAATACATGTATTCCATTGTACCCAGATAAATCACCAAGCCATATGGAAATATTTTTGTGCTATCTTCTTTAAAACACAAATCATTATATAAGATGGTTGGCAGATCTAGTACCGCCTCATGCTATTGTTATAAACGCTTACCCTTTTATACTCTTGACTTACGGATATAATTGTAGTTGGAACGTAAAGATGACGTAACAAAATGTATATTTTGTTGCGGGTAGCTTTAAGTAAAAAAGAATGCCCAGTTTTTGTTTTTAAGACGTCTATCTACATTTACTTACAAATTTTGTGGTCATTATATGTACAAGGAATTTATCTACAACGTATTTTTAATGCTGGAAATACTGCGCTAGTCGCGGCTGGAACAGCGGCAGCTTAGACACGGCCAGTGGGAATACGGCGCCGGGCTAATACGGTTGGCGATTGAATCTCCACGTTTTTGCACAACGGAATTTCTAACTGAAAAATACTCGGGCTGTGGATTTAGGAGGCTTTTGTGTCCTGTGCTAGTGGCTTACTAAAACAGGTAAGTTATTTTTAATTATCGGTGGCGGCCTTTTACACCCGCTTTTAAGTTTATTAGTTAGAACTTCTTTCTACGGAGCTCGCTTGTTATAGTATACACAACAGAGTTTATTATTGCGGCTTACGGCTTCGCAAACGACGTAAGTTCGTCTCAACGTACTCAGGATGTCTGGTGGTCGAACTACTACGGTGATGCCTGACGGTGATACTTCGCCTAAGTCATAGTCAGCCAGCACGCCCACTACAAAGTGCTATCAAATAAATTAGCTACCCTCAAGGGGTCAGTGATACAAAGCGGCTAGTTCTAGATGGAACGGTTTTGGAGGAAAAGCAGCTGCTACCGAATAGATCAGCCACAGTGCTTAGGGTTCGGGGTAAGTAGGTGCTGGCTACACGGATTATTAACGGTGGTTGTTTTAGGTGATTCTTCAAAGAGCCACGTCCGTACCGAATTTAATCGGTATTTGCAGTGGTCTTTGAGTTAGTAACTGCCACGCCCGTACCAAATTTAATCAGCTATTGCAGTGGTGTTTGTCAGCAGCAGATAGTTCTAGGAGATTTTTGATTCGGGGTTCGAGATTCGGAATTAATTCGGAAGGAGTTCTTAAGGAATTGTTAAGTTAAGAACTTAAGTAAAAGTGCCGTCTTGGCATTGCGCTCGCGCTTATATACGTGGCTTTATTTCAAGCTGAAAGGTGAGCAGAGCGGTTGCATGGGAGTAATTTTAAGTGGGGCGGTGGGCACGATGTCTGTTTTTGACGATGCAAATTTTATGCCGTAAGATAATTCTTTCTCGGCGGCAAATTTGAATTATAACATTGTCGGTTTCTTACATTGTAGCACAATGTTAAGAGACCTTTTAAATGCACATTGATTAGTTGTGGCGTTGTGTTCTTAACAGCGTTATGCAATTTCTCCATTTTAGTATGTAATAATTAATCTTTCTAGACGTTTCATCCGATACACTTTACTCGTCTTATAAAATTAATTGTTTGATATCATTATATTTAATTTTATTATTGATTTTCGTAATCAAAATGTTTTTCTTGAATTTTAGTTGTTCGATTTCATTTGCCGATTTTGTAGTTTGTTAATATTAAATTTTTGATTTTTTCTTTGATTAATCACTTATCAGTTTTGAATTGGACATCCATTTTGATTTTCTTCCTAAAGTTTATTGTCATTTTAACCTACAACGGTATTTAAACTGTTAACTTTTGTTTTTTTTTAATAAATATGAGCTACGACGACTAGAGTAAAAATTCATTAAAACATTAATAGACTAAAAAAAAGAGAAATAGAAAAATTTATTTTATTCATCTTATATACGTGTAGGTATTGTCTGGATGACTTTATCATTCATGTGTTTTCTCAGTCTATATTAGATTTCCACAGACTCTGTGGTCTACATGATATAATAACTTTGTGTTGCATGATACTGTAACGATGCTCTTAGTCTACCACTTACACCTAGGTTCATGTAATAATTTTATAATAAATAGTTCTGGAAACTTAATTACACCTATTTTTAATTCTGCAATAAAAGAAGCAGTAAAAACTACCGACCATTGTGCAACAGTTTGCAAAGCTAATAATGAAATGTTGAGATTCAGCTTTTCTAGTATCGCCAGGGAATGTATGTAAAAACCGAATTTAGTTTGTTATGAAGAATTCATATTTGATGATTGACCTTGTTTGATAGATAATAATTAAGCTTATGGTGTAGATACTGTAAATGATAGTCTTTTAAGATTTTATTCAAAGAACAAGGAGTATGATCATCCTTGATTTGCATGACACCAGGGGATCCTCAAGATCTTAACTTAGACTTTTTCTTTTGTTCATTAATAATATTACTGCATTGCTAGCATATTGCATACTTTTATTTGCTTAAGTATTAATTAGATTGTGCTCTTTCTTTAATGTATTTTGAGAGTTTCAGTTTATTACTGTATGAATTAATGTTTTTATTAGCATATACTGGGTTTCCTGTAATACTAATAATATTAACACCAATCTCAAAATAAGGTATTGGTTATACAAAACACATTAGTCAAAATATTTTTAAAAATGGATACAGTTTTATTTTGTTTTTGTCGCCATAAGAAAGAACTTAGAAAGTTGGGCACACTTTTTCTATTACTTTTTTAGGGAAATGTATATTCTTTAACAAATATTGCAGACTATACTTTTCCTACGATAGAGGTAAATTTTTGCCTAGTTATAAGTGTAAGTAGAGCATTCAAATTAGGACGTATTGAAACAGTTGGAATATAGTAGTTAGATGTAAGAAAACATTTATAGACTTTGACGATACTGAATTCACAATTAATTTCGTGTATGAAATTAAAACTAGTTTTAGTAGGCTAATTAGAAAGAGACTATATATTTTTGTTTTCTTGTACACTTGTTATTCGGTCTTCTTTTATATGCTTTTCTAAATAAATACTTAATATTATGTAAAGGTTGACACAAAGCAACATGCAGTAGACTAAGTAGTGTAGAGCAAAAATAGGTTGTCAAGTTACCAGGGTGTCGCACATTTGTCATCCAATAGCAACCGGTCGTTTGTGTTAATTGAAAAATTGTTTTTTTATGCTTTCTTGATTTTATATAACACGACACAGTTTGCGGTCTGTTTATTATTGTATCAGTGAGGATCAACCTGATTACGTCACCATAAAAATGCATACGTATTAACAAAAATGAACAGTTTATTGAAGTAATTTAAAAAAACCGGGAAATAAATAGTAATTTAAAATGCAAATCTGCAATTTTATTTTCTTCCTGTACTACTAATAAGTTACAAACTTTTCGACTTATGAAGGATAATAAAAAACGCAAAAGGTTTCAAATTGATAACTTTCTGTACGGACGCACAATTGTTACAAGTCTTAGTGGCCACATACTGATATTAATTTTTATTTTTTATTTTACTAATTAATCAGTTTATGTGCGTATAAACGTTGATTGTACTAGCACTCCAAAATTAAACCTAAACATTCCATAATTGAATATTGATCAAGACTGTTATTATTCCAGAATAGAAGCAAAAGGTATATTTATTGCAAATTCTAATTTAAAAAAAAATTTAAGTCCTAAAACACGTACAGTTAACATTAATCGCGATAAGACATTATGGCTGCTTAAATATATTTGCCTTGCATGTTTAGAAGATAAGTCAGACTTTTGTATAAAATTAAGTCACGTTGGTGGCTACATAAAAAAACTATATAACAGTTAATTACTAACCATTTAAACAATGTTATGCCATGAGCAATCTTACATTATTTTTTGTTGCATTATTTTTTTTCAGGTAATATCGACATTTGTAACAACTAATCCAGAAAATTCTTTTAATTTTAGGTACAAGGAGATGGAGATAAAGATGACAAATATTTTCTCGAACTAAGAGCAAAAGTAATGTCGCCTTATATCAGCGAATGCATTTATGCAACAAGCGTTAAGGAGTCATTAGTACAAAAGTGGTTACTAAAGGGACAATATACAAACAATGCGTGTTTTAAGTGCTTTGTAAAGTGTGTATCAATCAAAGTTGGTTTTATAGATGAAAATGGTACACCTATGCCATACACAGTTGTTAGAAAATATCATGCTTCACCTGAAGTAGTTAAAAAATGTATTGCGGATGATATACTAGATGTTTGTGAAAAATCTTATAGACAAGGTTCCTGTTTCGTTAATGCAATATTGGAGAACTGACAACGTATGTAAATTGATTCTTATTTTTTAGCATCAAATTTAAATGTCAATAGTAAACTTCGATAGTTAATTAAAGAAAATTTTGTTAAATAAATCAAAATTTTACTATTACTACTTATCTGATGTGTTGAAATTGTGTACTTAGTGAAATTGAGTGCATATTTCAGCAGTCAATACTCGGTATTATTGTGTAAACTTTTTCGTAGATATCTATCACTGTATCTACAACAGTCGAGTCTTAACGGTCTGAAACATACTAAGGAATACATTTTACAGAATAACAATCTTGCGATGACTTATTACAATTCTATGAAAATAAGTTCAAAAATACTGATCCCTTAAGCGTAACTTGAGAACATTTTGTGATGCAAAAAAATTCTTCAGACCCCACCAAAGATCAAAGCGGGATATAGCAAGTAACCGGCCCAACCCTGATTGGTCTGGTCTGAAACTTTTTGTGTAAACTAATGAATTTGTGCTGAGTCGAATATTGAGAGCGGACGGACTGATAAGTGATCTTAATAGATCGTCAAATGCCAGTCAAAACGTTGATTGAAAAAAGTACAGTGTTTCATTGACCCAAAATTACCTCAGCTATTTGGAAAACTTATTAAAATACAGAATTAAGGAGTTTTTACTATTAATCAATAGTAGAATATATTATTCGAAGCAAAGCTTTATGTGCTAAGTTTGTCGCTTAACTACTGAACCGAAGCACATAAAACCATTTCTGCTACAAATATTTTTTTTAAACCAGGAAGTAAGTACAACTAGAAATTAGAAACGATGAGTCATAAGATCAAGCGAATAATTTGTAATATCTAATCCTACAATTTTTTCGGGGTTACAATATAATCTGCATCAAAATTTAATTGACTATTTCACTTACAACAAAATTTTCACATTATCTAACCAATCACAAACCAAAGACAACTATTATTATCGTAAAAACACAAGCTGTCTTTAAATTATGATTGGTCCAACAACTTTAATTTAATACGCTAATAAAATACCACTCTTAATTGAATTTATCTCATAAATACGTCTTTTTATTTCATAACTCAACAGAGTTGCTTAAAAAAACACCACTCGTTCTTTGTACTCGTGACATTTTCAAGCAACTCAGTTTCGGTATTAAACAAATCAACATACTTAAAGCGAATATTCAATTACTAGTGGTATTATTATTGAAAAAAACTCAAGTGCCATCGTTTGTGTGTATAGAAAAAGTTTTTCCAAAAACAAACCGACAGCCATGTTGGATTCGGAATTAGAGGACACACGCCCGAAGTTCTCCAATCAGCAAGGTCGTCAATCAAAAATTTACTACGATCTAAGTCCAGTGGCACCAATAAAATGTTTTACCAAGTATTTTTGAAATGCTGTGTACAGAAAAAAGGAACCGAGTATTTCGAAAACGTTTTACTCCCATATTTTTCGGAATTGGCTAAAAACATAATTTTTTTTTTATTATCCAATGATTAAGGCATTATGGAAAAATTACGAGGTATTTGAGGCTGCGTGTTTTTCTAAAAAAGCAAAGTAAATGTTATAAACTCAAAAGCAAAAATTTTAATCAAATAACAGTTTGATAACTTCATGTGTGATGCTCTTAATGAGAAGTATTTAGAAACAAAAGTTACTACTGCTTTATTTTACAGTGTGTATTAAATCTCCTACATTTCAGATTGTTCTATTATTTGGTGTTTCTGGGGCTTGTCGATGCGATGAAATCAAAACACATCAAAGACCTGTTGGTAATAACAATTCCCGAAAACAAAACAGAACAGCATCGGTCATTTACCATCGTAAAAAAATTTAAAACTAAATATAGACAATACGTTAATTTGCGTCTAGTTGACTTTGAGGAACAAAGATTCTTTTTAGAATATCAAAATGGAAAATGCTATAGAATGGTGATGAGCATACATAAGTTGAGTAATGCAGCAATAGAAGTCGCATTGTATTTAAATCTTTCCAACGCAAATAAGTACACAGGTCATTCTTTAAGAAGAATTCTCAGAGATGTTCCTGGCAGATAAAGAATAAGATCTTACCACTCTAAAACGCCATGGAGGGTGGAGTTCCAGTTCCGTTGCTGAGGGTTATATAAAAGATTTCATACAAAATAGAATAGATATTGCTGGTCAAATTTTTTAAACAAATAATCTAATCGAATCTAACAGTGAACCTAGTCTAAGTAGATCAGCCCGAGAATCTGTGGCAAACATTAATAATCACTTAGGTGAAATGCGTGCAAGTGGTTTTTTCAAAACTCAAGTATAAATAACTGTGCTTTTACAATAAATATTATTCATGATTTTGCCAAATTGTTTAATTTTTGTTATTTTATGTTATTAGTTACATAAATTAGACCAAAATCGTAAATCCTATGCCCAGTTTTCCATAAACGTCTAACCTACCATCGACCATCAATGACCCTAACTCAATTGTTTTCCTTTTCTGAAGAACGTAGGTATTATGCCTTTTATAATTGATCAAATTTTGTAATTCAAAAATCTGTTTTATTATAAAATTATTTTTCCAATATATTTTATTGTTGTTACAACTTATCTTTGCGATCTCTTGAATTAATGCAAAAGTATAATAATTAATTTCAAAACCATTACATGTTTATAAGAATATTTTAAGTACATACTTAATTACTTTAATTGATTTAAAAAGCTTCAAATTCACACAATACTCAAAATTTGAAGTGGCACGAAAAAAATATTATCTAGTCTGCCATATAACTAAGCAATTCTTATTCATACTTTGTGAATATTTTGAAAACAATTATTTATCTTGAAAATATTTTGAATGCCATTTTCACTCATATAACTTGACATTAAGAATATATTCATTTCAGTCATTCTGAAAACTCGTTTTGTTTCGTTGTTCAAATAGAGTCCCGTTTTGCGCTTTTAATTATAATATTCAAAAACTGCTTGTGTCCAGTAAAATTTTCCGAAATGGCCAATTTGAACGCGATGAATTGAACGTAATACGTTTTAACGGACGAACTATTCAACATCAGGCACAGGGAAGTTGGACGCCAATTCGTTTGATCGCGAAATTAATTTTTGTTTCTCTAGATTCATTTGATAACAATATATTAAATAAATTATATCATTCTGATAGGGGTAGTTTTGTCGGCTAGTGCAAAAAAGAGACGAATGACAAAAAAAGGAAAACCAAAATTTTATTACCAAGGATTCCTGTATGTGTTTGACAGAAAATGTGTTTGTAAAGCATTAGCATTTTGGAGGTGCGATCAAAAAATTTTTTAAAAAAAGCACGTTTTAAAGCTCATATCTACAAGCAAGATGGTAAAGTTGTTAAAATAATTAACATTCTATGACATTTAACTTAACTTAACTAGTGACTTGTTTTAGTGCGAGTATTTTATTGTAACCCATGAATACATTAATCGTTCTATCTCGCGGTAATGTAAATATCTTCTTTGATTACAAGATAGTGGCGCCAAAAGGGTATTGACAACAATTAAATAAGACGGTTCTTTTGGTATCTATGCCCATATCTACGAGTCACGCCTCTCCGTACTCTAGTGATAGCCGGGTGATACTAATTGCCGTCGGATACAATTTTATTATCGGCTTCCATAAATGTTTTTCTCTCTCTCTTCTTTAATTTACACTCGTCGATAATTACAAATTTGGTCTAAATTATTTTAATTTGTACGTTACAAAGAATTAACTGCTGCATAACGAGGCGTCACCTGTTGAGTAACAGAGAGAAATAAAACCGATCAACAGGAGTTTACTAGGTTTTACTTAAGGTCTACTACGCTACAACAAACACAAATCAAAGAAACAAAAGACATATAGATATAGCACATACAATTTAAAATATTTGGAGAATCTAGGAGAAAAGAGAGAGGCTGCCGCGTGAAACTTGCGTGCATTAGCAATAACCAATTAATTACAGTTCGCGTTTACATATATTGCAATTCAGTTAAGTTTTTCGTTTATTAACCCCAGAATAAAAGTAGCGTACCAATTTAAGATTGGTGATTAAGGAAACTCGACGTACACACGTCATATACACGCGGTAACTTAAAAACTAATAGTACACTCGTTCTAATACGGAATGTAGCTCCCGCCAATCCAAAAGTCCTTTTGTTTTAGCTTTTTCCGCAATAATGACAGCGCTCCTACTCTGAGGGAGTTAGTGCCAACAACAACAAGCGCGGGTGGATGGAGACTACCCCGAATAACAATTCTCTTAAACGCTAAAGATACAACTGCTTGATGTCGCGTGTACTTAAGTTTCGAACGCATGCAAAATGAATTGGTTCTTTAAAACGATAACTTAGCTGTATACTGATGCATGTAGTTCTGATAAGAAAAGTCTATGCTAACGACATCCAGTTGACAGTTACTCGAAGATCAGTAGGATTTCTCTGAGAAGAAGTAGAAGACACAGCTTTAGGAGCAGATTGTTGTCTTTGTAAATAGCAGGCGCACCGCGTGCGTGATCCTCACCGCTAAAGTATGTTTGGCCGTGTAACTTTGAGGTCGACGACAGCGCAACCGCAGGCACGTTTAGTGTCACAAAGGATTCCCAATTGCTCGTTCCAGCGCCCTCAGGAATTATCCAGACAGTCAATTATGAGTAGAATATGAGGTTCAGACACGTGCTAAAGCAATACTTTGTAATTAGCAATTATTACAACCACTAAATTAACCAGAGAAATAGCAAAGCAAAACCACTTACGATCGATCGATCGGATTTATATTTCTACACTAATTTATCGTGTAATTATTGAACCCACATTGAAATTTTATATTTAGATTTTAGATTTGTACAGCTCCGCCAATTGCTCAAGATGAAAAGAAAGTTCCAAGATGTCGGCCCGTCGTTTTGAATAAAACTCCAAAAATTCCAATCCACCAATAAGAAGATTTGGTTTTTTTCGCAACGCACAAGTCAAATATTTTGGACCGTAACACGTATGGTGCATTTTCATTATTGAAAAAATCAGTATAAACCTATACAGGGTGATTTACGGTCGATCGTATTTTAGACATTTAGGAAAAACGAGCCACAGAATTATTTTGAAAATTTTGTTATTTAACCAATTGTGCACCTAAAATATTTTTAGGGATGCGACGTTGCTGCTCCCTGTGGAAGTATGTGGCAATTTTTTTATTTTAAATCGCACTTCCTGTATATTTTGGTTCTATTAGACTCTCCATTACTTTCTGATCATTTTTGCTTAATATTGTCTTATATCTATCTGAAGTGGTTTTCAAGATATTAATTATTATCCAAAATTTTTGTTAAAAACATGGCCCAAACTAAAAGTTTATTGCAGCGGTATTACAGTTTTTAAAAAGCAAACAAATCGGGTGTGGCTTACCAAGTTCCTGTACATTACTCCTGTAGAGATACAAAAATGACAAAACGTGCATTTTTTTTAAATATAACACCACGTATATTTTTAAATATCCTGAAAAACAATTAAAATACCTTTCAAATGACCTTTCATCTTCCGATACCTAAATCAAACTTTAGTGCTTTGATATATAAATAACTGTTAAACTTAATTTAATTTAAAACTGTTTTTGCTTGATGCTTTTTAAGCACTTTTAAATAACTTCTCTATCTCTTCTTATCTCACTGAAGAAGTTACAGGCTTTGGTAAATGTAGTGTCGCTTTCAATTTCGACCAATAATTAATAAAATTATTTCTCCTGTTCAGTGCTTGTAAGTCGGGTACATTTCATTAAATTTTCTACATGACCTTGCTATAATTTTTTCACATTGTCCATGAATAATAAACAAAATTCATCAAAATTTCATTTAAATAGTTATTTCTCTCCATTTTAATTATTTTCAAGACTTTTGTTAAGAATGTTTAGCGTACTAAATATCAACTGTTCATTATGACATTTCACGGCTACCTATAATAAATAATACTAACATATTTCGATGATTGCGAAAACTTGCTTTTATTTCCGAAATTAAACCAAATTTTTCTACATAGGACTAATGTAAAGGAACTTGGTAAGCCACACACAAAATGTTACAAATCCAAATACCGCAGCAAATAAACGATTAATTTAGGCACTGTTTTTAACAAACAATTTGGAAATTAATTAATATCTCGAAAACAGCTACAAACAGGTATATAACAATATTAAACAAAAATGATCAATAAGTAATAGGGAATTTAATAGAGCCAAAATATGCCCTTTGAAATAAAGAAGTGACACAGATTTCTACAAGAAGCGCCAAAATCACATCCCTGAAAATATTTTAAGTCGATAGATCATTTATATAACCAAATTTTTAGAATAATCCTATGTCTCGTTTTCAGTGAACGTCTAAGGTACCATCAACCGTAAATCACTCTGTATAATGTGGTGACTGTGTGAAATTGTGGATTGGTTCGTCTTGGCAAAAATTTACTTCAAGGCTTAGGAAAACCACTAAAACCTAAATAGGTCAATTCTTACCCGCTAGTATTCATATGTAATAACATTGATTAAGTGTGTAAACATTATGGATAGGGTAAATAGCAACATAAAATATAATAGCCCAGCTATTGTATGACGACATATAATGGATCGGTCTAAGCGCCAGTCACGGCAATAAAAAAAATATTACGATGAAGAAATAGCAAACAAAATAATAAAAAACAGATAATCATAACAGAGAATACAAAATGTTGCTTAACTTCAGATGCCTTCAAATTAGTAAGCCACAATACAACTTCATCCGTTAAGTTATGAATATTTACAAATTCTGATTTATACTTTGTTAATTGACAATCCTCTACAATATGTGCAACGGCCTCTGGTTTGTTTCCACAGTCGCGATTTAGATTAGAAATAGCATCCTATTTAATCTACATAGAGTTGCAATTGAGTGTCCAGATTTTACGCAATTTACTTTGACCAAATTTTTCTTTTATGATCAAAGCGCGATCTTCTATTGTTAGATCATTAATAAGATCATTATTGAAAACATCAACTCCAGACCATAATTTTTTCCACTCTTCAACTTCAGAAAAAGCTGTACTTAAGTAGTCTTGCAAACGTACAAGACTTCGAGATTTAAGTTTTTTAGCTGGAGGATTGACAATATCCAATTTGATTAGTTTTTCTTCAGTTGGCATTTATCCCATTATAGAAGTTGTATATGTAGGTATATTAATTATCATACTGTGTAAACATTTATTTCTTAACAGTGTACTGGTTATACCAAAAACCAACTTTTGTTTACATTTGAATAAGAAAGCATTTAATTTTATTACTTTTGGGAAATCGTTACATAAAGTGCACAATAAAATATAGTCGGATTGCATTTGAAACTATAACACAATGTTGAAGAAATAATTAGTATATTTAAATACATATTTTAACAGTATTCGAATGATGTTAATAAGAATTCTAAATTAACACAAAATGCGTTCAAACTTCTTTGCGTTCAAATGGTCGCGTTTAACCGATCGCGTTTGAACGTCCTAGACCAAAAATTTTCTGCTCTGAACTAGTTGATTACAAATGGCGTAGCTATCGCAACGACTGCACCACGAATTAAGGAAGGAACGTAACACTGCTTGTCTACGTATTTGTGGTCACATCACAGACATTTAAGCACTCTGGTCGGGTTAAATTATTTTAGTTTAACTTGATTAAGTTTCTGCCAACAGAAATTATTTGGTTTTTACCAGTTGTAGTTACCTTTATCTCTACTTTATCCTTTATCTATACACTGTGAACTAATATCATCCGCTTTGTAATGTTTGATGGGGTTAAAATTTTTTTTTATAAAGTTTAATAATAATAAAACCCTACAAAGGTTTGCAGGGAGAAGGGGAGACAATTTAAGGCTGCACTGTATAATTAATTAATGTAACTAATCCACTTTTTCTTACAGTAGTAAATGGAGATGTTGGTTTTAATTATTGATTAATTTATTTTATTTTTATTTTATTTTATAGATGTTCATGCTTTATTACAAGATTTCTCCCATTTACAATAAAGCAGTTTAAAAAAACAATTGATGAGCGCTTCAACTAACTTAACATATAATGTTAATTCTATAGCAATAAATAAATATAATTTAAATTAACAAAACATTTTTGACGGTATCAAAAAGAAAACTGACAACTAAACTTTTTAACACTAGCATAACAACATCTACACCAATAGAAAAACAATATAATGTTAAAGTCGACGCACTGCATCCTTATCGGCCAACAGTTTTGTAAATTTTTGTATTTAAGCTAAAGAAGAAGATGTCCAGGTTTTCTGAAAATATGTTGTACTGTCGAGTCATTGTGCTTATGGGTGATTCCGCAAATATATTTGTGCAAGCATAGGGAACATAAAAATGCTTTGTACGGTACTAAATACATATAGTGTTCGTAACATTTATAGTTTAATTATCTAAGAAAACGCTTCTGAATTTTCTAGATTGATAACTTGTAACCTTCATATTGTGGATTCCAAACTATACATTCCTAACTAACGAATAAATAAGTGTCTTTAATACTGACATTTAACATTTAAATGCAAAAAAGTGTTTTTTCTCAACTTTTTTTTAATGAGTGAAAAGTAATTAACCAACATTAATGGTGTGGAAAAAAAGTTGTAGAGAATAAAAATACGAATGAAATGAGCACCAATTCGACTCGATCAGGTAATAAATTTCCGAGAAAAATTTGAAAAATGAAATATTTGTGTTTTTCTTTTTAAATTTGTAGATCCATCATTTTTGAGATGTAACATAAATATTTCAGAAAATAAGAGGTAATAAATACGTACTTGGTGTGTGCAAAACCCTGCAATTGTCGCGCAATAAGTTTATGCAAAATTGCGATTTAATTTTTTTAAAGTAATATATTCAATTGAGGCTGAATGCTCGTGTAGTTTGGTGTAGAAATTAATATACTTTTACGACTAGAATTTTGGCGCAGAATCTCGTCTAAAAATTTTGTAAATTTTGTGTAGATATATCTTCTGAAAATTTTGTAACAATTTTGTCTAAAAAAAGGAAACGGAATTTCGTTCATAGTACATAGACGTAACAATTTCCTTGTTCGTGATTTGTCAAATCTCTACGTTGTTCCGCACTACATATCTCACTCTTTCTCATTATTCTCATCCAGTAGTACCACTATCTCAAATACCACCAAAGTTATAATCGTGATTGCTAATTTTGTCTTCATTGTACTATTTCTTACCGTTTTTTCATTTATTGTATATTTACCACCAGTTCAAAAATTTACTGAAAAATATCTGCGGGTCCAACGGTGTTTTGAAACAGGATACGTTCTAAATCTGCGCTCATGTCGACACAACGTAAGAGTCTTTTGCGAAAAATGTATGAATCATTTGTCTTCCTTGTTTTAGAGATAATAATTTTGTTAGTATATAGATGTATAAATAATTAATTATTGGTAAAACGTCGACTCTTGTATAAAAATAAAACAGGTTACATTAAGTCAAATTTACTACACTGAAAATATAATTTATTTATTTTAACGCACTCACTTAAATAGTCATTAATAAATAAACAATCATTTCAAATTTTGTAAGGTATAAAAAATAACTTATAGATGGTGTTCATAAATATCAAATAAATAAATCAAAACTTTTGAAACAAGTTTCGAATACGAATCCTTACCTCATGTTACGCAACACGTATTCCAAAAGATCAAATCTAATAAAGAAACGTTTGATTTACTTCTAAGTATTGGTAAAACTTTTAGTTCCGAAAATATGGTGAATTATGACTGTTGCTTGGAGTATTTCGAACTGGGAATTTATCAATGTATTTGATTAAAACGTTTCCTAATTTTAACTTTTTCTTTGCAATTTTTTTAGTCATAGAAATTAATCGAATTTAAAACTGTGACAGCTTAAAAATGTGCACTTTTTAGAATTGTTATCGAATTTAAAATTTTTACTTCAAGTACGTGATAAGTAAGTAATAAGATTTTATGAGATAAAATTTTTATTTGGAGATTTATTTCAGTTGAAACTTTTAATTCAGACCAATTTAACTTTATAATTAGTTTAAAAATATTTTAATGTATTATTTCTATTATACAGGGTGTCTCTAAAATGTTTTTACTAAAATCTATCACGTATTTTTCAAGCCAAAAACATCACTTGCTTATGTTCTGAAGTAGTCGCTGAAGGCAAAACAAGAAAGCCGACAGAAAAGGTTAAATCTAAATCGGATTCGATGTAACGTACAAAATAAATATATTTTAGCGAATGATAACAAGCTGCTACATGGATATTTTTGATTATAGAATCACATGTTAAGTAATAAATATCTTAATTTAATGAGTACTGCGTCACGAAGCGGTTTCGTAAGGGCGGGCGTACAACTACAAAATTACAGGCGCATAGGTAAACGTTACAATAGGCGCATACGCATGAGAGCTAGTGTGTTTATATGACACGTAGTAAAGATTGAAAATACCTAAATTATCGGTGTATTTAGAGTTCGCTGTGGTGGTTTGAGTAGGGAACGGCTTTCGGTTACCCTCTGCCCATCGTATTAACGTGTTTCTTTTTCCTCCCAGCGAAACTTTAATCGTAGATTTGTCGTCTTTCTAAAGTAATGCCCTTGTGTTTGCAGCTAAGTAGAAACCGCGTGGCAGAATAAAAAAATTTGCCAATTTCTAGTCACTTGTAAAAACCTACGGTTGCCGAAGAAAAGGGTAAAAATATCAGCAACATAATTCAATACTACAAAATATCGATCCAGTGAACCATACAACCTAAAATAAATAACGTATGACTACGAATGAAGAAGATTAAATTACCTGACTGCGCTATAGGGCGAAGTGAAGATTATAAAGGTCGGTAACCACGAAGAGTCGAAAGGAAATGGCTCCGACGTTCTGCCAATGTAAAAACAACGAAGTCGTGGCCAAAATTTGTCCAATTTGTTTGAGCCGTTTCAAATTTTTGAAAAAGACGAAATGTTTTAACAATAATGGTGTCAATTAGTAAAATGTGATTTTTGTGAAAACTGGTTAATTTATTAAATCTTATTTAGAGTATCGTTTTTGTGGCCCATAAGTCACTTAATCCACATTTTAAAAATAATAAACCTTTTTTATTCATCGGCGTAGAAATTTAAAATGTTTAACTGTTACAAAATCCACTTTTTCAGAATTTTAATGTGACATTTTCTGATCAATAAATAATATTTTTTTCATTTATTTTAAAAAGCACTAACGATTAACTATAAAAATTTCGTTAGTGTTTCTAATTAAACGTGAAATTGGCACCTTTTTTCTGCAAACGCTTGGGATGGGTAATTTTTTTTTATAACTCGTTAAGAACTACTAAGCAAGCACTATCGATTTACTATATTTTTTTTCAGAGTTTGTAATTAAGTATAAAGTTGCACCATAGAATTTTTGTTAGTGCTTTTATAGGAGTCACCACACTATACAGGTTTATACTGATCTTCGCACCATACATAACACTTACATCACAATACAATATTTAAAATGTTCCATACGAATAAATAAATAAATAAATAGGAGTACCAACATCGTCAGGAGTGTTGAAATAACTCGTCGTAAAATTGACAAAATTGGCGAGTTAATAAATCTCTACTTAAATCTTTGTTTTTTTATTTTTAAATTACGAGTTTTTAAAGTTATATACAGTGTTGAAGTACCTTCCTAGAACATACACACTTTATAATTTCCATTGTATTAATTGAGAGAAAATATTTTTAGCTGTTAAGTGTTTTGATTTAACTTTTTTTGTTTACGTTTTACATTTTGTGCACAATTTGTGGAAGTTAGTTTTAAAGTCAGAGTAGCAGACGACTTTTTTTCTCTTGACAATTAATGTTCAGCCTGTTTATTACGGTTTTATTTTCAAAGGTAGAACGTATGTCGAGAGCCTTCTTAAAACATGTGTCGTGTGTAGCACGTTACGACGAAAATCGAATTTGACGCGCATGTTGCTAATTTTCTATTGATGGAAATAAAATTCGAGAAAGTTTCGGAGACGATTAGCGGACATTTTTATCTTCTTTCTACACGGGTGTTTTTAGCGTGCCTCTTGAAGTTAAAATTTTATTTAATTTTATTTAATTTAATAAATTACTAATGTGTGATTCACGATTTCCAAGTCGAATTGGAGTATAAATTTAAATCCGCCCAAATTCACCGTGAGTATACCTTGCTTTCTTTTCCTTCGTGGTTGTGTTAGTTCTAATTACGACGTATGCTTTTAGCACGTGCGTTGACCTTATATATTACACCTGGATAATTCCTGGAGGTGTTGGAATGGCTAATTAAGAACCTTTCCCTATAAAATTAACGACTACCACGGTTTCGCATTCAGTTAAGCTGCAAACAACCGGTGGACACTACGGTCTGCAGAGGTCGTTTATGTTGCATAATTTCTACTTCAAGGGAGATCATATTCGCTTTCCGTTCTTGCTGCATATCTAGAGAAATCTGGGGTTACCTACCTTCTGAGCTGTCAAATACCATCGCTAACAGGAACTTTCATTCTCGGAACTGCATACTACAGAATACAGCTAAGTTTTAATGTTTAAGTAACCTATTCAATAATAATGGGAATGAAGCTCAGGTACATGTGACATAGAACGGTTTGATCTCTAGTATTTAAGCAAATTTCTATTCGGGGTATGCTCCACAACCGACGTTTAGTTTTTTTAACCAGCTCAATACAGCTCGGGCGCTTTACTTAGAGTGGATGAAGCTAAAACAAAAAGCCTTTTGGGTTGACGGGAGGTACTTACCTTTTTAATTCAAGTTTAAGTTAGTTTTAAGTCGCCGTGTGTACGCAGAGCTTTCTTAGTAACCAGTCTTTAATTGGAGCGCTAACTTTAATTTGGGTGTAACTAAAAAGTTTACCTAAAATTTGAGCTTTATTTATTGTTGTTGCTAACGCACGTAACTATATGCGACAGTCTCTCTATTTCTGTCACACTATGATAGTACTTTAAGATTTGTTTGCTGTATTGAATTGTCTGTTTGTCTCTCTGATTTGTGTTCGATTTAGCGTATTAGACCTTAAGTAAAACCTGTTGATCTCCTGTTGGTCGGTTTTATTTCTTTCTATTACCTAGCAGGTGGCGCTTTGTTAGACAGCAGTCTATTTCTTTACAGTTCTTTAAGGACCCCCCATTCACCGACCAAGCCGGACACATCTGTTCTAACTACTATGAATACTGGATCCTCCACAAATTTAGTGCGCTACATCGAGCCAAATCTTCTTACTTTTTTTTCTCAAAGTTGTATCGCTACAGTCGTCGCTTTGTTTTGTTATTTGTAAACTACAACCGTTACATGTTTAGTGACAGAGCGTTTTTGTTAAATGTATAAAAAGATAACTGTTTGCTATAAAAGAAGGTACAATCTTATTTTACTATAAAATTTGTACAAATAGTACTTTTAAATTGCGAATATTTTAAAGATCCCTTTGTCAATACATGAATTTTTCGGAATAAAATAGAACAAAGATTTTTAAGAAAATCCGTAAAATTAACCGCATTTCATTTAAAACTAGATAACAAACATTACACTGTGAGTCTTAAGTCTTAAATATCTTATGGTTGATAAGAATTATTGTCCAATGCTGAGATTTGTCTTTTATTTAAATTCTGTCTAAATTGTAAGAAAATATTTGACTTAAGAGTAAGACATTGACAAACCATGTATGTAAAGGCCGGTGAGTGTTCACGCCATTTCTGATTGCATTAGAAGTAGGAAAGAACCTCTTTAGTTTTTAAGAGTGGAAAGAAGTCGTTGTGCATTTAATACATGTACACGTATTGAGGTGATTGCATTTTTGCGTTGAATAAAATAATTTTATATTGTACGTAAACATGAGACTCTATTATTTAATTATTTTCTTTAATTTACAATATCCCAAAGTCTTAGATTCATAATAAAACGTGGTTTATGATTTAACAAATACGAATAGCAATTTATATAACGCTTTGATACAAATTTAATTGTTCTAAAATTTAAACTAACTTTGAGCATTTTATACTAGACGTGCTTTCGGCAGTGACCTCTCAACTCTGGGTCGTTTCTACGATGTTACCTTTGGGTTTAATTGTTGCTCTCCGTTTACTTCTCTGGATTATATTGTTTATAATTTTATTCCATTAACTGGGTTCAATAAATTTATAAGTACAAGACGTTTTTTTATTATTAACGAAGAAACTTTTTATATTAAATGTTACGGACTAAAAATGTACACCAATCTTTCTTCACTGCTTAAAACCGTCTCCTCCCTACTTTCACTTTGCATCATCACGTACGTACACCAATTAATATATTCTCTTAACATACAGTAAACCTCTTATATCTAGTACTAAACATTATATATCTTTTTGCATCTATACATTAAAAATATGACCTTATGTAATCACTGCAGTATGTTATTCGGCATCTTATAATTAATACAATTCTCCCTCCATCTTCAATTTCAAAATTTTAATTTAAAACGTTTGGAAGTAAATATCGTAAAATACATAAACATCAGTTCAGTAGGTTTTCTCAATGATTTTAATGAAAGTATTTCATTTTTTATACCTACAAGAATTTTTATTGTAAATACGAAGTACAGCAGGTTATTATATAGCCCTAAAAATTCTGTTTTTTAAAAACATAAATTCCTTGAGGCAATAAAGTTTATAAATTAAACTCTAAAATAATTTGATTAAATTTTTATTTTTTGTAACTGTTTTTTAATTTAAATTGTACATAAAATCTTATTTACACTCGCGGTTTATAAATTATTAGATCATTATAAACATGTTTTTAATTAAGAAGAAAACTTGACTATCTTCAAGATTAGACAAGTTTCATACTAACGCATAACTAAATTGTTGAACTTAATTTTAGTATATTGTTCATCGTATTTATACAGCAGAAATTAGAACAAAAGTTTAGAGACTAACGAAACCACTCTGTAAGTTTTACTTGATAGAATTTCATTAATAAACAGAAACCACACATTTAATATAACCAAAATTAAAACCATGCACGAAGTAGTTGTAACATTGAAATATGAAAATCCGATCAAATAAAATCGTTTAACTTTGTTTTAATATCTTATTTAATAAATATTAGACAGGTTCATTTCAGATTAAATTAAATCCTTTATGGTACTTTAAATCGAAGCGAGCGAAATTTAATTATTAGCCGTAACTCAATTACTTTCAATTAAATAAGATCCTTTCAAATTCCTATTAAGACAAATCACGAAAAACAATTTAAAAGTTCTTTCTAAAATTTTTGTTTTAATTATGGATATTTGTTTGTATAGGCTTTGAATCAAAATAACTTAATTGTAACTAAAAATTTAAATTAATGCTAATGGATACGTCCAAAGTAATTTAATTTTTTCGTAATTTTGTTTTAATTAATGTCAAGATAAGTATCATATCAAATTTCTTTTGCGTTTAATATTTTTGCAGATTTGATCTGACATTAAATCTGTGTAAAAAGACGAGATTATGGAATTGAGTTAGAATAAACGTAACCCTTTTACAATGTCCAGTTTTGCATATTTTACTATGGTCTCATAATTTATATACCTAAAGTGTTTGTTTTAAGATCACCTTTTATTTGCGTGTTTTATGCCAATTGAAAGAAGAAGGATTAAAGGTAGTAGTTTCAATTACCAACAATTGCATAAAATTTAGAAATTTATGTTTTAGAGTGATTTATGTTATAAGGAAATAGTTAATTAAATTCTTAATTAAAACAAAAATTATTTTGAAACTTTTAATAAAAAAGTAAACGAACAGGATATGAAATTATCAATCTAAAATAACAATGGATCTTTTCTCGTTGATTTAGGTTTTAAAGTGGTTTTCGTGGTCGTTAAAGAATTTATTCTTTTGAGTGGAATTTTAAAAGCAAAATTCGTTATTCATATTATAATGCGTTATTTTATAAACTTTAAAACTACATATTGGCAAAAACTTTATTAAATCTCGAGCTTTTATCGGATTAATATAGCTTTTTTAAATATTTCCGAAAAAATTTTAAAACGCCTGGTTGCGTGCGTCACGCAGGTTGCACTACCAGTCCAGCGTTAAATAATAAAACAATTTTTTATGTTTCAACAACAGAAAAGGGAAACTGAGAAGATTTCCACGTTTCATAAATAATTCAGTTATGAAATATCTTGTGAAGGAAGTTTTTGTAAATTTAGAACTAAACATCTCTTTGTTTCTTGATTTGTCTTTTCAATACAAACATTATTCATAAAAGAATTGAAAATGAGATTTTCTTTGTTACTTCTCTTAAAACTTACATTTTGGTATAAAAACATTATTCTTTTTCTTTAAATATTTTATATTCAAATTTTTTGCTTTTATTATGAAATTCTTGAAAAGAAAGTAAATAAAGAATTATATAATCTGGCGTGTAAATTAAAATTTATTAGACAATGTTGGCAGGAAAAACCGTAATGTATTGAAAATGTGCCGTAATAAATGTTACATCGTGCAGTACAAAATTTAATATCTGAGCTTTTAACGTTAAATTTTAAAAAAAATTGTAAGGCTGATTTAAAACATTTTATTAAGTTATACAAAAGTTATTAATAAAACTTTTCAAAAAACTTAATTATTTCTGGTAAAATAGGTTATTCATGATACCCACTATATTTTTTATTAAAATATTCTGTTGGGTATATGATAATTGTATTTTATACGTCTAGGTGCAACTAAAACTACCAACAAAAAAAACAATTAAAAAAAACTAACTTAAAGACTCACAATTTCCATTAAATATTATTATTAAATGTTTAAATTAATTGTGAAAATAATGTTTTACTTGCTGTGATAATCTATGAATTATTGTGATTATTATTTTAAAATTTATGATGTGTTGCCAAGTTTTGTCAAATGAAATTCACTAGTGGTTTTACAAGTTGGTTTTTGCTTTTCTCAAATCCTACCGCTTGAGAATATTTTTTTTATCCCACTCTACAACGTATGAGTAGGTTTCTGATCTACTTTATCAATGTTAAACTTTTTTTATGTTTTTATAATTTAACAACAATCCCGTAACAGTCGCTAGTTTTATTTAGCAAATTCTTACAGATAAACTTAACAAGCACCCAGTGGAAGGTAGTAGCAACAGAAGTAAGGCATTTCTTCAGAAAGGCAGGAAGGGAAAATACTAACAAGCACATATTCTAAGAATATCAAAATTTATTAAAGAAGCCAATATGTACATTTCAGTAGCTGCGACAAACATGCTGCGACTCGATATGTTCCTATGTGTATAGCTGCAACAGACTTGCTCCTTTAAAACTGTAGCTCGCCACTTTACTGTTTTGCTTACACTAACTCAACTTTTTCTCCAGTTTTAAGTGTGATGTAATGAAGGATGACTCTTGAGACATTTGTGATGTCATGAGTCATTAGGCAAACAAGAAAGATATGAAAGATGTTGTCAATATAAAGTCAGATTGTGGGGCTTGCAAAGAAGCATAATCGTAATTATTCATGGCCATGAGTGCTGAGAAGAACCGTGATCTATTATTCTTTTTTTTAATATTTAGAGTGCAATTCTTGAACAACATGGTAATAAAATTTTTTTTGTTTAGTAATTAAAAATCACGTTTCTCAAAATTGGCGGTATACTTACGGGAGTGAAAAAGGACAGAAGAAGTGAAGAGAAAGAAGAGCAAGAACAGATACAAGGAATAGTAAAGAGTTGCATGAAGGATATAGAAGGAGAAAAGTACACGATATTAACAATATACGGAAAAGAAATGGAGAGGACAAGAAAAAGTATAGAAGAAGTGATTGGAAACCAAGACAGAGAAAAATAATAATAGGAGGGGATTTCAATGCTAGAACGGGGGGTAGAGGGAGGTATGCTGGTAAACGGAGAAGAAAGAAGAGAGTGTCAATAAATAAGAACATAAACGGACAAGGAAGAAAACTAATAGAAATGTGTGAAAAAAGGGGATGAACAATTTTAAATGGAAATTTAGAAGAGGGAGGGGAGGAGAGTATACACACATAAGTAAAAGAAGGAAGTCAGTAATTGATTACGCGATAGTAAACGAAGTGAGTTTAGAACGGATAGAAAAACTAAGAATAAGTGAAAATAAAGAATCAGATCATCAACCTTTGGAAATAGGGTTAAAGGAAGAAGAATGGGAAGAAAAAGAAAAGGTAAGAGTAAAATCGGGTATAAAAAAATTTGGACGAAAGAGGAAATAGAAAGGTATAGAACAAAAATGGAGGAACTTCATGACACAGAAGAAGAAGTAGAAAAGCAATTAAAAGGGTAGTGGGGATAATGGGAGAGGTAGTAGAAAACAAAAATATAGAGTAAGAAAAAAAAAGGGAGAAGAATAAAGAATGGTGGAAAAAAGGAAAATTGGCATAGAGGAATTGAGGAGGTTAAAGAAAAATGTAAGAACAGAAAAGAAGAATACAAGACAGAATTCGAGAAAAAGTGAAAAATATAAGAAACGAAGAAGAAGCATGGGCGTTTGTGAACAAAAGAAGAAACAGGGGCAAAACTACAGTAACGAGGATAGACGAGACGAAATGGATGGAAAATTGCATAGAACTCTTAGAAGAGGAGAAACACAATAGAAAAGTATATACAAAGGAAAACGAAGAGAAAAGAATAAGAGACGATAAGATTCAAAAAGAAGAAGTAGAAGAGGCATTGAATAAAGTAAAGACTGGAAAAGCAGAAGAAACAGACGGAACACAGGAAAACAATGGAAGTACACAGGAAAAAAATGAGAGAACGTTTAAGGATGATTTTTACAAAAATTTGGAGAGGAGAGGGATTTCCAAAGGAATGGAGGGAAGTAATTATTTGGCAGCCTTCGACAACGTAAATAGAGAAATGCTATAGAAAAAACTCAGAAAGAAAAATGTAAGTGAAGATCTACTGGAAACAATAAAAGAAATGTACAAAGAAACAAAATGTAAGACAAAATGGAATGGAAAGTTAGGGAAAGAATTCTGGACGAAGAAGGGGCTTAGGCAGGGTTGCCCAATTAGTCCAAGTCTGTTTGCAATATATTTAGAAGATGTGGTAGATATACTTAAGAAGAATCAAAGAGGAGGAGTAGTAATAGGAAGGAGGAAGGTGTAGGTCTTGGCATATGCAAACGACTTGGTGTTGCTGGCAAAAAGTGACAATGAAATGAGAGAAGTGATAGAAGTTATAAAATCATATTTGGACAAAAATGGATTAAAGGAGAATGTAAATAAATCTAAAATAATTATATCTGAAAGAAGGAGAGGGAGGAGTAAAAAGGAGAAATGGTTATAGGAAAATGAAGAAATAGAAACAGTAGATAACTGGAGATATTTAGGATATAGGAATAGATATGATAACAAGGATGAGGTACAGATAAGAGAATTGGCAAAAAGGAAATAGTATAGTGGGGCAAGTGTAGGGAATAGGAGAACGGGTATTTGGAAAACATGTAGAAAAGAAAAATGGTTGTTTGAAAAATTGGTGAAGAGTGTAATGATGTATGGAGCAAAGATATGGGGATGGAAGGAATGGGAAAAACTGGAAAACATTCAAGAAAGGTATTGGAAATGGACATTAGGACTAGATAAGGAAACGCCGGGATACATAATAGAAAAGGAATTAAAACTGGAAAAAATAAGAATACAAGCAGGAAAGAGGGCAATGAGGTATGAAGAAAATATAAATAAAAACAAGGAAAACGAAATATTGTATGAGTGTTGGAGAAAGGTGAAGAAAAATGGATAAGGCATGAACAAGAGGAAAGAAGAGAGTATTGTGAGAGAGAAGGATTTGCGAGAGAAGAGGTGGAGAGGATAAGAATTAATGGAGGAGACATACAAGAGGAAATAACAAGAAGAGATAAAGAAGCGCAAATGCAGGAATGAAGGGCAAAAATAAAAAAGGAAAATACAACGAAAGATATAAGGAAATTATTACTAAAAAGATACCGGTATATTTAAAAAGCAAAAAAAGATGCAGGGGAAAAAGGTAATTTCAATATTCAGGTGCGGGAATGAAGAAAACGAGAGGTGTTAAAAAGAAAAGAAAGGCTAAAGTTTAGTTAATGGTTTTTGTAATTTTTTTTAATTTTATTTTTTTTGTTTTTTTATGACCATGATTCTTCGTCGGAAGGTTCCCTTGAGAGCAATACCTCAGATAATGAATTACAAGAAATACTAATAGAAAATGATAATGGAAGGAAAGATTTGAATTTGTCTGATAAATATTTTTTGATGAGAGAAATTGTTATATGTGTTTAAAAGAACCTCCTAAGGTAACTCGAATACATGCACATAATATCGTTATTCAATAACCTAACACAAAAAATGGAGCACAAAATGTTGATCCATCCGATATGCTACTTTTATGGCACTTATTTGTTACCAAGTAAATTTTCAAAATAATATTATTACATACCAACAACAAAATAAAAGTTGCGACGCTTCAATGTAAATCCCTTGTGCCAACATTCACCAAACTAATGGATATTATTGATTTAAAAGCGTTTATTGGTCTTCTGTACTTATCTGATATGCTGAAGTCTAACCATGAAAATATTTTTGCTCTTTTTTCTGAAGATGGAACAGGCCGTGATATTTTTTGTACCACAATGAGCTCTCGTAGATTTATGTTTACTTTGTTTTGATTCTATTATTACAAGAGAAGCTAGAAAAGTAAATGATAATTAACTGCAGTATGGAAAGTATGGGATCTTTATATTCAGTGTGCAAAAACATTACACACAAGAATCAATGTTACAATAGAGATGTGCTGGTTTCTTCCTGCAGCAAATGCGGGTTTAGAATGTATATGCCTAATAAACAGGCAAAATATTGTGTCTATGTGATTTCAGAACATTCTATTCGTCTACATAGAAAAAAATACAACTAAAAGAAAAGTATCAGTCTCAACTAAGACTGTACTAAACCTTAAACAGCCAATTGGAGAAACAAATAAGAATATCGTTTGTGATAATTGGATTATGTATTTAAAACTATATAATGTACTGAAAGCAAAAACCCAAAATTCCTCCAAAACTTAAGAAACACAGAAAACGACTAATACAATCGTCTCTATTTGGACACAATAAAAATATAATTATTTGTTCTTATGTTC
This sequence comes from Abscondita cerata, assembly GCA_030710515.1. Classification (NCBI taxonomy): domain Eukaryota; kingdom Metazoa; phylum Arthropoda; class Insecta; order Coleoptera; family Lampyridae; genus Abscondita; species Abscondita cerata. The sequence goes on along the minus strand of JALBCR010000120.1, from coordinate 131,547 downwards.
CCAAAAAACATTGGGCTGTTGTATTGCTCTCCACGATGTATAATGATCAGAAAGTTGAAGTTCAAACTTCATATCATCGTAGATGATAACTGTCATAAAGCAATTGTCGATCCACTAGATCAATTTTGTGCTAATTATACCTTGCACGAAAAACTAGCCGTTGGTCTATAGGACTTTTTTGTAGGATTCTAAATATTGCAGGTATCAACACTATGCTCATACTTAACTACAAAAAAAAAGTTGACCACTACAACGGTCTATTTTGGGCGATTAGTCAAAGCGTTTAAACGTAGCGTTTAATTGCATCAATATATTTAAAGGCATTACATAGTGATGGTCTGGTTTAAGCGACAAATCGGTACAAGTACGACGTGTCTAACTTCAAAATTGGTTGTCAGCCAAATTAAACGCGCACGTTTACTAATCGCGCTCCCCAAGTGTTATGCGAGAATGAGCTCCAAAGGATATAGGCTTCGATTTTCCAAAGCGGAAGACAAAAATTAATTAGTGAAGTGTCAACACATCTAGCTTTGTACGATTAAAGATAAACCGTATAAAGTCCAAAATGTACGAGACAATGTTTGGAAAATAATAGCTAAAAACATGGACAAAAATGGTAAGTTTCTGTAATAAACGTGTTATTTATGACAATAATTTGTTTGGAAAAATAACGGATACAATTTGAACCATTTTATGCTGTATATTTTTCCAGTCGCAGATTGCAAAACTCAGTGGAAAAGTTTGAAATATGTTTAGTGGAAGAAAAAGAAGGATATGAAACAGGGCACTTGTTCCTCGGCGAAGCCTACTATTATATGGGAGCACATGCATGCTCTTAAGTATTTAGAGCAAACCAGGTGTAATAGATTGTACCTGTATAATTTTATTTACATATTTAGTTATAAATACGTCATACGATATGCTTTTTTTAGATGTCTCAGTAGAAGAGGAAAGCAAAACAGGCAATCCAGAAATTACAAATGAAGCAGCCGAAGATACAGAAGAGCTTTATCGGGTGAAGAAATAGAAGATATTGAAGAAGGAGACGAAACAAATAGAGAAAGAAGTTCTGTTCAAACACAAGATTTGGATGTTAACATAAATGAAGGCCCACCAACAAAGAACAGAAGAATTAAAGGAAAAAACTGAATACAAACATAAATAGGGTTCCCATCAAGAAAGAGAAAAGTGAATAGTAATGAAGCAATAAACAAGAAACAAAACTAGCTACTTCAGACAAAAACCATCCAATTAAAACATTTTTATATAATCTACTTTTGACGGTTGTTTTAAGAAAACAGGTACTAACTTGTCAAACAGCACTTTTATAACATCTTGTACCAATACGCTAATGTAATTATGGGAAATTCTATAATTAAATGCCATGGAACAATAGGATTCCTCTGTAGCCAAGTACCTCAGCACCAAAGGAAGCTTTTCCATGGCTGTAATTGGTTTTTTAACGCATTTACTAGAAATTTTTTTATGTCACTGGATACAAGATTTAATAATTCGTTAGACTGACGTTTAGTGAACCTAAAGTATTATTTAAATTTAGTTTTGTCGTCAATTAAATGTCTTATTATCAGGGTACTAAAACATCCTTGCTTTCTTTTTTGTACAAACATGTTATGGGCTCTTCTACGCTTTGACTTATGCATTAATGACAATTGCAAAATGTCATCGTCTTCTATTTCTTCCATTAGCAACTATGTTGCAATCACAAATTTACTAGAAACCATTTTCACAGAGCTGAATTTAAAATGACAGTTGGGGACTAGTCGATCACAGAGCTGAGACGACGTAAACAGACCACTAGATGCGAGTAGATGCAATTAAACGTGGCTTAACTTGTGAACTAAGATATGTAGCGATACAGCACTTGTTGAATCCTCTGGACCTTTTATTAACAACAATAATAATAATAAGGACTTTATTGTTACACTACATTTCTTACACTAGACAAAGGTTTATGTTGTATGCCAAAAATTCTTAGATTATTCATGCGCGAGTATTGTTCTTGAGCGTCAGAGATCTCTTCTATTTCAATTTTGGTTTGTTTTAGTTCGGACTCAAGAAATTTGATCTTATCTTCATAGTACTAAGTAGTTTTGGATAACTCCTCTTTGATAGAGTTGTTTATTAATAAACTTAGATGCTCTCATAATCAGAGGGCAGAATGTAGCTAAGTTAGAAGTGTGTTTTTTTCACTTATTATTTTTAGTAAGATATAAATGTGTTTTGGAGAAAAATAAAAAATAATTTTTTATTTTTACAAACACCATATTAAAACGTACAAAATCGCAGTTTTATAAATTTCAAGTAAACTGAGTTGTTTAATTGTTTTTTTTTTTTTTTTTGGGGGGGGGGGAAGAAAAAAAGGTGTTTTTCTAAATTCTTTATGAAACATATTTTTATTTTTTTTTTTTTTTTGGTTTTGGTTTTTTTTTTTTTTTGTTCTTTTACGTTTTTTTAGTAAAAGAAAATATTTTAATTTTTTTTTTTTTTTATTTTTTTTTTTTTAAAAAAAATTTTTTAAAAAAATTTTATTTTACTGGTTATACAAGTATTTCGTAAGATGTAATAGTTTATAGAAATTATTCCCCTCTTTAATTTTAAAGGGGTTCTAAAAATAGGTTTTTGTAATACAAAGTGAAACAAAACTCTAATTAAAGAATATCTCAAAATTTATATTGTTTTGTCATTTGTTAGCGGTTGCACTAAGCTTTCAAATAAATAAAAAAAAAAAAATAAAAAAAAATAAAAAAAAAAAAAAAATAATAAAAAAAAATAAATTTCAATTTATTAAAAAAAAAAAAAATCAAAAACTTTATCTTTTTTAATCTTAAAAAAAAAAAATAAAATAAAAAAATAAAATAAAAAAAAAATTTAAAAAAATTTTTTAAAAAAAAAAAAAAAAAAATTTAAAAAATAATTATAAGAAAGGTGAACAACTAACTTAATTAAAAAATAAAATTTATATTAAAATTAAAATCCAGTTTATAAAAGTCAACGAATGTTTAATGTTTGAACGTCAATTTTCCGGAAAAGTGAAATAATGCTAAAACCCTGTATTTTAGACACTATGTATAACGCACAAAATTACATTTGAATTTTCAAGGAAATCCAAATTTCTAATAAAAATAGGTAGTCCTATTTAAAAATCATAACTTTAGTATGCCGCACTTTTATGGAACACCCAGTATATACAAAATTTATTTTAAAATGTACAGCTCATTGATTTGCACAACTTTCATTGCGAGAGTTTTTTTCTAACCCCAATATTTTATACCTAAATAATTTTTTTTGTATAGTTTTAACATAATTAAATAATCAATTATATTGACGTATATCAAAGTTACGATAACCGACTTTTTTTTCAAAAAGTTCTACTTCAAATAAAATTCCAAATTGCAATTTAAAATCGAAAGGTGTTCGCTCTTTTATAGTTAGCAATTCGGTTGATAATTCTAAGAGTGCCAACATACTGGGCACTCAATCTCCTGATCATCCTCTATATCGGTGTTCTAAGTTTTTAGAGTTAGGACCTACCGGACGTTAAGAGGTAGTACGTAAAAACTATTACTGTTTAAATTGCCTGGCGTTTTATAAAATTAAAAATTGTACGTCAAAATTTAATTGTAGTCAATGTCACAGTAGACATCATACATTGTTACATTTTTTAAAACGACTTCGTTAGCCAGTTATACTTCCAAACCCGCTGATTCTTCTTATAGTAGTGTACCAAGCACCAATAAATCAGATAACAATGCAACAGTTGATACACTTACTAATTTTTACACTACTGCCAATAGATGTCACACTTTAGTATTATTGTCCACGGCAGTCGTTGATGTTATAGATAAGGCAGGAAAGATAAACCAGTTGCGTTTATTGGTAGATTCTGCCAGCCAAGGCAATTTCTTTAGTAGAAAAGTTGTAAAAATTAAAACTTCGAATTCAAAATTGTCGTAACGGTTTCTGGTTTAGGTGGTATGCCAAGTTCAATTGATGGTAAAACACAATTAGTTGTCAGGTCACGAATTAATCCTGATGTAAAATTTAATGTTGACTTATTCGTTGTCGATAGGATTGTTACTAATATGCCTAGTACACCAATAAATTTGGAATCTATAGAGTTTTTAAAAATCTTTCTTTGGCGGATGAAACGTTTAACATTCCCAGAGAGATAGATGGAATATTAGAGCAGATATATTTGCAAATATTTTAGATGTGAAAAGAATCACAGGTCCCTTAGGGTCTCCGACAGTTTAGAAACATCTTTAAGATACATAGTATTAAGAAAATTGCTGTAGGAAAATCTTTAGAAAATTATCAATCTTTTTGTAGTCTTGTAGATTCGTCCGTAGAAAATTCACTTCAAAAATTTTGGGAAATAGAAGAAATTTTTCTTTTTGCAATAAATCCAGATGAAAAAGAATGTGAAAACATATTTAAAAATTCAACAACTCGTGGTATTGATGGTAGATATACAGTAGCTCTTCCTTTTAAAGATCCCTCGTGTTCAGGTGATTCTTACCGTACTGCTCGTAAAAGATTTCTTGCTTTAGAAAAACGTTTAGAAACAACTCTTACTATTTTTCAAAAATATAAGGAGGCTATGTTAGATTATATTTCTCAAAACCATATATCAAAGTTTCGTAATGTTGAATCATTATATCCCGGATATTACATTCCACATCATGGAGTTTCCAAGTTGGAATTGAGTTCTACACAACTCAGAATAGTATTCGATGCTAGTTGTAAAACAGAATCTTCTTATTCGTTAAATGATATTTTATTTACCGGTCTCAAGCTTCAAAAGACATATTTGTCATGTTAACCAAATTTAGATTATATCCGATAGCTGTAACAGCTGACATACGTCAAATGTATAGGCAAATTAACATTTGAGATTCTCTACAAAAGATATCAACGTTTATTATGGAGATTTAGTTCGAAAGATCCACTTTCAATTTACGAAATAAATACGGTCGCATTTGGGATATCAAGTTCGCCTTACTTAGCACTTAGGACTATTCACCAATTAGCACTAGATGAATCCAAATCGTATCCCTTGCTGCGCAATCAATTGTCGAGAATATGTACCTTGATGATTATTGTCTTTCAATACCCAGCTTAGATGATGCAAAAATTTTATGTTCCGAAATGATATCATTGTGCATTTCCGGGGGTTTTGAACTGGTTAAATGGTCAAGTACCTCAGAAACTTTGTTACATTACATTTGCGCAAAAACTAAATCATCAAAACCGATTTTGTTTGACGATGGATTAAAAATACTCGGTCTGCAATAGAACCCAACTTTAGATATGTTTTTCTACAAAGTTTACCGAGTAATAATTACAGGTGTAGTAAGCGAACGATTCTATCAACTATAGCACGTTTATTTGACCCATTAGTTATAGCTTCTCCAATAATACTCTTTGCAAAATTAATGATTCAACAGATTTGGATAATAAATTTATCGTGGGATGAAAGTCCTCCTTGTAGTGATACATGCATGACAAAATTTCAAAACAAGTCACGAGTATCAGAGGTGACAACTAACCTATGTCGTAGTACATAAATTAGAAGTCAGTAACCCAATCCAAAAATAAAGTTAATAAAATTTGGCCTTAACAAAAAGAAAGTTGTGATCGTCAAATAAATAAAATGGAAAAGGATCCTACGTTGTGATTATTTTTAATTTCTCTACAAAAAAATGGATAAATTCGGATTGAATGAGAACTGATTCACTTTGGATATTGTATTATAAACCAATAAATTAAAATAAAACTCACATGCAAACCACAATAACATTTAATATTTAATTCCTGCATAGGCTGCTTTACAAAAAAGGAAAACCTGAAAAGTACATTGGACATACACAAATAACATACAAATCGCAAAGGCATAACACACAAAATGTAAATAATCAAAATATTAACCAATAAAATAAAACACTGCATCAAGACATGTTCATCATGTTTCAATTCTTATGAGATAAATAATAATCAAATAGCCTCATGACTTCATTTGTCAAATGTTAGTAAAAACACAGAGAAAACACAAAAAATAACAACACTTTGCATATACATAATAAATATCATATTAAATTAAAACAAGATCATAAATCAATAACCTCTGCTTTGATATTCTTTGTATCAGCAGGTAACAATAATTTCAGTGACAATAAATGTCATAGTAAAATTTCATGTTAAATTGAGAGAGAGATAAGCTACTCCACTTGCATCAAACCAGCTAGGACATAGTCAACCAACGGTTGTTGCCAGGCGGCTTGAACCGCTCCCTTTCTGACAAACACTCCCCAACGTTTGTTAAATCAAAAATATCAAATAATTGCAACAAACCAGGTAGGACAATTAAGTCAACCAACGGTCGTTACCAAGCGGCTTAAAATACACCCATCCGATTCAAACTAAATCAATATATCAAAAACAACATCGATAAGAGCCTTCATTCAAAAACGTCCCCAACTTGTAAAAATTTAGTACAAATGAATTCATGAGTAAGGTATCGTTCACATCCAGTTAAACTAAATCAATGCAGACATAAAAAAAATAAGAATCAACGCACGAATACACGAAGCTTTCCGCTTACATTTACTAAGTTAGCTTAAGAAGTTCTCATTGAACATTACTTTACAATCACTCATGGTAAAACTGCACACAAACATAATAAACTATCTAGTAACTTCTTAAGTTGAAGTTGATCCAACAATTTCGTATTATACGTTAATTTTCCTTATCTATACTTAAATGTATACGCAAGTGTTAGCGGAATGGTGCAAACATTTGCCAATTCTTAATTTTATGTACGTTAATTCAATTCAAATAGATGTAAACGACCCTTAAAACAAACGGTTTAAAACAAATAATAATTTAGTAGCGTCTTGTTGCATTGTTAAAAAAAATCCCCTTCATATGTTCTAAAAATAGAATGAAAACGCCCAAATTTATGCCTCCGCGACAGTGGTTATTTTACAATCTGAACTAAACATTGTTAACTTATATTTTATCTATTGTTTCCCATAGCAATATATATGAACTCATTTTAAATTAAACCTTAATAAAAAATCATTTGATAAATTGGTGACGAACACTTCATGAGGGCGTTTTACAAAAAGAAAATACGCGCGAGAAAATTCTCTACGCAATAAATTTTCAGACAAAGAAATTACATTAGCGGTTCCTAATTAGTTAATTTTTCTATAACTGTGGTTTAAACAATCGTAAAAGGTCAAACTAAAAACGTGCAAAAGGGCATACTTAAATCTGGTTCAAAATAACGCATCCCCAAAATTAATCTAAACATATTTCTACATACCTCTAGTAACACGTTACAAGGTTCACACACAAGTGTCCCTGCCTCGCCCTTATTTTATTAGTTCAAACAAAAAAAATTTAAGGCGGAGAATTATTTCCGATATATTTCGAGAGCAAAAGCGTACAAAAAAAAACTAGCCGTTTAATATGTTGTCTACCTTTCAGGGTAATTATACATATTTTTTTTATTATTTAATTTTTAAGTCTGGAACTCTACATCTTTCTCACATAACACAAGCGTGGAGTCAATTTGTAGAAGAGTTGCCTCTTATATCACATTTAGAAATTGCTCGACATATAGGTATCGTGTCAAATAGTTCAAATTGGTTAATTGGATTTTCGGATGCCTCAAAAAAGGCAAACGGTGCTGTAATATACAGAGTGGAACAAAAGTCTGGAAACGCTCAATTATCTCACAAATGGGTAGTACGAATTGTACCACATGTACAACATTTTGGATAAGTATATTTTGGGATACCAAGATTCCAGATTTGATATCTGGAATGTTGCCAGATTTAATTACTTGAATTTAATTTTGCACGGACAGTTTTATTTAATTCAAGACCTTCCTGACTTTATCAAATATTGAGTGTTACATTATGGTTGAACTCGTATGGAAAATTCAATAATGATACAATATACGGGGTGACCTATTTAAAAACCAAAGTTAGTAATAATATCAGAAAAACGGTAAATCTGGCAACATTGCAAATGTCAAACCTGTAATCTTCGTATCCCAAAATATACTTATCCAAAATATTGTACAATTCGTACTACCCATTTGTGAGATAATTGAGCGTTTCCAGACTTTTGTTCCACTCTGTATATAAAAACAGTAGTAGAAAATTTCGTAAGTTTCCATAAAAGTTACTTTTTACACTCAGTGCATGTAAAACTACCAGATAAGTACGTCCATACGACTACCGAAACAATACAGTTACGTACTAGTGTTTCAAAAATGTAGCAAAAACACTGGGTTAATAGTGCATTTTGCTACAAAAATATTTGCATAAGCACACAATTTCAGTTACGACAAATCACTTTACATCCCTAATATAGCAAAAACTCTTTCAGATCTGTAATAATTGATAATTGAAAATTCTAAATGACGAACGACAGCTTGTATATTATTTGTCACTTTTATGTAGATAGAACTACTAGCGTGCGTTGTACACACAGATTGTTGATGTACCCATTTTTCGTTATTTAGAATGCAATTTACGCACCTTTCTATTTGTTTCCTTCAATTTTAAAAATTTCATTTACTCGATGGAATTATGCATTATTCTTTATTTACCCCCCTAATTAATTTTTTTTTGTTATATGATTGAAATCTTATTTCAAAAATAGATATATACTATTTTTTTCCAAATCAAATTATGTCTCTTTCTTGCAAGCTTATTATTTGTTTTCTTATTTAACTTACTTCATTTATACGTAGCGTTGACGGTTCTACCGTTGTGTCTGGTACTTCTCATCCTTCAAGTGGAAGCCTTTGTAGAATCGAGTTACCAATTCAAGAATAGTAATGGTTTCATGGATGGAATAATCCTGCAGTTTTTTTCGAAAAGACATACCTTCCAACTGTAAAGAATATTTTATGTTTTCCGGTCCCAGTTGGTTAGAATTAAACATAGAGAGCTGGCCTATTCGTTCTTTTTCTCAATTCGATAACTCTACTCATGTCGATGAAAAGACAGTGTCTCTTGTGCTAGTTAAAGGTAAAGAATCTAATCCCTTTTTTACCTTAATTGAAAAATGCTCAAATTGGTTGAAATTACTTCGTACTACTGTTTATGTACTTCGATTTTGTAAAATTTTAAATAGTAGTAGTCATATAGTTGCTTTTGATTTGCAGAAGACGGAGGATTATTTAATTCTTTTAGTTCAACAACATCATTTGAAGACATATTCAACTTGTTAGCAAAAAGGTAGAATGTTCATGGAACATACGTAAACTTAGACCTTTTTTGCATAACAATTTGCTACGCGTAGGAGGTAGATTGTCTAACGCCAATTTAGAATTTAATCAGCAACATCCATTACTACTACCTAAAAACGATCATTTTGTAAACCTGTTAATTGATTACGTACATGTTAAGAATTTTTATACAGGTCCTACACTGGTTTTGTCATTATTAAAACAAAATTACTGGATATTGGGGACGAGAAATTTAATTAGAAAACGTCTTCAATCTTGTAACGTATGTTTCAAATTTCGTTCAAAGTCCACGTTTCCTTTGATGGCGGATCTACCCGCTTGTCGTGTACGCCAAGCAAAACCCTTTATTTACACAGGTACTGACTATGCTGGACCCCTACAGATTTCAATCAGTCGACGTAGAGGATTAAAAACGCGAAAGGCATATATATGCATGTTTATTAGCTTAGTTACAAAGCCATACATCTTGAAGTCGCATCTTATCTAACAACCGACGCCTTTCTGTTAACCCTTAAGATATTTTTGAGTCTGAAATTTCCAAAATAAAAATCCCCCATCTAGTCCACACTTTGGTGGTATATGGAAATCGAACATAAAATCTGTTAAAACCCATCTTTATAAATCTATTATTAGTCAGATACTTACTTTTGAAGAGTTGCAAACACTTTTATGTTCGATAGAAGCATTGTTGAATTCCCAACCGTTATGTGTATTGAACAGTGATCCAAGCGATCCTCAAGCTTTGACTCCTTTTCACTTTCTCAACTTGACTGCTTTAAAATTCATGCCAATTCAAAAATTAGACGAAGTTGTAATCAATCGTTTACATAGATATCAACTATAGTCTGTATACTATTGGCGGAGTAATAAATCATAATTACCTGAAATAATTCTTTATTTTCTTGTGAAAGCGGTACTTCTTACGGTTAAGTAAAACCAATAAATTCTAACTAAAATACGATCATTGTGCCGCTTTTGCAGCATATCTACCCATCTAGGGTCTGAGAACAATAGCTTAATCTGTATAAGCACGTTGCCATCAGCCCAGGTACTGACGAAACGAGAATCATAGCCGTAGATGTGGGTATTATACCAAGATACAAAATAATGGTATATAATAAGTAAGAAGTAAAATTTGTAATGTGATCGACTATACAAATAAAATAAATAACATATAACCACATAATAATTCATATCAAGGTAGATTTTACTATTATAATATATTTACCTACTAAAAATATGATTTTCCAAATGTATCAGGTACCTACGCCAATGCAATACGGGAGATTCGATAATTGTGACAAGTTTATTACCCGCGCCAATAGTATACTGAGTATAATTGATAAAATGATACAATCTTTTTGGCGCCGTTGGCATATTGAATATAGAACTAGAGAGAATGGAATTTTAAATCTAAATCAGTTAGTCCTGAGTAAGTCGTTCTTGTAAAACAAAATAATACTGAACCTTTTCAATAGCCTCTCGCAGTTATAGAGGAAGTATTTCCTGGTCATGATGCCGTGGTTCGCGTTGTTTCACGAACCCGTCATGGAATATGGAAGAGACCTGTAGTAAAGGTTTGTCCTCGTCCTTTACAATAATTTATTATTATTTTCTAATTGACTTAGATTCGGTTTTAGTTTGTTATATTTTCAATTAGTGATAAAATGTTCCTTTTTTTTGGTACCTAAAATACATGTCCTGAAAAAAAATACTTGTATTTCTTTTTTTTCATTAGGGGGGTATGGTTAGGCCGTACTATACATAAATTTTAGTTGATTTTTGATTAGCAAATACGTTAGTTTTATCATTTTTCTTGCACTCGCGGTATTATTATTTTCAATGGTATTTAATATAGTTTCATACCTCCGAATAGTTAGTTCGACTGATTTATAGAAAATTTAAAATAGTTCAGTGACAAATAATTAGATGCAAAGAACCATTTTCCCATCCTTACCTTCTGCATATAATTATAAGTGTGCCGAATTACTGTTGGTAAGTTACATTTTTTTTGTTTATTATTTAACTAAAGTCCATTATCAGGTATATTTTTTGATGGATTTTGGTTAGACTTTTTTTCTCATACAACAACACAAAAAACTATTCAGTTGTATTATAATTGTTTTGAAAAAAAATAGTATTAAGTAATGCTTCCCCTATATTATTTTACAATAAGGAACAGTTAACCAGTTAGTTTACATGAAACCCAAATCTATTTCTTCTAAAAAGGTTTTTTTAATTAATATTAAAATAAAATCAAAAAACAAAACTTTAGATATTTGTATGGGTACTAATTGTAAGCGTAAACTAACATAAGGTATCTAATTACACTATGCTATAATTTATACAATATATAATTTACTGATTATCAAGAAATATACTTAAATGGACTATTGCGACTTTGGCATATATCAATATAATTTTACTTTTGTAGCTCAACCAATGCAGTTTACCATGTCATGTACAAATATTTGGTTTTATTACAAAAAAATATAAAAGCCGGTAACACCAAACTGAATCACCCGGTATAATATATGAAAGATGCGAATACAGTTACTTTTGCTCCAATCCCACATTTAACTATCAAGCCGATCAAATATAACGGTTGCGGTCAATAAAGTGACTCTGTTTACGTTCCACTTACAGTAAAACACATATCTCGTGTCAGGGCGGAGTGAATGCGCGTGACAAAGTTAATAATTCGGAGGAAGGGGTCATTGTGAATTGAGCTTCACTAGCGTACTCATTTATACACCTGTTTGTTTTGCGTTTGTATTAATTTTTGCGTTACCTATTTATTGTTTTAATTTTGGAAAAAAAAGCAGTTCTTATCAGAACTAGATAACTTCGGAGTACATACTACATGTAAAAATTGTACACGTTTATTGAATTTTGTTTTGGAATGGAGTTTAAAAGTAAATTAAGCGGTCACCCTATAAAAAGCCAAAGTCCCGGAAATTATTAATAACGTATTGACTTTTATGACAGCCGTACCCACCCTTAAAAGTATTTTATTAAATTTCAAAGAGGCCGTTGGTATGAAGGAAGTCGGGAATCGTTGCGCCACATTATCCACAACATTGGATTTCGATGGAGGAAAACCCAATCCAATCGAAAAATATTAATGGAGAAACCAGATATTCAAAGATTAAGAGTTAAATATTTAAGGGCGATAAAAAACTACCGAGAAGAAGGCCGTCCCATAATATTTATGGACGAAACCTACATTCATTCCTCGCACACAACTCCACAAAGCTGGAATGATAATTCTAATATGGGTTTGAAGCAACCAGTATCGAAAGGAGGACGACTTATAATTGTACATGCGGGCGGAGAAGATGGAGCATCCTTAATTTTTAAGTCTGGGTCTAAAAGTGGTGATTACCACGATGAAATGAATTTTGAAAATTATTGTAAGTGGTTTGAGAGTAAATTATTACAAAACCTACCACCACGAAGTGTTATCGTTATCGACAATGCACCTTACCATAACGTCCAAGTTGATAAGGCTCCACGACTAATTCAAGAAAAGAAACTATGAAGCAATGGCTGGAAACAAGAAATATTCATACTAATAAGAACATGTTGAAATCAGATCTGTATGATTTGATTAAACAGCATAAACCGCACATGTGAGGTACGCAATTGATGAAATTGCAATAAAACAAGGTCACAACATTTTACGGCTGCCTCCTTATCATCCCGATCTGAACCCGATTGAACTTGTGTGGGCTTCGCTTAAACAATATGTAGCGAAAAAAATGTCACATTTAATTTAAAGCTTGTGAGTGATTTATGCGAAGAATTTTTTAACAGTTTTTCAAAAGAAGAATGGCAACGGCGTTGTGCTCATTCTAAACAATGCGAAGAAGAGTTTTTAAGTAGGAAATTGCAATAGAGAATGTTATTGAAAAGTTCATCATCAATGTAACAAATACAGATTCAGGGGATGATTGGGATGATGACGATGATGAATCTGAATTATCAGGAATAGAGGAGCTATAAAATTACTGACGATAATTTAATATAAATAATATATAAATAATTTGATACTTTTAATTTAAATAATTTAGTATAAAGATAACCTAACGAAATAGTGCGTCGTTTGTGTCCTTCTTTATCCGAATGCGTGCCTTGTCTGCGCAGACAAATCCCGCCCTGACAGGAGAAATTTGTTCGACTGTAAATGATGTAGAGACTAGAGAGTTAGTAGTTAACTTATATAATTCAAAAAATAGTTTTAAATATCATAACTCAATGATTGTTAAAGGAACTTTTCGAAATCAATCCGGAATCACAACTTCCTCATGAACATAAAGTTAATATACCGAACGATTGTTTCTAAATGAACAATAAAATTTTGTAGCTACAAAATTTGTCCGGTTATTTAATCACATTACCTTTTTAAATAATGGTTAAATAAGAAACTGAACTGGACAGGCCATGAAATTAAATTAATTCAATTACCTTTTTCAATGTACATAAAAGTACAGCAAAATGACGGGAGATGGCGTAAAACTCTGTGTGAAAACGTGACACACATATAAGATACCTAAAATACCAACCTGAACTTTGTATCAACTGACTACCATGTTAAAATAAACTACAAATGTCTAACACAATTTCAAGACCTACCCAGTTCAATTTTTCTGTTTATCACGCGAAAAACAATATTTTTACTTTAGCTCTGTAGCAGGACAACAGTGTAATTTATGACAGTTATATCTGAAATACCAATCACATTATTTTTACATAACCAATGTAAAGTCAATGTTATCAAAAATTGCGTAATTATTCACTTATTTAAATTACCAAAATTGAAACATGTTTCTAAATTAAAATAACCGTCTAAAATTAATTATTATTTTAAGGATTATTACAACCTAACATTTTAAATAAATATTACGAAACAATAGTTATTTCGATATTACCAACAAAAATGTCACGCTAACGCAACCGCAATAAATAGTGAATGGTCTGTATTATGTTACCTTATATATGAAGGAGCTTTTATGTAAATTTTGCAAGAAGTTTACAAACACACACAAACCAAATACTAACAATTATTATTAAACTATTATTAGGTGTCACAAACGTAACATAGTAGGTGTAAAGCCAACACATTTAAATTATTCATAAAAATTAAATTTGTAATAAAGCCGCAAACACATACATGTTGTAACCTTCTTGTGACGAAACATGTGTATACCTTGTTTTAATTACGTACAAAACATAAAAGAAGAGAATAGATAGATAACATTGATACAGAAAAAATTGTTTACTTTTAATATAGGGCTTTCTTTAGGTTCCTGATTTATGTTGTTGGCGAATTAAAAAGTTTGAACTTTAATTGAGTTTAATGAAACTATTTAGAAGACTCTCGGTAGAATTAGTGGTAACATTCTTGCTTAATTGTTTTAATTTTTTAAGCAAAAGGATACGATTAATTTCTTTAAATTTTGTTTTGTTGCAATGTTGATCTTTTAATATTACTGAATTAGTTTGCTATTTCGTTAATAGTTGACTTCTGATTTTAACTAACGCATATCCTTGCCGTTTCAATTTGCATAATTAATCAATTATAAAAAAATTAACCCTTGCATAATTAGAATTACGCCAGTTACGTTCTTCCTAAATTGAAATTTCATCACATTATTTGATCGGTAACAAACCCAACTCTCAACGCCAATTTTGTTTTGTTCTTTTGAGTTTGTGATTGTTCAAACAACGAAGTGAATTATGAATTGTAATTTATAACATAAAAAACAATTGACACGTTGTTCTAACGTAACAAACACACAATTAATAAATTTATTATAAATTCACACAGTACACAACAGCTTTTGTAGAGTTATTTTTATTGTTCAGCTTTATACTTTAAACACAAATAAATGAGCTAAATATTCTAAATTTATTTTAATATACAAGAAGAAAGGAAACATTAATAATTTTATTTTAAAAAAATAAAACTTGTGTGGGTATGTAGGTAGTTTAGAATCCAATCCTCTTCGAACCCTCTTATATAACTTGTATTAAAATTTTTTGTTCAATAAATCTACATTTAAATGGAATTTCAAACAAAATCAAATTTATTTCTAATTTACTTGTAATTCGAATTGAAGCAAAATTTTACAAAATTCGGTTTTGATACAATTTTTATAATAACAATTGAAACGTAGAACAGAAAATTCCGGACGTACCTTTTATAATTTTTGACTTCTAATTTATAATAAATCGATTTGTTTTGAATCACAGATTATTTAAAAAAATTACTTAAATAAATTATGTTTTATTTACTTTTTGCAGGCAAAGTTTGTTACATCTACATGCAGAATTAAGTTATGTATACGCACATAAACTCATTGATTTAAATCTTGTAACAGAAACACCGTCGTTTCAAATTATTGTTTATCGTTTACTGTAAATATATTGCAGCACGTGATTCTGTTACTTAAATCATTTTTTAAAAATTATGTTTGTTTCTGTCGTACTAATTAAAAAAGTATCATTGGTTCTATTACTTTATTTATTCAATTTAAGCTTTCAGTTACTTTGTAGCTTTTTAGATAAGTGGCAGTTACTGTTAAATCTCATATCTCATACAAAAAGAGTACCGTCTAAGAAGGATGAACTAATGTAAAAGAGCTAGAGATTATATACAGTACTTAAATGTATAAATATAATATGTATTTCAGATCAGACAAAAAAACGGAAATAATACTAAAAATTTTTAGATTAAATGAATTACAAAACAAACAAATAAAAGCAAAGTAAAACATAAAAATAAGAACAGAGAAGTGAGGCAAAAAAATTGGAAATAGGGCTTTTATCATTTTATTAATTTATAATTCTTAAAACTATTAAAATAATACAGAGTTCACTTAAC
The DNA here is from genome assembly GCA_030710515.1 of Abscondita cerata. NCBI lineage: Eukaryota > Metazoa > Arthropoda > Insecta > Coleoptera > Lampyridae > Abscondita > Abscondita cerata. The sequence goes on along the minus strand of JALBCR010000120.1, from coordinate 115,372 downwards.
TTTCTAAACGTAAGGTAGAATTGCTCTATAAATTTTTGGAAAGTGGTCATGTACAGAACAGTAAAAGAACATTGAGAGTCAAGAGAAAATATTTCAAACAAAAAAAGAATTAATGTAATGCAATTGAAATGTAGATGATTATCTAGTTAAGGTACAACTACAATGCCCAGGAGTAAAACGGGCAAGACACGAGCGCCCATAAACGCAGAAAAACTGAGAGCTGCTATCGAAGCCGTTGCAAACATAAATAACAACATTTCTCTGAGAGAAGTTTGTATGTTTTTCAAGTTCAAGTCAACAGTTTCTAGTACCTGGCACCGAGAAATATTTATATAAACTTAAAGGGTGTAAGGAAAATATTCACTTCTGAAGAAGAACGTGCTTTGATAAATTATACCAAAACAATAGAACGAAAGAAATATGGGCTCTCAAAAAAAAAAAAGGATGAGGAATTAGCGTACAATTTTGCTATCTACAACAGAAGAAATATTCCTGAAAAATAAAATCCGGAAAAAATTGCTGGCAAAGAATGGATGCGTTTGTTCCTGAAACGAAATATAGATGTATCTCTTACGAACAGTTGAAGCCACAAGCCATAGCCGTTCAATTGTTGATAAGTTTTTTACATTTGAATAGTGTGCATACAAGATTTGGACTATTTTAGCCGGATGAAACCGGCTTGACCATTGTTCAGCAACCAAAGAAAGTTTTGGCAGCTATGGGTGAAATGCAAGTAGGTAGATTACTTTGGCGAAACAAGGTAGTTTGATCACCGTGGTAGCTGCGGTAAATGCTTTGGGAATTAAATTCCTCTTCTCTTAATTTTGTCTCGAGCTCGCGGTTTTTGGACCACTTAAAATCTTTTTATAATAAAGGACATATGGCAGAAGAATAACTCTGGGAAAATTTTTGATATTTACAACACAGCAAAAGTGACTAGGATATATATTCTGAATCAACTCCTTAGAGACAAAATAATTCATTACATTTGGAGAGTTTATTTATTTTACTTAAAGAAATTCAGCCCCTGCACAATAGCTGCCCCGATAAAAAAACACAAAGATACGACTAGAATATTAACAGATACACCCGAAAATACAAATTTACCAAGCAGAAACTAAGAAATAAGACCAAAAACACAATTCTGTACAAAAAAAATACGAAAAGTTACGAAACAAGTGTTCAAACCATCTGACTCTGAATCTGAAGATATACTGAAATGCTATGACAAAGAGACATTACACAATTTAATTAAAAAGAAGTAGCAAAAGGAAAAAAAAATAACAATTATAAGGTAGAAGATCTACAAACTGGAGATTTTGTCTTGGTTCAATAAATTTTTGAAAAAAAAAGATCATTTTATAGGAGAAATTTGCAAAAATGAGGACAAACCAGCCCTCCAAATGAAGTTTTTAAAACCTGTTGGACAAACTAATAAATTTTGGTATGATACCCACAAAATGTTTGATGTTTCTTATTTAGATGTTGTTTTAAAACTTCCGAAACCCAAAAAAAGTGGGGGTCCCAAAGAGCTGAAAAAGGAGTTCCTGTTTCAAGTTAACTTTTTGTTTAAGTATAATGTAACATAAAAAATAAAACCAACAATAAATAAAATCAATGAATCCTACAAAATTGATCTATGTTCCAACGTAAAAACAAACAAAATTCATAAAAAAATATAAAATCAACTTTGCTTTTCTTATTCTAACAAAGGCAATATATTAAATATGTCATAACAAAACCCTTGCCCAGCCCTTGACCTGCTTGTTTTTAAATTTAAAAATAGATGTTTTACAAACGTATCGTTAGCGGATGCAGTAAACATATTTATTGGCGTAGTCGTAAAACTCGTTTCAAGTCTTTGACAAATGTTCCTTCTCAATGTGCTTCATTGTTCATGGTCCTGGTAGTAATGCTTAACTGCTCATGTGCTGATGGTTGGTTTATGTCAGACAGATCAATTCATTCTGAATTCTTCTCTTTCAAGGTTAAGCAAGTTTCTTTATCACACGTTTTATGTAATTTTGCCATTTTAAATATCTTCAGTTTTTCTGCTGGTTTTTGAGCAAACGTTTTTATTCTCCTTATTTTTCGTCAACATTCTTGTCACATTCTATTTTCTAGAATACCCTTAGTAGAAGTGCATAAATACTATATTCTTTGGTACTCATGTCTTACTAGCATTTGTTTAATCTTAAACTATATTTATATTTATTCAACATATGTTTGTATCTCAATGTTTAATTTGCAGTTCGTTGTTTATTTTTAAGCTTTCCTCCACTATATAACCAACGTCTCTACATCTAAACGTCATGCCTACTTCTTGCACTTTTTCTGTACTTTCTCCAATTTATCTAGTTTCTTACTTTTCTTGATCTCCGTTTCGCAGACCATTACATTTCTTACCAATGTTTTTTTCCTTTCTCAGCCCCTTTCCTAACGTTATTTTGTTTTTTCACCTTTCACCTTGAATCTAACACCCTACCAGAACACATTTGTAGTATCCCAATTGCTCCTCGTCCATCTTAATTGTTTTGTTTTGCCTCTCATTTATCTATTTGTTCTAATCTTCAATTTCTATTTTTTATACTTTTTTTCTTTTATCATTATTTTCACTTTTGTTTTCAAATTCTCTTTTCTTCTTTTTGAACTTTTCTTTATATCTTGGTCTGAATGTCTAGCTTTTTCCTTACTTATTCTTTTTCTATATCTTTCATTACTTCTAACCTTTGACTTTGCCTTTCCCTTTTTCATTTTAATTTCCTTTTTACTTTTCCTTAAATTTCGGTCTTTACTACTTTTCAATTTTCCGATTTTAAAAATTTTCTGTTCCAAATCATACATCCCCTACAATTTATTAATAATTTTGTTTTACATTTATACTTTTTACCCTTCTCCTTATTGCTGTTTAAATTGGTTGACACATTTATATTAATTGGTTTCCTTTCTATCCACTTCTCTATCTACTGCAAATTAAAATATCCTCTGTTATTATTTCTATTATTTTATTACCCCTTTCGCCTTTCTTGCATATTTTTGGTAATTAAAAAATTGATTTTCTATCGTTGTTCAGATTTAAAACATTTTTTATCTTCCTTTGTATTTGTTTCTCCTCTTCAGACAATACAATTTTTTATAGGTACTCTTCTAACTCCCTTAATTATTACCCCTTTTATTATAAATTATTTTTCTTCTTCTTTGAAAATTAATCTTCAAATAATGTTATTACAAATTCTAATATTTGTTATATTCTCTTTTAACCTATTTTCGTTTATTTTAATTCCTGAAACGTCAAAAAAATCTATCTTTTATTTTGTTTTTTTGTCCTATAAACCTCGTTATTCCTGAACTTATAGCTTTTCCATTTTATTTTTATTTTTTCCTTCTCCATTCCTTCCATGTAATTCATTTTGCATTAAGTGTACAAAAGCATTCTCAAAATTCTATCATTATCAATGTGTCAACCTTCCTTTGGAAATTTTGAAAACCGAAGGTGTATATTGAGTATGTTAACATTGCGGCATTATTTCTACCCCTGCAAATACGTGTATTCAATTTGTTACCACTGATAAAATGTTTGGTCTATTGAATTGATATAAAAATTTGCTGCAATCCTTAACATTCTGCAGTAACAAAATTACTAATTTTGAAGCTAAATTAAGTGCGATAAATTTCAACTCAAATGAGTTGAAAAAAAGTTAAAAACAGAGGATTAAAAAAAACATTTCTGATCTTAAAACCAGAATTGAGTCAGTTGAGTAATACTCCAGAAAAAATAATTTAGAAAGTGGTATTTCTGACAAAAATGGAAAATACTGTTGATGCTGCTCTAAATTTCTCCACAGAAATTTATTGTCCTCTCAACTTAATTCATTTTGATGCAATTCAAATCAGACTCAAATCAGACACCTCCGATGTTAATCAAGCTTGTTAAGCGCATTGACAAAAGATTAATTATTGGCCAAAACCGTAAATTTGCGAAAAGCTTGCGGGTCCGGCTCCGTTATACAGATTAATTCCAAATCATCCAACTAAAATAAGTATCTATGGATAAAAAATTTAGTATGTATGTAAAAATAAATGAAACATCTAGGCGTATTATGATCAAATATGAAGATGACATTAATCGTATTCAATAAGTCACGTGTATTAAACTTGTTAATTTTGTTGTAAACACGCTTCATCATTTCACAGTTTTGTCTGTTTACTACCAAAACGTACCTAGTTTACGTTCAAAGACGGGTTCATTTTTAATAAATTGTCATACGAGATGTCATGACATTATCGTTTTAACGAAAACCTGGCTAAATTCCAATATAAATAGTAGTGATTTATTTCCTACAAGTTTTAATGTATACCGCAGAGATCGTTGTTCATCAAAATCAAGTAAACAAAATGGTCGTGTTATGTTAATCGCAACTGACATTTAACATTTCAGCATGTCATAGTCGTGACTTTTTTTCGTCAGAAAAAGACATCTGGGTGCGGCTAGTGTTGTATCTAAAAAGATGTACCTATTGTTTATTTGTGCGCAGTGTACCTACTTCCGAATAACATTCAGGTGATAATTAAAAATCCAGATGCTAATATTCTAATCTGTGGTGATTTTAATATGCCATACATTAAGTGGAATATCATTCCATATTGTTTATTCTTAACTTACAACAGTTTTTTTGTAAAGATTATAAATCGATATTATTTGCGGAATCAATATCAATTTCAATATAACAATGTATTCACTTATAACACTAGACTGTTAGACTTAGTTTTTAGTAATAAATACAACATCATTTTCGATCTTCTTGTATGTAGTATCCCTTTCATTTCTGTCATCATCCACCCATATCTCTCATTATTGATGTCAATGCTAGAGACAGTACTATGAACACCAAAACGCAATTAGATTACAATTTGAAAAAGTTAATTAATTAATCAATTGTTAAATATTTTCTATAATGTCATCAATAATTGCATCACCCATCACGTCTAAATAACTAAATCAATGAATAAAAAATTCCCAGTCCATTTCTCTAAAGAATCAGTAAATTTAATTCAAGAAAAATAATGTTTACCGAAAATGGCAAAATATCATAATAAATTGGACTCTTACTTTGAATCAGTTGTGTGGGGATTAAAATTTTTAATCTCTGATAAAAACTGAGAAGTATTTCTGTAATCCTTAACATCTGGAGTTGCATTAAGAAAAAAAACAATAACCCTAAATTCCATCCCTGGTTACTCTAAAAAGTAGAAAAGATACCCAATTTATTTAATGACTATTTCTCATCAATCTTTACTTCTACTCTAATTCTTCATTCTTTAATAGAAAATGTACACTTTCGAAAATCAAATATTGATTCCATCAAATTGACAGATTTTGAGGTTTTGATATATTGTCGTCTATAAATCCTAATAAAGGTCCTACACCTGAGAGAATATCGCTAATATTTATTATAAATTGTACAATTACCTTTTATGTTAATTTTAAATTTTCTTTATCAACAGGCACTTTTCCCAGTGTTTGGAAAACGTCCCATGTCACACCAGTATTACAAAAATTGTAATAAATCTGTTGTTAAAAATTATAAGCCAATTTCAATTTAATCTGAATTTGCTAAATTATTTAAAAACCTCGTTTTACCAAAATTTATTTTGCAATTAAACATCGACTATTATCTGAACTGTACTGTTTTATTAAATCTAAATCAGTAGAAACAAACTTAAATATACTAATTATATCAGCAAATCATCCATGGATAATGGTAATCAAATTGATCCAATATTCACTGATTTTAGCAAAGCGTTTGATAAAATGAATCACGAAATTGTTAAACACAATCTATTGAAAGTTGGCATTAGTGTAGACCTTTACTGTTAGCTTACTTCTTACATAGAAAACCGTATTCAAGCTGTAAATGTACTATCTGGGGTATCACAAGGATGACTTCTAGCTCCTGTGCTCTTTAACATTTATATGAATAACATATGTAACTGTTTTATTATGCGCAGTAAATTTTTAACCTAAAAGTATTCTGCTAGATATCTAGTAGTGTTAATCCCTCTTTTCTTTAAGAAGATTTAAACCGTTTAATAATATATTTCGCTGAAAATTGTTTAAAGTTAAATGAAACTAAATGTAATGTTATTATATTCACATGTAAACGTAATTATATTATTGTATGTTAATTTCCTAATTATTTAGGCCTTCTTTGGAGTTGAGGTAATTGGCTCAATGAAACACTGTACCTATTTCACTCGACGTTTTGACTGGCATGTGTCCAGTCGTTATCAAGAGTTCAGAGAATTAGTGCATCAGAAAGTTCCACTTTGGATCAAGTCATCTAAACTATTCTTCATAAATTCTTCTTGTAGGTAAGAAACTAAAATAATTTACAACACATATCAAATGAGAACAGACCGAGCTTATCGTATAGTTCTAAAACATGTACATCAATCAATCCCAGTACAAGAAATAAAGGAAGAAATAGATAATTTAGGACATAAAGTCAGAAATATTGTAAAATATAAAGAACAGGAAAACAAAAGAGACAATCCATATATTCTCTATGGATCTTTAACCTGCACCACAACAACAAAGAAATATACAAACTGAAACGTCTTCAAAACAAAAATGTGACTATAGAACCACCTCAACAAAATACAAAAATTCCCCAGTGCACAAGATGCCCAAACTATAATCATACAAGGGCCTATTGTAACCGCCCATACGCGTGGTTAAATGCGGTAAATCACATGATTCCAAAACATGCCAAAAACCTAGAGACACGCCAGCAACTTGTACACTGTGTCCAGAGTCACACCCTGCGAATTATAGAGATTGTGTATCAGAAACTTTAAAATACAAACCTAAAAAGCGAACATTGCATCATGCCATTCGCCCCGTAAACCAAAATTTATCATACAAGAATGTTCTGTTAAGAAACACCAACAACACACGTTTTAATAAATGCACAGAAACAACAAGTGGACAAGCACTATCACAATTTTTCATCAAATTTAAAGCTATTTTGCAACGGTTTATTTGTAAACAAACTAAACAATTAGATAACAGTATTAAAAAATCTTGCCGATAGCTCCAGTAGTCGGGAGTGGTCGTGGGTCTATTTAGAATCATTAGAACAAAGGTTTTTACACTGTACAAAAAATGTATAAGGCGCGATCTAGTATTGCGTATAAGAAGTCTTTTAGAGCCACTGGAAACTCGTAGACACAAGAAACAAACGCAGCTTTGTAATGTTAAGTAATTTTCGGATTATTATTCATACGCCAGCATAGCATCAAGACCGACCCACAAGAAAAAACAAAAAACAAAAAAAAAGTGTCTGTAATTGATGGAAAACCGTGATAGCGAATACTTCATTAAAAAGTAAAAGTGTACTCACACACAAACAGGAGGTGAAAACTTATTCTCTTGTTGTGCGGGATGCTTTTACTTAGGTTTGTACTAAATAATTAATACATGTGTAGCTGTTCAAATTTTTAGTGATCTTCATGTAGCACCTTTAACAGACAGGTGAAAAGAAGGAAATGCGTCTTTTTAACCGCCTAATAAGGAGATTTTTCCTATCCAGCAACCTCAAGTTAATAAAAGTGCCTAGAAAAATTTATAACCTAAAATTGAAAGAGTCTATACTCTAGGAAGATGTTGAGCCACAAATCAATTTTTAATTACGAATTTTCGTTTGTTCGTAAATAATACCGTCACAATATTCACACAACTCACTCAACAAAACAGCATGATACTGAACATGCTATCAACCGTTATATCGAAACTAACTACAAAATATCCAAGTGCTTAAAAAGCTCTGTGAAATGCAAATGAACTTCAAACATAAAAAGATAAAGTAGTGTAATTTATTAACATAAATTGTATTGACATCTTAGTAGTCGCTGAAATTTACTTTACCATACCGAACATCCAGATGGTAGAGCTCATGAGGGAACAGCAATTATAATAAGAAATGCCTTAGTACACTGTGAATTACGACAATACAAATCTAATCATTTGCAAACCACAACGATTCAAGTGAGACTTTTTTCTAACCCTATCAACATTTCCTCGGTTTACTGCTCTCCAAGACAATAACTTACAAATAATATGGTAAAACCATACTTTGAAACACTTGGGCACATATTTATAGCTGAAAGAGATTTTAATTGTAAGCACACCATTTAAGGGTCAAGATTGACAATCAACCACGAAAGACAGGCAACTATACAAGTTAATATGCAAAAAAAATTACACACACGTATCAACTGAAGAACCAACTCTATTGTCATTGGATCCCAACAAGATTCCAGATTTTCTAGATTTCTATATTTTCAAAGAAATTTCTCTAAACTACATAAAGGCTTTGCTAAATTTTGATCTCTTCTCTGACCACTCGCTCGTAATTGCTACTATCAGTACAACAATAATAATGAGAACACCAAAGACTTGATTAACAAACAAAAACACAAACTGGGAGGTTTTTGGCGATTACATAAATACTCACCTAATGCTTAATGTAAGAATAAAAAACTCGGAAGAGTTGGAAACGGCCACGAACCATCTCACAAACACAATTCCAAAAGCAGCATGGCACGCAACTTGAAATCTCACAGAAAAATTGCCACTGGCTACAATAAACGTTCCACTAGAAGTAAAGAAACTTATTGCAGAGAAACGAAGAGCAAAAAAAGAATGGCAAAATGCTCACAGCCCAGACGACAAAACAAGCTACAACAGATTGACAAACAAACTAAAAGCTAAGATTAGAGAAGCAAAGAACGAGTAATTTAACTTATGTGCAAAAAACTTTAACAAACACGACTATTCCATTTGGAAAGCTACAAAAGCATTAATAAATCACAAGTATCTTACTACCTATACGTGATCAGATAAGAGTTTGCGCCAAAACCGATTTGGAAAAGACTGAAATGTTCGCAAGACATCTAGCACAAGTACTCCAGCCACCCCAATCATCAAGATGATGCCATTGAAAACCTCCTACAAGCCCCCCTTTAATTATCCTTACCCATCACAACTTTCAGTCCAAGCAAAATACGCAAGGAGATCAAATGCCTGCACAACAATAAAGCTGCCGGATTTAACTTAATAACAGCTGAAGTGTTGAAACCAATCATATTCAACTCAGTCTTACGACTAGCGTACTGGTCCAAGTTACTGAAATTTGATTAAATAATCCTCCAAGTGACTGGCTGCCTTGACATCAATTCGGTTTTAGGGAAAAACATTGCACTATCCAGCAATTTCACAGGATAGTTGACATTATAAGAACGGCACTAGAAGAAAAAAAATATTGCACCGCCGCATTTCTTTACGCCACACAGGCAGTCTGGCATAGAGGCCTTTTATAGAAAATCAATGTAAACTTACCCCATCAGTACTATCAAATATTTGAATCATACTAAACAAATCAATACTTCCAAGTCAAACAAAATAACGTCACGTCTTAAATTTACCCCATTACATCTGAAATGCCGCAAGGGAGTATCTTATAACCCATGTTATGCTTGCTTTTTTTGTACCACTTCCTAACTTCTCAATTAACAGAAATTGGAACATTTGCAGATGACCCCATTATTCTAGTCACTGACTCGTAACCATTAACTGCAATTCACAAATTCACTTGTATAAAATAGAAGAATGGCTTCATAAATGGCGAATCCGAGTAAACAAACAAAAGTCTATTCAAATAACATTTACTTTAAAACTCTCATCATGTCCCCAGTCTTACTGTATAATACAGTACTTCCCCAATCAGACGAAGTCAGATATCTAGGCATGCACTTAGACTCCAAGCAAACATGGAAAAAACACATCCAGAAAAACGCAAAGAAATTGATCTGAAATTTAATAAAATGTCTTGGCTCGTACGAAGAGACTCACCATTATCTCTAGAGAATACAGTACTAATATATTAGGCCATTATCAACCCAATATGGACTTACGGCATAGAGCTATGGGGGATGCTAGTGGTAATCAAACGTTGACATCATATGAAGGTTCCAATCTAAAGCTCTGAGGACAATCTGTAATGCTCCTTGGCATGTTTCTAATAGAACAATCTCAAACTCCCACTAGTAACCAAAGTCAGAGTGATAAGATCAATAAAACATCACGATGAAATTGCAACCCACTCAAACAAGTTATTAGAGCCAATCATACAGACGTCTTAAGCGCAAATAGCCACAAATCTGGCAAATTAAAAGCGTCACCATCACATCTTATCACATGTGTAACGTTCTAAAGTGTAGTCAAAATATGTTGTAAAAGTAGTACCAACACCTTCTAATATAAGTTTCTGCGGTAGCATCATTGGGTGTTCCCGTAACACCACATTTACAGACACAAGTTTAGTTTATAGATATTATGTAATCTGATTTCCTAAATAAAACCAATAAAAACAATTTTTGGAGGTCATAACCAAATTAGTAAAATACAATTCCTGATCGACAAAAAGTAGTAAAACAAAACAAACTTAGTTTTGTTGTTTTTTCTTTAAATGTAACTTCCTACAAAGTAAATAAATTTAATTTGTTGTATTTCCACGAAAAAATGAGACATACATTTTTTCTGAGTTAATTTTTTTTTTAATACAATAATAATAAGCATGTCATAAGTTTTTTTCACTAACCAATCGTTATTGTTCATTATTAACTCTTCGCTTTTGACTGGATTGTAGTTCATTCGTTTGCAATTTTGCAATTACAGCGCTGAAGTATTGTGCACAATCCAGATAAATTTATCTTAATTACACCACCACACATTTCTTTTACGTTTTGTTGTACGTTATCAGATTATATGTTGTTTAATGTACTACGTATTAATTAGTGTTACATTGTATGAGAAGTAATTGTAACTTCTTAAATTTATGGCCAGCATATGATAAAAATGTTTCTAAAACACAAATCATATCAAATTATTACGTTTTGTAATATAAAATGTATATGGAATTACTTCATTAGTTTAATAATTTGCAATAATTTAAAATTATGGTGGTACAGATTAAGACATTTGAAGGAAAACAACTCTCTACGTTACCGCTTACAGAAACCATTTGAATAATTTATCTAATCATGCTTGCTATAAACTTTAACGTTCTTTAATAGTTTCTAGATACCATCGAACTCACTGTAAATAACCAGCTTTTAAAGTTTAGATATATTCACTTCAAGTAAAAATACTAAAGTTTGATTTTAGATGAATCAAATTATTTTATCGATTAGGTAAGTTTGTAGTCAAATAAAATTAACGTCCGACTTGGACTAAAGTTTTAACAAGATTATACTAAAGTTCTATAGAGATCTCATAAATGTATATCTAGCTCATTGCTCTTTAATGCACACATTAGTGTCTATATGATGTAGGGTATCGGGTAATTCAATATTTAATAGGTAGAAAGTGTTTATGTTTGATGTTTACCTTTTAGTAAGCATTCATCTTTGAGGGTTTCATTTTACGTTGGTTGAACTAAATATATTTTTTAGATTATCATTACTACTACTTTTATTTTTAAAAAATTAATTTTGAGAGTGGGTGCATATTATTTAGTAAGAGGATTCTACTTTTAGAATGCTAAAGAAAAACTTAAAATTGTACTTTTTTATATTAATTAGTGTTGCACAATATTCGATAATTTAAACAAAACTATTGTGTCCAAGGAATCTGGGGTCAAACTAGTAGAACAATAATAATGAACATTTTTGGGAAATATCTATATGAACTCAAGGTTTATCAAGACAACAAGAGGAATTAACCAGTACTAAGTAGGGTTCTGCAAAGCTAATTTCGATAAATGATGTTTCAGTTGTACAAATTGGGGTGAGTGTGTACATGTATATTTCTGAGGAAACAACTGGAATGCGATAATTTTTAAAATATGTCCTGGTGGGGAAAGAAGGGAGTGATATGTAAATTAGTTGATTTAGGAGCCAATCGCAGCGGTTTAGATTTGTCTGACATGTAGAAATTTTTAATGTCTTTCCAAGATGCTTTTTGTTATTAAAGATTATATCGTATTTAATCAAGTTATTTTGCACCGACTTCAATAAATAGGAGACATCGTAGAAATAATAGATTTTCTTATCCTTTACGAGAAGGTTTGGTTTTTCAGGTGATACATATATTCTTTTAATTAGGCTTAGAAAATTTTACTACTGCCTAACATTCGCACCGCATTGTAATTGTAGCTTTTCTATGCAGTCTAATACTATCGACTTCAATTTGTCACCTTTACATATCGTATTTGTAAAGATGTAGCACAAGGGTTGTTTAACTTTTTATATATAACTCTAACCATGATCACGTAGCAGTTTGAGCTGGCAAAAATTTAAAACCTACTTTAAAATTAACATTTTGGGGCTCGTAAAATATAATTTTAGTGAAAATTGTTTGTATTCCTCTATTTATCTCCTGCTTCTTAGTGGTTTATTTTTTAAGTCCACTTCGGCTGTCACAATTTGTGCTCTGCTTTCGGGAAGTAATCGTTGGGAGATGTTAACTTCAATTGAAGTGCTTTCTTTTCACGTTGCAATTTAAGAATGTTCCTCCGTAATTTTCTTTACCTAAGAGTATTTGAGCTGCAAGCTTGAGTAGTTTTGGTATAGCTAGAGATGTTAACGGGCATTTATTGCTTCGCCAATATACCTTGCATCATTTGAATATTGGGTTTCAGAAATTGACACTTGTAATTCATTTAGGAATGGCAAGTGTTCACCACATACTCGTTAAGTTTTTAGAGTCGACATTTTTATGCAACAGATCGGACCTTCCAGATTCTGTTAACCATTCAAAACACCTACAACAAAATGTTTGTAATTTACTTAAAATTCTTGATGTAACTTAACTCGCCTGGTTAAATCTCCTTTGGGAAACCTGAAAAACTGATTCTACCATCATATTTAATAAATAAATAAATTCAGGTTATGTATTTGCGGTTATGGGATGGGGGCGCGAATTTTAAACTAATGGCATTTTTATTCAAATAATTTTATCGTGTTAGGTAATTTTAAGCAGCAAATAAGTTAAAGATAATCACCTGGATATACAAAATTATGTTTCACTCGTTTTGTTAAACAACTATTCTTAGATTCTCAAAAATTTGAAATTGTCCATTATTAACCTAGGTCAACAATAGAAAAAATTATTAACCACTAATAGAAATTCAACTTCTCAGTTGGCTAGGAGACGCAATAATTGTCCACTTCACAGCTAGTAGTAGAAAAAAAACCTTATGACCTTTGTTTTATAAAAATGACAACGTATCGCCACAGCAAACGAGGCATTATTAGGTTAATCACAATAGGTATCATCAATTTAGAATTGTAGTTTTGATTTTGAATATAATTTAATATTGTATTCGAATAAGTATCAACGTTACAACGAAGAGAAGATGAAATTATGTTTTATTACATGTAACAATTTAAATGGTTAACTTCAGTTACAAAAACAGAGTTACAAAAGTTTTTAAATAAATTGTATTTGTTTTTGAACTCTGTTACTATTTTAATACTCTTTTGACTTCAGAGATTTTTATTTTTAAAAAAATAATACATTTTTTCTTTGAAGTGCCCGACAAACAAGGTTCAATCTTTGGCAACGTCTACGGCTTCTTGAGTGCAAAAATACTATTCTAAACAATTCATAGACTATATTTAGTCTAACACTAGTTTAAAAATAAATATTAACGACCGCTATCAATGTCCAATTTAACATGACAATTAAAATTAAAACTTAAGGTTTTTCAAAAATATGACGTTTAGTTGTCATTTAGTAGTTTCAAAAATGATAATGTTTGAATAAATAGGCGTTACGTGACAAAAGGGTAAAAGATATTAAGTAAAAAAGGTTGAACAATTTCCTTTAAACGCTCTTGATGATCAGTGGTTGCTTGCAAAAATTGTAACAATGTTTGGGATTTTGGATGTTGTCGATGTGATGAAATTCTATCCTTAAACATGAATAAAGTAGAAGATATAGAAATGTTCGTTATTGTGACATTGCGGCAAACAAAAATCTAACAAAGAAGATTCACCATCAACCGATAATGGTTGCAGTCTCAAGGCCTGTATGTTATACAAAAAATATGTACATTTTGCGCTAAAACTTTGATAACGCTAAATTACAAACTTTCCATAGGCGTATCATTAAATTTTTAACAAATGTGTTCGAGCAACAATAACGAATAAACATAGGCGTTGCAAGATTACCTTTTAACAAAACACAGTGCTTCTCAAAATTTTTGAAACTGATTGTATCCTTTGGGACAAGATCATCATTTTAATTATTATCAGTTTTTGTTAGTGTATGGTGCTAGCAACGTTTCTTTGCCTTCAACGCGACGAGATGAAAGCTATTCTCGTGAGTGATACTTGAAACTTATTGATGATTTAATATTATCTTGACTCTTCTCCTCAGAATTTGAAATACACAAAAAAAGTTTAAGTAGAAAGTGAAGAAGAAATATCGGTATTGTTAACACATCCCTCCAAAGATAAAGATTTTTTTTAAGATATTTTCTTTATCGATGCGATGAAAGAATTAAATTGATTTTAATTAGTTGGTAATGAACAGTTAATAACGCTATTTCATTAACAACCCCTCATTCGTTCTTTAATTAATTTCTATTAATCACATTCTTTAATAAACTAATTTATTAAATAACATCAAAAATAAGTAAAAAAATATGATTTGAGGGTTGTAACCTAAGATTGTAACCAACTAAATAGATAACAGGGTTGCTGTTATATATCTTTAGAACAATAAAAAAACAACTAAAAATATGCAAAGATACTCATTTAGCTAATCGACCGAATGTAAACAAAACTATTATAGCAGTTTCAGTTATGTGCTTAAATAATACATGTTTGCTTACTTCTTTGCTTATCAATATTTACATAACGCATATGTTTCCTTCGTTTGCGTGTAATCGTGGTCACAGACTTTATGCAGATTATAATCTATTATAATAATACCCTTGTCATGATACGAAAAGGAAATTTTGTTAATACCTCTATTAATATATGGTAGGATAATTATACACTAGTTTCAATATTAACTTTCTCACCAAAACTAACACTTAAAGTTGTATAGTTTCGAACAAACAAAAGTTTTTCTTAATCAGTAAATTTTACCAAAGTAAAATTAGTACCCATTAAAGTAATTTGCAACAATAAGTTGTATCAAATTAATAAACTCATAAGAAACTTCGACATTTTTATAATTCGTAACGATCGAGCACCGTCAAGCTTAATAATGAATTAATTAGGACACTGAGATAAAAATAAATGTAAAATATCTAATTGTTAAAATAGTCCACAAAAATAAGTTGAACGAAATTAACAAAGTCGAAGGTATACTACAACATTTTCAAAATTATTAATAAACGAGCACTGACAAGCTTATTAACGAATTAATTAGAACAAAAACATTACAAAAATCCATCTACTCCAAAAGCAAGACTTAAAAGTTAATAATTCTTTGTAGAAATAATTAGAACTAATGTAAAACCACCGTATAACATGTAATATTTTAATGAACTCTAGCTCTAATGGTATTTATAGTTTCGAACGTAAAAAGAACCAATGGTAAAAGATAAATTATTATGGATATTGCTTTATAATTAATTAAGCACTAGCACCTGATACTATAATGTTAGTGCTATAGATTTGATCAATTTTCTTCACAAATATTTATTTACATTACAGTTGAGCTCCGTAATTGATTTTTGAAAACAATCAGATGTATAAGAATTTTGTTTAATTAGCAAATAACGAAAAATTCTAAATTGTTTTTTTATTACAAAAAAATGAGAAAAAGTTGTACGTAGGGTAGACAAAATATTTTTATATAGATGCATACATACTATAGGAAATAGGAAGTTTTTTTAAACAACTTCGTTTTGGCGCCAAGACGTTTAAACGCCAAGACATTTTGGTTCTAGGACTTTTTGTGCCGTGTCATTTTGTCGCAAATTGTTTTGGATCATCCATGTTTTCGTGTTGAATTTGTTACGTTTATCGGTTGTTAATTGTTTATTAACTTTCCCAAACAAATAAACAAAATTTTTAATTTATGTTTTAAAACTTGTATTAGTTACAGATCCAAATAAAGATGTTATTTGTTTATATATTTTCTATCTATTTAATTATATTTGGGATTAATTATGTACATAGCTATCACAATAATCATACAGCTTGTCCCAGAGTTTCCAGTTCTAATCTATAAACTTGCCGATTGTATGACGTGTTTATCCATATTTCTATCCGTAATGCTTTTAATGTTTCTTCATTCCACGATCTTCGTATCCCTACGAGATTGTTTCTTTCCTGGTGTTTTGGCTATTATCTCAATTGCTCAATTTAAAGTTTTTGTGCAAACCATTTTAACCCTTTTATTCCTATTATTTTTCCGTTTTCTGTTTTGTAGTTGCCATTCTATTTCGTAATTCTTCATTTTTAACTTTGTTTAGTCTTAATAGTATTAAATCTTTAGGTATCCTTTTCTATTGTATTTAATTTACGTTTGTCTTCTTCTTTCATCGCCCATATCTGACTGCCATATGTACGTAATATTTTCACCAATACGATTTATTCTTTTATTTTTTTAAGAAAATTAGGTAATTGTTAAAGTCATTGGTCATTTAAACGTAAAAAAAATTAACAAAATAGTGCGCGTTGGAGACTAAGAGTGTATTACGTAAGAATAGTGTAGAAACTAAATTTAAGGCCCAAAACAGTCCGTGAAAGTAAAAAAATGATTTATTTAAAAAAAAAGCTAATTGCATTAAAGATTATGATTACGTGAAATTTAACAATTGATTGTTTTATAGCGCAGTAAATACAAGAAGAATGCGTACAAGAAAAGATTAATGGATCAGTTCCTTAGTTAATTAAAGTAAATCCAAATAATTTCGGATAACAGAAAACTAACAGAAATTATTATAGTTACAGAGAGGTACCGGTAGATCCGAAACAAAAGGTGAAAAACTTAGCAAGATTTTGAATTTAAAATCAAATTATAGCAGGTCATGGAATGAAAATTATAAATATGGGCGCAAAACAACGCCTAGATCTTTTTCTATTGGTCCGTGTTAAAAGAACGAGGGCAAAATTATAGAAAATTAGAAAGAGACGGTAGAGGTGATGTCACAAATAAAATAAACAATATAACGGACAAATTTTTAAGTGACGCGAAACAGTTTAAATACAAGTGCCGAAATACAATTATAAACGATAATAAAAGTAACAAGTGCACCAAATAAGATTAAACGTTCAAAGAATTGAACAAAAATTAAATTTTAATATGTATCCGAGTTGGTGTTTGTTTGAACTAAGTGAAATTAAGGTGCATGTGCCACAAACACACTTAAAAGGCCGAATGATTAGAAAGAAGTGTTCAACGACCAACAGCAGTAACAATTCAATCAAAGTATCTGGTAAATGACGAGGTAACATAGAAAGGAACAAAACAAGAAAAAAAACAAGTTAATTACGTTATCTGCACTAATGACCGAGGTTTGGTTAATATTGTAGTAGTTTAGATTTGTTATTAGTGCACCTTTGGAAGATAATTTCGTCGCACACAATAAAATAATTGTTGTACTATTGAGAGACGTCAAGTCATACGAAAACACGGTTGCACAATTTCAATTTAAAACGAATGTTCCTTTAATTTAATTTTTAACATTGTGTGTGTGTAAATAAATAAAAATGATGTTTACGGTTTGGTTTCATTTATTGCTGACATCGTGGAATTTAGTTAATGTGTAGTGCTAAAAAGACAAATTATTATTATTTCTAGAAAAAAATTTTACAGTATTATTATTTAAAAATTTTAAAAGTACACTATCCGTATACTATGTTTACTCGGTGAAATTAAAACCCTGAGATTTTGAGTAAAGTTTAATTTAAATGTTGGTGGATAAATATGATTTGCAAAATCATAAAAAATTATTTTTTAAATCTCAGCTCAAAATATTGTAAATATACTGTTAAAACGGCCTAGACTCCATACTATGATATTGCAAATATTAAGTAACATAGAATACGCTTGGCAGTTTCTTACGAATTTCTGTTAACATAATTAACGTGAGACATTGATTAGTTTCTAATTAAATAATAATAATAACAACAATAATAATACGTCAATCAACTTGGATAATAGGTTATTTTTTTTATTTCTGACTATTGCTTAAAAGTTATTTTTTAACTAGTCGGGAATGTATCAAATACCTTGTAAGTGTTTTAGAAACAATTAGGGCTATTTTTTGACAATTGTAACTTGCACTCAGGCAAAAAGAAGTGAAAAGTCATGATAATTGTTTGTTTACATCAAGACAATATTAAGATTTCATTGTATTTAAATAATGTTTTTAGTATTGGAAGCACAGTTTCAAAGTAATCCCAGTAGATTCCACTGCAATATCAGCAAGAGTGCAATTTCTTAATTCATTTAAACTGGTCGCAATTTATATTAAACTATTTTACATACTCGAGGTGGACGCTAGGATTAGATAGGGAGACATCATGGAATATAATGAAAGGAAAGTTAAAGCTGGAGAAGACACGGATACAGGCAGAAAAAAGAGCGTTAACATTTGAGGAGAGGATGAACAACAGAAAGTGTAACAAACTTTTATGTGATTGTTGGAAAGGAGTAGAGGAGCAAAGAGTAAAACATGGGAAAGAAAACATATTATGAAAGAGGGTGGTGTGAAAAGGATGAAATAAAAAGGTTAAAACAAAAAAAAAGAAATATGGAAGAAGATATAGTATTCTCCTCTTAATTGGATACATTTATTACAGCGAACCTGCAACGTCTCTAAACCTTTCAAAAAAATGTTTCTTCTTGCTCTGCAAACCAGACCTCCACAGCTTCTATTACCTCCTTGTTGGAAGAAAATGTACGACCTTTTAAACTTTTTTTAGTTGAGGAAAGAGGTGATAGTCGGACGGAGCCAAATCGGGTGAATAAGGGGGGTGTTCTAGTATTTCAAACCCTAAATCACGAATTTTTTGCATGGCAACATGAGATTTGTGTGCAGGGGCGTTGTCCTGCAAAAACAAAACACCTTTGGATAGCTTTCCGCGTCTTTTCTCTTTAATATTTTCCCGTAGAGTGGTCAGTAATGTCGAATAGTAATCTCCAGTTATTGTTCTACCCTTATCCAAAAATCAATCATGATTACTCCATGGCAATCCCAAAAACTGAAGCAAGAACTTTTCCAGCAGATTTTGGACACGAAACTTCTTAGGTCTTGGAGAACCAGAGTGTCGCCATTCCATCGATTGTTGCTTTGTTTCTGGATCGTAGAAATGTACCCAAGTCTCATCCATAGTAACAATTCGGTTTAAGAAGTCTACATCGTTTTCAAATCGAGCACAGATCGAACGCGATGCTTCTACCCTTGCACGCTTTTGGTCAACATTCAAACATTTGGGGATCCATTTTGCAGCAATTTTTCTCATGTCCAAATTGACGTGAACCATATGATGAACGAGTTCGTATGAAATATTCAGTGCTTAAAATATCCGTTTTAGCCCAATTCGACGGTCTGATAAAATCATGTCATGAACTGCATCGATATTTTCGGGGACTGACATAGAAACTGGCCATCAACTTCAATGGAAAACTTACCTCTTTTGAAGCTTGCATTCCAATTTTTGACGGTCGCATACGAAGGACATTGATCACCAAGGGTATTAAGCATATCTTCGTAAATATGCTTACCTCTTAACCTTTTTTAATACAGGTACAGGCTCGATACTCCAATTTTTCGATTTTCATAATTTCGGTAGACATCTTTTTTCATTTAATTTATTGCGTGACTCTGGTTTACTTTTTTGACGTCAAACTTTACACTGACACTTCTAATAAGTTAATGTTCGTTGCTATGGTAACGCAATATTTTGTTCATGCAAGGAACTGGTCTAGGCTAACTAGATATCAATACATCCTCGTATAACCAAAAGCAGGAGCCAAGAGCGATGATAAAGAAAAGAAGATATAACAACAGATATTACAATTTAATAGGAGTTGGAGTTTTAAGGGTACCTAACGGAAGTAAGAGTATAAACAAAAAATAATAGCAAAGTTTAGAATAGGAAATGAGGAGAACGAAAACACATGTTGGAGAAGGGAAAAAGCGAAAAGGAAGTGGTAGAAGAAAGCAGCTGGTTTGCATTTATATTTGATATAAACTAAACCATTTGTTAATTAAAAAGACAAATAAAGTTTGATTTGACATGATATGAAATTATTTTATAAAATGCCAAAATATCTGCGTAATTTATTTTTAGAAAACGGTAGCGTACAGTACCGTTTACAGGTGGATCTAAAAAGACACAAGTGTAAATTAATAACGTTGCACATTAATCTCACAGGTTGAATAATGTGAAAATATTATAAGTTTTTTTAATAGATCACCTACTCTAGCAAACTACTTGCACCTCAACAACATGGAGATCAACAAATCTCACAAGTTTTGTTTAGCAAAGTAGCAACTTCATTAAATAATAAAAATCAGATCGATGTCATCTATACAGATTTTTCCGGGGCGTTTGATACCATTTATCACGAGGTTTTATGTTGGAAATTGTTGTCTTTTGGTTTGCATTATTGGCTTGTTAAATTACTCAATTTGTACTACAAAGATTTTAAAAACAACTTTTTATATTATAAAATATAGCTTTAATATTATGTGTTACGGTTTACTTGTAAGCAAAATATAAAATTTAATACGTGTTAAAAATCTGGCCAGCAGGTTTGTTAGTCGCAGAGGGGTCGTGAGTATACTTACAAATATTTAGATTGAAGACTTTCAAACTGAAGAGATAAATAATAAAACGCTACCTAGTAAAACGTGCAGTAAACCATCCAGAGCAACTAGGATATTTGAAACACAAAAACAAATCGTAAGATGGTGGAAATATAGTTTTTGTAAAACGACTAGGCCACAATCACAACGACAACAATATAAAAATAGAAAATAATAAAGTGTATGTAAAAGCACAAGACAAAATATTAAAATAATAATGAAATAGAACGATTTGTTTTGATACAAATACAGAAAAGTCGCTTGGCATAATTACAAGCCGCACCAAATATCTACGCCACTGGCAAAAGGCGTGAACCTAGAATAACATTTATAATCGCTTTCACAACCAGCTACTTGAATTTTACCCAAGGGTCTACTCACCATTATGTGTGGTAATTAATGATGTTAAGGTGAAACCACAAAATTTGGTAGGGTATCGACAGCAAATCTAAAATCGGGCAATCAACATTAAACAAGTTTTCGAAAAATCTTTCAAATTGATTAACAACTAACAAGGCGCTAAGAAAAGTTACGTCGTTAAATTCACGTCGGTTTACAGATACGCGTCAATAATAGATTTAATAAAAAAGCGTGCAATAATTTCAACTTAGTTTAATTGTATTCTAGACTACGATCAGATGTGTGTTCGCTTTTTAACTGTGATTTATTTAGTTTAGTTTTCGAATAAGTTAAATGGAAATATGTATAATATGTCTTGTTGGATTTTTTTACGTTAACAATAAGAACTGCTACAACATAAACACCACATACTCAAAATTGAACTTATTAAATTTTTGTTTGTCGCGTTGTTGTTTATTCGTGAATTTTACTTAATTATTGTCTTTAAGAAATGTTTTAGTTTTCACTTCCATAACTTAAAATTGGGTGGTGCCTGCTAATCAACTTAATTTTTGATACCCTGATTAAACTTTTACCTATTTATCAAGACCTACCTTCTAACGATTGTAGTTAAGCCGGTAAAGAAACTTCAATCGTTGTACTTTAATTTGAAGGTTTGGTAGTGTAACACATTTGTTAAAACAGTTTTTCATCGTAGTTCTGAACGGTTGGTAATCAAACAATCTGATATAATACAACAAGTAACAGGCTAGTCGTTTCCAACTATTCCGTCCTCGGTAGTTTCGTTCCCGGACTTTTCGTTCCCAAGTAGTTTCGTACTCAAGAACTTTCATACCAATTTTTTTTTGTTTCTATAACATTTTGCCTGCGGTCTTTTCATGTCATATTAAACCGACGCAACGTAGTAACCACGAGCACCAATATGGATACATAAACAAAAACAAAATTTTTTGAAGAAAAACCAAAACTGTAACATGCTGTAAAAAGTATAAAAATGTTAAAAAAAGAGAAATTTTTTTCCATAAAATTTAAGCTAATGAAAATTTCTATTTTCTGAATAGCAGGCAATCACTCGATAATTTAGCGTCTCGGTTAAATTATCAATGCCGAAAATTGAAAGTTCAATAATTTAATAATTTAATTTTTTATTTATGTGTTGTTAAGGCTACATATTATTGGTAAGGTTCCCATTTAAAATCTACATTTCGGAAATTTTGTTTCGTGATCGTAATATATTCCAGATAATTTTGAGTAAACGATCGACTCGGAACCAAGGGGAATTAGTGTTGGATCAGGTACTCGTAAAACATTTACTTAAAATTTTCGGTAACATTACGGTCACTTACTAATGATAATTACCAAAATTATCGGCGTTTCTAATAACAGTATATCAACCTTAAGTAATTAATTATATTTGTATCTCGTTGATAGATTATTTATCCTTCTTGATGGATTTTTTATTCAATTTAAGCAACGTTTCGGAAGCTTTTTTAATTGATGCTTCTTTCATCAGGCTTTGATTGAGGTAAAATAAGGGGGTCATGCATGAAGTTACGAACAAATGTATTGTGATAGTGTACAATAAACACTTGTTCGTAACTTTATGCATGACCACCTAATTTTACATCAATCAAAGCCTGATGAAAAAGCATCAATTAAAAAGCTTCCAGTTGCTTAAAAGTGAATAAAGAAAATTAACGTTTTTCTTTAAATAACCCTCTCTATCAAAAGGATAAATAATCTATCAAAAAAAACAAAAATAATTATTTAAAAAAATTCTGGAGAAACATTTTAAATTAATAACTTAATAAATTAATTGTGAAGAACAACCAAGCAACTTGAACAGAAATATAGTGCATAAGTATGAGGGTGGTTTGAAAAGTCCGTGCAAAAATAAAATCTATTTATTTTTCAATTTGTCTCCTTTGAGGCTTATACACTTCGTCCATCGTTGCTCTTATTTGTTGATCCCTTCCGAATAATAGGATTTGTCCAAGTGTATAAAATAGCGTTCGTTTCTGCAATCACCTAGTCGTTTGAATAAAATCTTTTTCCCGAAAACCATTTCTCCCGATTGAGGAAAAAGTAATAGTCCGAGGGAGCCAAGTCTGGAGAATAGGGGGGATGCGAAACCAGTTGGAACCCTATTTTCATCAATTTTGCGGCCACAACTGCTGAGACGCGAGCTGGTGCGTTGTCGTGATGAAAAAGGACTTTTTTGTGAGCCAATCGTGGCTGTTTTCTTGCATTACCCGTTTATTCAAAATGCCCACAGCACTAGCAATCTCACAAGGTGTCATCCATCGCAATATCAAGGATTTTATCAATGATTTCTGGAGTAGTGGCCTCAACAGAGCGTCCAGAACGTTCAGCGTCGTTTGTGCCCATACGGCCACTCTGAAAATTTTGAAACCACTTATAAACTGTTCTAATTGATAGTGCAGAATCACCATAATGTTTATCAAGCTTCTCTTTATTTTCCTGAGGCGATTTGCCTTTCATAAAGTAATATTTGATCCACACACGAAATTCCTTTTCGTCCATTTTTTAAAATTCCCTCGACTTCCTCGATTCAGACGAACGCTAAACACAACGAAATTGGCCGATCTAGCTGAAACATGGTGTGTATTCTTCCAAGAGATGCTACTAACTGAAAATAACCTAGATACGCATCAGTAGTGCCATCTCTTTGAGTTTGCACGTACTTTTTAAACCATCCTCGCAAAGTCTAAGTAATGTATGTAGGAATCTATTAATTTTCTGCGGTAACAAACAGACCGGAGACGAAAGGTCCTAGAAACGGACGAACGGGAGACAAAAAGTCTGGAAACCAATACAACATCTTGAAAACCGAATATAAACCCGATTACCCCACCCGTTACTCTAGAATGGGATATTATATTATTGACCCGTCATTTCACCTAAAACAAAAATATAATCAGTGTGTAACATTTTTTTTTTTATTTTAATTTCGTTCTATAAAAGTAAAAATTTTATTCTACGAAAATTATAATTTTAAGAAACAGGGCAGCCATAATCAAGTACGAAGGACTTGTTGAAGCTTATTTAATCTTTAACAGAAAGAATCTGGCATATTCGTCTTTTCTAGATGGATTTTATTTAGTCTACACACCTTATCTCATTTGTAGATTTTTACCCTAATTTGTAGTGGATACTGATTACTCGATTGGAAAAGTAGAGTAAAATATTATTGGTATAAATGCGTAAACAAAACCATTGATTGAAATCTAAAATTTTGAACCAGCATTCAACAGGATAAACGGTAAATTCAACGTATGTTGTAGTACACCGCGATCACATAACATTTTGAAGAGATTCTGCAATCGTATTTTGCAATTTTACTACAATGTGTAGACGTTTGATATATACATTATTTTTTTTAAACTAATTATAAAGAATTTTTCACTTTTTAATGTGCTACCGTTAAACTGTCATTAATGGTTTAATGTAATTTCTACTGTACAGGGTTGGGGCTCCATATTGTTGGAAAACCCTACTTTAATTCATCGTCATGTAGTAGGTTAATAAAGGTATTGAATTTATTTTTAATAATTTACTAACGTAGGTTGCATTGTTATATAAACAAATTCATTATAATTTAATTGACAATAATAATACACAGTTCTAAAGTGACAGTAAAATGCTTCTCAAACTTGTAATTTAAATAAATGCAACATTTAACTATAAATTTATTACCAGTTTGAGAAATCTAACAATACAAAATCAATCTTGCAAAATCAAAGTCACTAGACAAAATTTGAACACTTACCAATTGTTTCCGAACACACTGTACATTTAAGAAAATATCCGATGAATGACACTGTATGGGGTAATAATGATACTGCATGTACTCATTGTTTGTGTTAATTATATTACACATTAGTATTTATTTATGAAGATTAAACGAAAACAATAAACATCTTTCAATGTACCCTAAGTATATCAATTTTTTTTTTTTTTTCATGAATGTGAAGTTTAAATCTCTATTGTCCCTATAACTGTGGTATAAGGTATTCAATCCATTTAATTGAACAAATTATTTATACACAATGTTGCGGAATAAAAGTTTTATTAAAAACAGCTGCCAAATAATGAACCGAGGAAATTTAATTTAGACCCATTGTTCTTATAAATTAAAATGATTTTGACAAAGAAAAGTGTACGTAATTAAATTATCAAATCTGCTTATATTCTTAACTTAAACCAATTTTTATGCCTTTAATAATTGAAAATGCTTATGCAAACTAAAGTTTATATCAAGCGTATTAGTTAAACATTTAAATTAAGAAAAATTAGAATGACATTCCTTAAGGTGAGTTATTACACTTTTCTCAAAAAATTTTCCAATATCTACTAAATCGTTGAAAATTCTTTTATTTTTGCATTTCTAATTAGATTTGCAAATAAAGTCATTAAGTTAACTTAAATTAGTTGCACAGTAATGCTTAAAAATAAAAGCAAAATACTTTTATTGCATTTAATTCAGGTTGACCTATTTAAATTTATGACTTTGAAGTAATTTCCGTTGAAACCGGAAGTAATATAGAAAATATTTTACTGCCAGTAAATTCTGGTTTACAGGCATCAAAAAAGTTTCATAAACTTAACAGATTACACCAAAATTAATATTGCAAAACGTCTTGTAATTTAATTGTAGGACTGTTAAAAAACGCATAAAAATCAAATTAAAACTTAATACTAATGTATTAGAATCTCCATGAAAACATTTTCGGTTTTATTTCCATTTATTAGTAATATTTTTAAATGTATTTGCTGTTTTACGAGAATTAAACATTTAAAGAAAAAAAATGTTTCTGTTTTAGAAAATATTGTTTCTACAATACGACAGAATTGATCCTTTTTAAAGTAGAAGCGCTACCAAGCAGGTTAGGTCAACTTGAAAGTTCAAATATTGGCAATCCCGTGGTCACGAATTGAAATATGTGTTTTTAATGCAAAGTTTGAAGGATGTGTGTGTATGTAGAAGAACGAAATACGAATTTGTTTATTTATTCAGGATGTGGATATATTTCTTACGAGGTAAACTAGCTTAATCGTACAAATTTTGACATGTAACTTTTTCTCAGTAACGATTTAGACAAATTTCATTTATGTTTAGTTAATTTATTCAGTTGATGTGCATGTGGACTTGTAAATTTATAAATTTTTAATACTCATTACTCAGTAACCGCATTATTGCAACAATTAGAAAATTATGCCTTAGTAAACTTATTAATTAAAAAAAATATATAAATAATGTTGTAATTTGTGCATAATTAATAAAAAGGATTTTGCATTTTTTGAAAATTGAAACGGATTGTTTAAAATCGATTTCAGGAAAAGTTTAAAAATTTTATTTGCCAATGATGTCATAATCAAAATGAATACATAGTATAAATAAATATCTCTTTCATCAAGTGTAGTAATAGTTATTTGTCCAACAAGTGAAGAAAGCGATTTTTTTCCACTCGAACTTGAGTTAGAGTGAGAGTGGAAAAAAGTTTTTCCTCATGTGTTAAACACAACATTTTTTCCACGACATTTCCCAAAAAACCAACTAACCAACCCAAATGAAAGAAAAACTATTAATTGAAAACGTAACATATTGTTACAGGATTTCGTCATAATTTCGTAAGTAAAAGCAAAAGTCAACAATCGTAAGGTTACAATAGTCTCGCCTATTTATTCTGTAGTCTCGGTAAAGTCTCATCCTGTCATAGCGCAAAGTTACTAGCCGCGTAATTCTAACCAATAAATGTAGGGTAAAAATGTTTAAAAGTCGAAATATAAGACCCTAAATTAAACAAAAGTGACTGAATAATAATAATCATTTGTATAACAAAAATTAAATTGTTTAATTAAGTTCCAAGCGACATTCTTGCAACATGACATTTTTCCTGACTAGTGAGGGAAAAACAATGTTCCTCACTATTTATAGAGAAAAAACGTCTGTTTTCTAAGTATGTCGTGGAAAAAATACGTTTTCTGCTGAATTTATATATCTTGCTTTTACGCCACCTATTCATTTTTCATAAATTTATTTATATATTTAATTTAGTCATTTTGACATATTAATTTCGTATTCATTAAATCTAAAAAATATATTAAAATGTAATTGATATATCTTAGTATCTCCGCGATTCACTCGTTTCCTGTTCAACAAGAATTTCTAAAAGATGGTGGACGTGTGTGCCGTGCTATAATTTTGATTAGGGTAAGAAATCCGCTTGTTTCTGGGCCATCCGTTGTTATGTGTCGTTATTTTTAGCTTGTCGTATACTAGGAAGATTCAATACGAGTAATATTCGCCAAAATGGACAGATAATTGGGTCTTTATTGCGCGTTCACAGTAAGTTTACAAATTCCCTATTCATGCATACAACGTGGACGTCAACATTGTTTCTTCTGTTATTTTAGATCTTTTGCTACACCCGTTGGAAACAAATCTTTTGCTACATTCGTTGAAGACGAATCTTTTGCTACACTCGCTGGAAAACCATCTTTGGCTACATGCGTTAAAATCTTTTATCTCTTATTACAATCTTTTACTACAATTGTAATACCATCTTTCGCTACAATCTCGGATACGATCTTTTGCCACCATTTACTACCATCTAACCGTACACGGTAGGCAGATTTCTCCTCCGACACCTGGGAAACTCGAGAAGTAAAGCAACTTTTGGGTGAACAGTTATCCCACCGCCTGTTACGACAAAGTCCAAAAGAAAACATCTAAAGGTACCGTCTCATTTACGTTTTTATTTTATTATAATTTGAAACGCTAAGATAATTCGATCGCGAGATAACGAGTAGCGTATTTCAGTTAGTGGTGCGTGTAACACCTGATTAGCAAACCAAGTTAGCGTTAAGGTTCGATCAACCCAACGCAGTTTGTACTCGAGCACCTTAATCTCGGTTTATCGCCAATTTGTGAATTACACCGATTTCTTTGTACGCACTGTTTGTAACTACACTATTAATGTAATTTGTTGAGGGTAGTTTCCGATTTTAATAATAAACTCTATTTATGTGTTATTACTGATATCGTGTTTGGTTATTTTAGTTAAGTGCCACGCCTTACAAAGATTTCTTTTTATCGGCAGTATTAGTTCTGCGCGATAATTATTACTTTGATTTGAACGTCCTTTTAACTGATTGGCGCCTAGTTTTTTTCCCCTCGTGGATTATAAATTTCGGGCACGAGATACAGGAGTGTACAAAATAAATACTTTTGGAACGTTTAATACTAATAACCACGTTAATTGCAAGCGGCATATATACTCTCCTTACCTAGACTCACGACGCTCTGCCGAGGTTATCTAGCCTAGCCGGGAAGCTGCTTAAAATTTACCGTCATTACGTAACCTGCTTACACGCCGCGCGGTTTTTAATTAAAGGAACTTGCTCTTATCTTTTTAATTTTGCACGGCAACTCTTTTTTGTCCGTCACAGACTATTTATACAAGTGATCTGCGTAGAACGTGAAATGTTTTAGTTACAGAAACTTGAAATTTACTACGCGGTCATAATCGATCATTTTTTGTTCTTGTTTTCAGATCTTCAGCTATACAGGATGTACCAAAAGCTGTTATAAACTTTTTATTTTAAATACAAACCTATAATTTTTTTTTACATTTTTTTTTTTTTTTTTTTTTTTTTCTTTTTCTTTTTTTTTTTTTTTTTTTTTTTTTTTTTTTTTTTCCTTTTTTTTTTTTTTCCCTCTTTTTTTTTTTTTTTTTTTTTTTTTTTTTTTTTTTTTTTTTTTTTTTTTTTTTTTTTTTTTTTTTTTTTTTTTTTTTTTTTTTTTTTTTTTTTTTTTTTTTTCTTTTTTTTTTTTTTTTTTTTTTTTTTTTTTTTTTTTTTTTTTTTTTTTTTTTTTTTTTTTTTTTTTTTTTTTTTTTTTTTTTTTTTTTTTTTTTTTTCTGGGGTCAATTGGCCATATCAATTTTGAGTTTATCTTGATTCTTAACTCGTTTTAATTGACATGTAACTTTTTTCCAAAAAATTGTTTTTGTAATAGTTAAAATAAAATTGTATTTCTCAAATCAGTTGAAATAATAAATTAAGATTTACTGGAGGAGTTGGATGAAAATTTATGTTTACTTCTAATGTCCTACTGGCGGTTCCATTTTATACAATAAAGGAATAAGCAATTTTCAAATATCACAATCAAAAATGATCAAATGCATAAAAATGTATAAAAATTTTCAATTATTAAATAATAAAAAAATATTGGAATTTGACATTTTAAATAATTTAATACAATTAAAAATATCCAATACAAGAAAAATGGATCTGCTATCAAAAATTTATCTTAAAATCATCTGTATATATCAAAATATTTAAAAATTTTAAAATGTGCCATATCATTAAAAAATATTACAATAAGGAAAGCTCCTAATTTCGATCTTTGAGGTAGTCCTGCGCATGGATAAAATAGTAGCAAACCAAAATTGATAAAACTTGCTATATACTTTCGATTATACAGGGTGATTCAAGATAAATAAGGACTGCATTTTCAAAAATCTTTTTAAATATATAAGGTTTTTCTATAACAAAAAATTGTGTGTTTTTAAAAAGAACACTCTGTATGTAATTGCATCTTTAAATTAAACTTGAAATTTTGGGTTTCACTTGTATTGGATTATCTATAGTTCCACAGAAAGTGTAGTAAGGTATGTTCAATAAAATGTAATAAAAATGAGTACATATGATTCATCAAAATAAATAATTTGTATAAATCTGTTTTCTACAAATTATTTGTTTTGATAAAAGCTTATAATACCCACATAAAACTTAAAGATTTATTTATTTCAACAAATATTACAACGCAGTGTTTCCTCAAGAAATTCACGTTGAAATTCTGTAACCATTTCCAGTGACTTTCGTTGATTTGCGTTCAAGCTACACTACACTGATAAGCCTCAAAGAAGGCGAAATACATGTATGTAGATCCCGTTCTTAACTCGGCAATTATCACTGACTACTGTTTTATTCGGTAGGCAAAACTTTAATTGATTGCATCAAAATGCGCATTTTTGGAAATCCTGAAAAGTTAACACCCAATTTCTACTAATTATTTATTAAGATTAGTGCAATTATGATATAGCGTGTTATCTCTTAAAACAACGTTTTGAAAAATAAAAAAGGGTATAAAACAATATCACATTAAAATCAATATTTAATATCCCAAATGTTCCCAAAGAATCGCAAATTTTCAGACGCTTTTCAAAAGCACTTTCAATCTTTGAAAAATTTGGGTAGAATGTTTGCGAACAAAATTCTGCCTTAATATTTCTTTTAAATATCAAACTTGGCTCATCAACCCAAAAAAAATGGGAGATCACAACTCAATCTAATGCCTCGTTTAGAATAGACTAATGCTTCAAATTTTGACACAACATTGTCTGTTATTAGAGTCTATAGATATCAAAATAATTAATTCATTTAGTATTTATTTTTTTAAATGAAAAAAAAATGAATAAAAACAATTTCATTTTATAATCATATTATCATACAAAAAATTCATAGTAATATTGGCCTTCATTGCATTAATCGTAGCCAGCTTATCCATGTATACTTTAGAATTTACATTGCTCCAAAGCAAAAACAGGAGGTGTTATGTCACATGATCTAGCCGGTCAATTCACTGGTCCAAGAGTGAAATTTCACGGGCTTTAATTTTAGGTATCAAATAGCCTGTTATCATGGCGCGATAACGATCACAATTTACAGTAACATTTCGGTAGGCATCTGTTTTGAAGAAATATGGACCGATTTTTCCACAGGTTGGAGGCGCTGTGCCGGACTAAGTTCTTCTATTATGAAATGTCAAACACTACTGAGGAAGGATGCCACTTCAGTTGACCCAACGAATGCGCGATTAAATCCCCATCATAAAAAGTACCTCTAAATGAATCACCCATTATAAAGAAAAACGCACATTCTAAAAAACCTAGTGACGTCCGCGCATACTTATAACTCACAATCAATGTTCTTTATGTAGCAAAACTCACTTCATTATGCATGCAAATGGTTTGCAGACATACCTATACACGAACAACTCAGCGAAATTAAATATTCTAGCCTATTTTCTAATTGTCTGAGCCCGAGTTATTTCAGTTAAGATTGCACCTCCCTACTTACATGTTTTAAATACCAAAAGAATCATCATGTTCTACTACACTCCAGTAAACTACACAACCACAAAGAGCAGCATCATCAAAGGTTTCACCCAACACTCAAAACCCAGACTCAGTTTATAACAATGACACTGAAAACGTAGTGAATCATACAATGAAAACTTTTCGCTAATATTATTCACAGCTATGTTGGCGTTGTTCAATAAATGTGAAATTAAATTAAAATTCAATCAATGTTTTGAAATACCTACATATTGCAGTGAAATGGTATTTTATTAATAAAAATAATTTTGTTTTGAATCAAAAATAATTAAGTTATTTTGTAGTAAAGGTTTCTATTTAAATTGAAACTAAATTGAGAGTATAATATTGATATAGATTTCTGAAAATCGACCTGAATATTTCATGTAAATAAGATTTCATTTAGTTGCAATGAAAAAGTTTGTAGAAGCATAAATTAAGATGAGGTGTAAAATAAGAGTATTGTTTATAAATTCATTTCTGTTTAGAAATAAAATAAATGTAGACACTAACCCTGGACGTGATAAAATGTAGAAAATAATGTCTAGACTTGATGGCATAAAGACCATACAAATTATCAACACGTGTGTGCTGGAAAAACAATTAATAAGCAAAGTGGTGTGTAAGTCTTTGGTGTAAACAATAACAGTTTGAGAATGAAAAATTTCGATTGTGTGCAGGTGCACTGGTGAGAAAAGGTGGGGAACTTAAACTAAAATCGAAGAGTAGTTGTTTAGTCTGAGGAGAAGAAACATGTAATATTCAAAATTGTTTGATGTAATTGAAAATTTAATTACCAAAAGTTAAATGACGAAAACATACTCGTGTGACTTTGTAAAGACAGAAAAACTACGTGAAAGTTTAAAACAAATGGTAATATAATAAATATAAAATAAGGTCAGTCAAAAATGTTAGAAATTGCATTAAGCTGATATAAAATTATTTTTAATTACGTTTTTATACCCATTATTGCATTCAAACGCGATATTATATTTAAACTTAAATTGTTAACGTAAAATATTTGTTTGGTTTTGTTTGTTCCTCATTGCTCAAAATTTATAATCATTATTAAATTTTAAATTAAGTATATTTCTAAATCAAGGCTCTGTATTAATGTGCTCCTTAGATTATTATTCAATCTTTGAAGCGTTGGTATTTTAAGTAACACTAAATTAAACTGGATTATATCAAGCCCTATGTCTCATAATAGTCCAGTTTCTTGTTTAGCTACGACTGTTCCTTTCCAAAACAAATTACAATTCTGGTAAGTTGAAAAAAATTATACACCCTAAAAATTCCAACTAAGGAAGAAACTTATTGCGAGATTCATTTCTCTAAAACATTTACCCGTGATCGGTAAGGCAGATTTACAGTGAGTGTACCTCTCAAACACAATGTTTCCATATTGGGAGATCCTAAAACAAAAGAACAATGTCGTATTGTAGGATGATATCGCCATGACGCACCGTCATTAAGCCAGAAGAACGCTGTTTCAAACGCATTGTTTGGCGCGACGGTCTTCATAAAAGTTGATCTTATTTTAAACTCAATTTCATAACTTACGTTACAGCATCAGTATCGCTTCTTTCAACTGGTTGCTTAAAGCAGAATAACAAACGGAATTTCCAATTGAAGCAAAAATCTTACTTAACGATTTTACGTCGATGACGTCATTACAGGCGCTCAATTAGTGAAGAACTTAATTCATATCAGAAAAATTTAGCTAATATTTTCAAATCTTTACGTTTTGAACAACGAAAATTTACGTCTAATGCTCCTTTAATTGCCTTAGAATATCTTATAACTCTATCTTGGAAATATTTATATATAATTTACAAATACATAAATCTTTGACCAAATATGTCACTAAGAGTTGCACTATCAAATATACATCAAATCTTTGATCCTCTTGGTCTGCTCGGTCCAATCATAATTTGTGCTATAATCTTAATCCAACATATTTGATTAGTAAATCTCGATTGGCTCCCATACCCTACGGATTTGTACAAAACTTCAATCAATTTCTCCTCTTCATCAAAAAATATGGTGAAGAGATGCAAAGACCTTTCATGGGGTTTCTTCAAGAAAATTAAACTTCCGATTTTTATGAAACTGTGGACATAGGTTGTATTTTTAATACCACAGATATGATTAGATTATGAGCTAAATATATCAAGACATAAGGGCCGTTAAAGTATTAAATATTCATTTTACATAGTTTTGCTTAAAATGAAAGTTGTTTGTAATTTAAAAATAATAAAAAAAACCTAAAAATAAATGCTTTCAATGTTTGCAGTTTGTGAATGGAGAAATATTAAAAATCTTCTAATCAATCTCTTGTACAAACACAATGTTTTTCTTGCGATTTACGTAGCTTAAGTGTATCTAACACTAAAAAACCAACTAGTAATTTAAACTCCCTAAATCCGTTTATTGACGTTAATGGTTTACTCAGAGTAGGTGATATGTAAGAAATGCTGAATTATTTTTTAACATCAAGCACCCTACTCTGATATCAAAAAACACCCATTCACTGTTTTGTTGATCCGCCATGTACACCAACACAACTTACATGTTAGCTGTCAGGCTACCGTATTATCTATTCGACAGCGGTTTTGGCGGCTAAATGGTCGTAATGCTGTACGTAGTATTCTAAAAAATGCATATATTGCTTTAAAGTTAATCTTCAATCCATGCTCAATTTAATGGGTACTACCGCTGCCTCATGTAGCACCTTCCCGTATTTTAGTAAACTGTGGCATTCACTATGACAGACCGTGTCTCGTAAAACATGGAATATTCCAAAACCGCAAAGTTTTAAAATGCTATATTTGCACTTGTACCTTTGAAGAAGCTGACAACATGGCGTTAGCAAAATGTTAGGGGGAAATTCTAATCAACAACAGCCTTTAGACTCGGATCTAGACAACACTAATTCAAAAATGCGAAAACTTAAATCAATTTTGCTATATACCAAGGCAGTTTACATTGAATTGGTCATTGAACTCACATCAGAATGTTTTATATCACATCAAGAGGTCTTTTTTATGTTATTGAAAAAAAAATATATCGCTGGCCTTTTTTACATTATGGCCAATTTAAGTTAAAATGTGATGACATCCCATTAATAACATCTATTTGGGGTAGTTGTTGACCAAATCTAAGGAAAATGTGTCCGTCTGTTTAGAGTTCCATCTCGGTGAGTCTCATTATATAAAGAAATTGAAATTCTTCTCTAAATGCTACATCGTTACAATATCTTCGATTGCTTTCATTAACTCTTCAATTTAGATTTTTTTTAAGTTTATAAGCCAGTTTTATTTTTTTTAAGTGATTGTGCTACTAATGATTTCTAGTTTTGGTTCTTACTTTCTTTTCTCATCATTTTTTTAAGAACTTCTATCTCTCTTATTATTGTTTTCTTTTCTCATTAATTTTTCGTTTCTTCTCAAACGTTAAGCAACCCAAATGTGTTGGTATGATATAAAAAAGGATACGATAAGTTTATAATTTTTTATAGATCCACCGAACATCACTTATTCCTTTTTGAAGGTGGTAACAATTTGTAGCGTCGTGAAGGTCTTCTTAATTATAATTAAAATTATATTTTTCTAATGGTTAACAACATAAAATCGGTTGTAAGAAAAAAAATGTCAAAATAGGTAGAACAAGGCAATAGAAGCAACAACTTTCAATGTCCACTAGCACCCCTATAGGACACAGTTGCAATCCTCGTACTAAAATAAAGCGGAGATTATTATACCATAATTCAATAATTTTACATTTACACTTCTTTTGACGTTCAGGTTATGATAGTATGTTATCTTTTTGTTTTAAGTATTTAGCTATTTACTAAGCTATTACGAGGAGGTGATAATTAATTTCTAGGTTTTGTACTTGCCGCCGTTTGTTAAATTATATTATACCTAAGCGTAATTTATGAATTCTCTAAATATAAGAAAAACTTTATGTCGCGAATTTATTATAATATTGACGTAATATTAAACATAACAGTTCTTTTGTTACGGAACACTATATGTATACACCTATTGTAAGATTTGTGTTCAAAATAGGTATAGGATGGTGCTTTTGAAAACGGGTCATAGGTTGATGGTTTTGGTATCAAAATGAAGAACTAATTAGTCAGTATAACTGTTGCTATTAGGAGCCAGCCGTTGTTTTAAACATTTTTTAATAAAAATAAAATTAAGTTTTGATAATGAAAGAAAAATAGTACTGGGTTGCCTAAACAATTCAACATTCCTACGTTTTGACAATAAGGCTGAAAGGAAAGTCATTAATAAACAAATAAAAAGCTTTATTTTCAAGGAACAGCTTTGAATGATATTAGAACTAAATTAAATAGGAAGGTTACAATAAATAAACATCAAAAATTACTAATTTTTATTGATAAATTTCCAAAAAAACCGTGTATTCAGCTGATTCAGCGCAATAATTTTAGATGCGTTTTGATACCAAAACCATTTTTGTCAGTTGAAAGAGCGAACATTCGAAAAAAACCAGTTCACAATGCTAAATCTCTATGACCCGTTTTCAAAGGCACGTTATCAAACATTTTTGTGAAAGTTGTCTTCTACGATTTAACCGCAAAGCAACGCGTAAGTACTTATTTAATACAAATAAAATAATTTTTTTCTGTAATTACAAATATATGCAAGTAAGTATTTTTTATACATATTTTTTTTTTAAATTAGTAGTAGTAGTAAATTAGTAAGAGTGTCATTGTGGGAAAAAATCTGATATTTTGACGAAGAATGACCACGAAAAATTTGGGACTGATGTACACGATACGAATTAATTGTTGATGAAGGTAAAAATCATTTTAATAAAAAAATACTGTAATACTTATTACGTTGCAGATGGTTCCGATATTGGGAGTCTACGGCGCTTGTCGCAGAATGGAACTGACAAACATGGCAGTGGATAACGTAGAGGATCTGGGGCACATATTAGTTGTTAAAGTTACTGTTACCAAAACTTACAGTGATCTCACTTTTACGGTTTCAAAGTTAGAATAGATTGAAGTATACAGAAAATATTGAAATGTAAGACCATCATATAATGCTAGCAGACGTCTCTTCCTGAAGTATTCAAAGGGCAGATGTGTAAATAAAAACATAGGAATAAATAAAATTTTAAAAATACCTAGTCGCTTTTGTGAAACGACTCTAAAAACTTCAGCTAATGATGGTGGAGATCTGTTGACTATTCAAAGACACACATGGGTTAGAAGTCTTTCTTCGTAGCAAAAGCCTACATTGAAGACTCCCTAAATAACAAGATTGATAAATTGCAAATAAAATATTGAACACCTCCAACCAAGTTGGAACCCAACCTTTAGCAACTACATAAAGCAACAAACGCTTGTGTCCTTATCGGCACTTCAAAATATTATCATTAGTGCAGCAGAAGTGTCAACTAGCGTGAAGCTAATGAAGAAGTGTTCTAATTTCACTATCAACATTCATTACAATACATAAGTAAAGTTTTTATTCAAATTTTGTAAGAATAAATTTAAAATGAAGGCGTAAAAATGTTTATTTACGGTCCAGTGCGTGAAACGCAATTTTACGCACACTCATTGAAACGTTAATGACATATTTTTGTGTCAGTTGTAAAAAATATTTTTTTTTGTTTATATCAGTTGAAAATTCAATTAAAACTTTACTATACTGTCTTTAATTTTTAAATCTATTGATTTTATAATAATCAAAAAACATTTAGGTCGGAAATATTTTATAATAATATCTTTAAATGTCATTTAATCAAATGCCCAACAGAATTGTGGTTCTACCATTGACTGAAAAATTTTAAATGCCCACGTATTAACTTACTTCTTAAAAAACTTTATGGAAAACGAGCTTTTATAATAAATGTAAATTACTTGGTAAAATATAATAATCGAAGTTAATAAAACTTATAAATAAAACCATAAAAAGTTTATGACCAACATTAATTCCATACTATTGATAAACACGCTTTTGCAAACATGTTGGTCAATATTATTACCGAGATACAATTTTACTTTATGGTTTCATATTTGACGACGTTCAATTTCTGAGAAAATAAGAAGTGATGGCCCTAACTATAAACCGTGACTTTTAGAGGTTCTTAAAAATGTTTTATTAAAGAACTTCACATATCGTACAAGTATCTTGTTATATATTTCGCATTAATCATTTCACAAATGTCATTGTTGATTGAATGTTTTCAATAAATATTAAACTAATGTTATTTATGTTTGTAAAAAACAAAGGTAATTGGTTTTTGAATAGATCTAGTAGATTGAATTGGGTAAATTCAATTTCAGAATTTATTTGTTTGTGTAATATAATAAAATTTTATAGATATCTTTTAAATATAAACTAATCTTAACAGCTGTTATTACGTTGAATTTTGACATTATTCTCTGCTTAACAAAAAACATGTCTCATCTATCTGACAAACAACTCAGTAATTAAAGGTTCATTATAATATTGAGCTGAAACTTAATTAGAAAACTGTCGAACTTTAATTTAGAATTTGAAATTAAATGTAAAGATACACAAAGAAGAAAAATAAAAAGATTATGTTGACATATTTGAGCTGAATGAACAGGCCAGCGCAAGAAAACTAAAAAGATAATCGTATAACAAGCAAATAACAAGATTGCAGCAACAACTAACAAAGCAGAAAAGTTTCTCAACAAATCCTTCAACATTCATTTCAGTAGAAATAAAGAAAGATTTCCCAGTCGTTTTCCATTTTAAAGTTTATTTACTTAATTTTTAATATATAGCAATGCTTTCTTTCAATTTGTGCATACGTAATCAGTAACTTATGTAAATATTCCAATCAAATATTTATCAAACATATTAAATTGCTTTATAAAAATATTTAGATTTCTGAACATTTAAAATTATATTTATCCAACATTGTAAATAATACAAAAATATTACAAAAAAATTAAATTGTACTTGAAATTTTCTATATTTTCTTTCTTTATGTGTACAAAAGAACATATTAATACATAAGTAATATAAACAATATTTATGAAATAATACAAATACACAAATTCATAAGTATTGTAACATAACAAATAAACACTACAAACTACAAAGTCCTTATCAAAGCTGGATGTATTTTTATCATATTCAGAACTGTATTTTGATATAAAGATAAATTTTACCTCCGAGATGCAAAAATAGAATTTAAATTAATTTTAATTTTAAATTTTTAAATTAGTTATACAAACAAACCTAATACAATAAAAACGACATACTTATTATTTGTTGGTTGTTGTGATTACATCTGCTTGATAAAACCAGGGAAACCGAATTTTTTATTTTCTGGTCGGTAACGTTGAGAAACCGTTTTCTTGTCGCTACTACTGTTTATTTGGACATGTAAAAGCGAAGCGTGTGGGGGTAAAATGTCCGGTTCGCGTTTAGCTCCTAAGACATTTCGCTCTTAACTGTTAACCCCCACACGTTTTGCCTTTACACGTTTTGCACCCACTCGTTTCACCCCTCGTACACCTTTAACACCTACACCTTTTACATTTTTATGTATAAATATCTTCACATAAAGACATGTAATTTTTTAAAGAGGAAAATTGTAATAACCGTAACCTACCAACCAACACCGTTCAGTCGTCTCGATCACATCTACCAACCAACAACGTTTACCCCAAACCACATGAAAACGTGTAATTTTTTTAAGAAGAAATTTGTAATAACTGTAACCTACCAACCAACACCGTTCACCACTGATTACATCTATCAACCAACATCATTTACCCTAAATCACACTAAACCTTGTAATTATTTTAAAAAGAAAATTGTAATAACTGTAACCTAACCAACAGCGTTCACCTCCGATCACACCTACCAACTAACACCGTTTACTTCAAATCACATGAAACCATGTAATAACTGTAACCTACTAACCAACACCGTTCATTTCCGATCACATCTACCAATCGACATCATTTACCTAAAATATATTTGTATAATTTGATTATCCCGACTTTGGATATCATACTTAAAATTGTATATAATTTCACATTAGTAGGGACTAAAAGTGTGAAAACAAAACGTGTACGGGGGCAAACTGTATGGATACCAAACATGTGCAAGCAAACCGATGGGGGCAAAATGTTTGGTTCCCGTTTATTTAGTAAAAGTTAATAATTGTATTCACAATACCGACCAGTAAAAAAGTCGTTTTTTTTCGTCGACAAGGTTCTTTGTTAGTGTAAATAAATATGGTACTTCCTATGCCAAAAACATGAAAATAAAGCGGCCCAGTACTTAACACACCAAAGAAATAAAAGAGTTTGTGTAAAGAGAAAGATAAAAAACGCTAACTAAGTGGTAGCAAATCTTACATGCATTCATTTGAATTGATACGCTTATGATGCAAAATTTGGCAAATTACCTATTACATAAAAATTAAAAACAAAAACATACTTACTTATTACTGTTGGTCCTGCTCCTGCACTTTAATTTGACCTCATTTGATTTATTTCAAACAAACAAAATGTTCATGTTAGGAACCGTATACATACTCGACCGATGGTAGGATATAAAACACTACGACAAACGGTTTTATTATTATTCCTGCTTTGATAAAAATTCCAATTTACCAATTTTTTTTTTATAGAGATTTTAACAAATTTTCACTGAATATTTTTTCAACATATTTATTTTTCACTAATTTTAAATAAAATATAATATTTCTTAAATACTGCGGAACAAATATTTTAAATAATCTTACATAAATATTTATTTCACAATTATTATAAATATTATAAATAATAGTATACCAAATACTTCTTAATTATGAATCTGCACGTAAAAATATTTAACACAGATTTCAACAGGCAAATATTTATATTCATATAATGTCATTGAAATATATGGTGGTTTGCAAAGTTTAATACCATGATTTTCATGTTAAAAATTGATATTATGTCGGTAGGTACATAACAGAAATTTAATTTATTTTCAACGTAATGAAAATGTAACTTATTTTTATTCGACAATTAAAATTTTGTAAAGCAATTGAAAATATAAATATAATTGAAAATCAACAACTGCAATTCGTTCATTTAAATTCAGTTCTGATTTAATTGCTCGCTGTACTGCAAAGTAAAATATTTGAATGTCTATTATGTACATAATTTTTATTTGTTTTAATTTTTATTCAAACAAATTTAAAAACCAAAAGAAACATATTAATAAAAATATAAGAGTTAAATTATGTTTACTAATTAATTTATAATAAGATAGTTTTTAAAACTACCTGGGTAGAATTAATGATGGTTTGCTTAAATTTTCCAGGCCAGTTTTGTTTGGTGGAAGTCAAGGATTCCGCTTTACTGGAATAATTTCTGTAGATATTCGTATGAATGTGTAAATTGATTCAATTTATGCATTTTATTTAATTAATGATTTTTTTCAGAAATGTTAAATCAAACAGCCGTTCAAGTACATACATTTTCGAATTCTTGGAATATTTACTAAAAATTGATTCATAAACTTTTTTTAAACAAAACTATTATTTAAACAATTTTTGATATGAGTAATTAGTGAGATATAACAATTGATGACATGATTGTTTTAACAATAACTCCAAAATTTTTAATTATACAAAAAGATTACAAAAAAAGTGGTTGAACTATTTTTTAGCAACCAGCTACCTAGACTAGCTTAAATGTTAATCTTATAACACTCACTTTCTATACTACTATTATTATCAAAACACGATCCATTTTTGAATAATTGTGCTAATGGCTGTAGATTAATTAAAGTAAGTTTGTTTTTTTTTAAATTGAAAATGTGAAATTAATAAAATAAACTTAAATAAATAATTTCCAAAATATTTTATTCAATTAAAATTACTAAACTACTTAATTTTTCTTAGTATTAGTAATACTTTTATTTTTACTTGAATTGCAATATTTGACTACTACTATTAGGTGTTTTCATAATTATTGCAAAAGATGAAGGATAAGATTTATATCAAAAATTAAGTGAGGACTATTTTTTCATAAACTCACCCCTTCTAAGTTACACTTCGGACAAAAAAAACAAGGAGCTTTTTTCGCAAAAAACAAATGTGAATTTCAAAATTAACCTTTATCTTAAGACTATTAATCTGTTCTCAGAAATTGTCTCTGACTGCATAAAAGGTGTACGTACATTTCAATGCATTTTGTTGTTTTCTTTGAACACCATTAACTTTAGAAAAAACTAAAAGATGAAAGTTTCTAAATAATGCATTACATTTAATGCATGTTTTTAAGTCTTAAAATTTAAACACACAAAAATAAGTTTTAAT
The DNA here is from genome assembly GCA_030710515.1 of Abscondita cerata. Lineage (NCBI taxonomy): Eukaryota > Metazoa > Arthropoda > Insecta > Coleoptera > Lampyridae > Abscondita > Abscondita cerata. Next base: position 73,641 of record JALBCR010000120.1, on the reverse strand, counting down.
AAAAACATTAACTGAACTCGTTAGTTTTATTCCTCAACAACCATGGAAAAAATCTAATAAATTGTTTAAAAAATAGACTTGTGTGAGTGTATGTCGCATACAAAATTTCACTCTTTTCCCTACCTTGACCCATTTTAATAAAAAAAAATTAAAACCCAATTTTGATCATTCCATTTATATGGTGTAACTCAAAGAGGGTGAATTTAGAAGAAACATTTTATAGAAAGCCCCTTCTTAATTTTTGATGAGTAATGGCCTCTTCAACTTTTTCGTAGACGTTTGAAAACACTCTGTATACATAATTAAATTTAGGAATTTTAAAATTTTAGCACATTAGTGCGCGTTTTATTTGTTGAACCATTGTTGTGCATAATTGTTTTACTTACACAAATCTCTTCTGTAGACGTAGAACAAAAGATTCTTTTGGGTAATAATCAAAAGGTGTTATGATTTGAATTTCGTCTATACTATGGAAAATGTTTCTGCCAACATTGAAATTGGCGTTGTCAAATACAAATTGGAAAAAAAAATCTTAGTAATACTTCAAGGGAAATACTCAATAGCAAACTGTCTTAATAAAGGCCTACTTCAGAATAGGAGGAAAAAAGATTGAGATGATTGATGAGATCTATCAAATTTCTAGAACCAAATATTTGTAACAATTCTACCGACTAAGTGAAGAGGTGATATGAACGATTTTGGCCGCATTGTATATACTATCGCATGACTTATCGCAGTGCATCTGAGAAAAACCCCTTTCTTATTTCTCAAAATAATATGTCTGACAAGAATCTGGAATGATTCAGGGATGTGACTGTCTATATTTTCAAGCAGTGTATCACCGGAAAGGTAAGATCTTAAGTTTCTCTTTATCTAGATTTGATTTTAAATTCTCCCAAACTTTTTTCATAGTTTGATATTCAATGCCAAGAAAATAAAATATAGTGCATAGTGTTTGCAAATTCGATATGTTTTTTGTGGCATTTTAACAATCTCCTTTTCATAGTACCAGTATTAGGGCAATCATTACCTAGACAGAAAACTATTAATTAAAAACCTGACATTAAAATCCATTAAAAAAAAGAATAATATTGCCCACCAATAGTTCTCGTAGCTCTCTTAGAAAAAAATAAGAATCATTGCTCTTATCTAAATATTCATAGACTATTTCCATCTGCTGCGTAACTCTTTCAGAAACTGACAACCCCTACTAGGTTGTCAATTATTTTCTTATTGTAATCAGCCAAAATTTGCAGTAGTATTTGCGATGATGTTTAGCAAAACCGCTACTAAGTCTATATTTGCTTTTTTCTTCAAGTCCGCTTTTGAGATCTCATTTGTACCAGAAGTTGCTTCTCTCCTATAGATTTAGCTACGGCTTAAGAAATTATGGAGAACTACAGATAGTAGTAAGAAACCCACTGGATTTCTTTGGGGAATATGAATCAACAAAATGTTTAGCATTATGGAATTTTTTTATTACCAAATTCAAACTTTTAGAGCCTAATTTTTTGAGGGTGTAATTTTGGCGACACTTTTTATGTACCTTAACACCTCTTTCTTTTGAGATTCTAATATGAATTAAGCCTCCTCTCTCTGCTGCTTTCTCCTAAAAGATTACGTTATACCAATGTTCACTAGCTAAATCTATGTTACAAATAAAACATTTCTTTCTTTCCAGGAACATGCTACAAAGAAACACATTATTCAAACTATTCCATTCTATTTTTCCAGTAATATTTATTTTATTAGAAAGACAATTGCCACTCATTCCTGCTTATTCCATAAGGAAATCTTTTTCATTTTCAGGATGTAATTATAATTTAATGAAAATCCAAGCTGTTTTATTTAATAACATCCATTGTAGTAGAATGATTAACTAAATCTATCTATAATTTGCCTTTAACACCGCTTTAGAACAACTACTTTTCAAATACCAATACTAATCACTTGGAGAAAACCAAACAAAAAAATAACTGGTTATGGAGTAAACATCCCTTATCAGTGATTTTATTTTATTTTTACACCGATTAACCACCAATTGCATCAATTTCCTTTCAAAATAAAAGGTACACTTTATTTGTTACTTGCTTGCAAAGTTCATGGTCCTGGATTTATGGTTGCGTCAGTATTTATAATTCAGCTAAACTTATGTCAGGTTCTTTAGTAATTAGGTATAAGACTAAATAGAAGGCTGTGCTAAACTTTATTTAATAGGATTCCTTATTGCAAGATATGATGAAACTAATATACCTGCCATTTCCCTGTAAAAGGTTCTGAAGCAAGTATTTCTCAAATATTAATGCATATAAGCCATATGATAAAAAAAGAACAAATTTATATATTCCAGATATATTTCTAAATAAACTAATGCATTCTTTCTGGATGATCAACTGAGTCCACTCTATATTTTTCTCTAAAACAGCTTCGAGACAGTTATTTTTCTATTAACAGTAAGTATAAGCCATATGCTAGAGAGCAAAGAAATTTTACATGTTTCAGAAATATTTCTGGTTGAATTAATGACTACCTTACATTTTATTTAATCATATGTCTTGTTTCTAAATGATTACTAAATCCACCCTAAATTTTCCTCAAATACAACTTTGGAGCAAGTACTTCTCAAATATCAATAGATAGAAGCCTTATGCTAAAAAGCGAACAAATTCATCTTCTGCCAAAAATGTTTATGAATAAACCTAAAACTGGTCTACTTACATTTCCCTTCTAAGTCACACTGAGGGAATAATATTTCAATTGTTAAATCAATATATAGTGGATTGATATTTCCGGTTTCTAATTTATGTAGTCAATTAGAACATATTTTTGCAAAGAACAACCACACAACTAATTTTGTTCAATAAGTTTGTACTTACTTTTCCCATAGTGTAACTCCACTTGGCACTATCACAGGGGGGCTTTTAATACAATACAAATGATAAAACTAATAATAACACTTAATTATAGTAAATCTAATGAGCACCGACCTTTGAAATGATATTAGTGGTAGTACCACAGTTTTAAAATAGAAGCTGAAACAGCTTTTGTAGGTAAACAAAGGTACTTAAGAAAAAACTGCTAAAGACCTTTTTTAAAGAAAATTAAATGATCTTTCACCCTGTTAAAAAGTTTTTTATTGACCTCATACTTTTTAAAATATTGGAAAAAACGTCGATTTTTCCTTTTATAATTCAATTGTTTTTTAGGTATGGTCGCGGTTTTTTGGGAAGAAATTTAACGTTTTGGAGAAAACAATGGTTACAGCTTTGAAAATTGAGAAAATAAGCTTGTTTTGTGTTTTCTTTGAAGTGATAAAGTCCCCACCCGTACCCCTACGAAAAAATGTTGGGGGAAATGTCAAAAAAATCAGTTTGTAGTAAATAACTAAAAAAGTTGTACCTAACAAATTCAGCACAGTTTTATTTTTTATTTTTGTTTCAGCGATCAATAGGAGGTGAGATAGATTTTTTTTTAAGTTTGCGGCGAAACGGTAACACGTGCGCGCTTTGCGCGTATTTAGCTTATATCTCGAGAAAGACGATTTGTATAGCAAAACGCTTCAAATAAAAGTAGAGAATTTAATTAAAAAACAATTTTCTTTTTGAAGATTCTCACACGATAAATATTGACAAAGATGTCATCATTTAAACGTTTTTCTAAGTCACAATCGCTGCACGTTTTGCATAATAAAATTAATAACAACTCAAAGACTACTGATTCTACCAACTTATTACATATAATGAAAGTTACAGAATATTAAATTTTGAATCTACATGTATACACAAAGTATCTAATCTAAGCTAATCTTTATAATGTGATAAAAAAGAAATTATAACATTCTTATTTTCAAGAGTTTTTTGCAACTAAATCTGTTTTGATTGCTCGTAGATAGTAAAGTGTCTTATAATTTGTTAAACATAATTAATTTACCTGTAAAATGAGCGCCGGCAGAAATTTTTTCGACAAATAGTTTACTATTACAGCTGTTTGAAGGTATACCAAGAAATTGATACAAAAAACTAATTTTTTTACACTTCCCCCCTATTTATCTCGGCTGGGGGGTACTGATGGGGACTTTTAAACACTTCAAAGGAATCACAAAACAAGCCTATTCCCAATATTTCAAAGCTGTAACTATTATTTTATCCAAATTTTTCCATTTTACTGGACTACTAGTAGTATACAAAATTGCATGCTGCTAAGACCGATTCTTGGGTCCTAATTTTACTGGATTACTATATATTACAATTTTCTTATTTTCTATTTCTATTTTGTTTCCTAAAATGTTATTATATTAAAACAGATTTTAAGTTGAATTAATTAAGCATAATAAAAAACCTCTTAAAAGGGGGTTGTCCCTACACCTCCACGCAGCAGACGGTTGAATGGCTGCGATATATTTTAACGGTTACCAAAAAGTAACAACTAAATATGCTCAAGAAAATCTGTCGTCGCCACTGCAGGAATTGAACCAGCGAGCCGGCGCGGCGGTGACCAGTTTACGAAACTGGCGCTTTTACCGCTAGGCTATACTCAGGTATTTTTTTATGACATTAATCACTAAAACGGCGTGCCGTAAAAGTTTACATTTTATTGCATTGTGCACACATTTAAAATAAACAAAAATCCTTACAATTAACAAAGGCTTGTGCCACCTTGCCGACAATCATGTAATAAAAAAATGTGATACATAATTCTACATTTTTTTAAACTAATAATACAATTACAAAAAAACTGATTAAAAGTCGGTTTAAAAATCGTTTTCTGATGTGTGTCCCATAAATTGATTGTTTTAACTAACTGGCAATTTTAAAATACGAATCATGGGATTTTCTTTTCAATGATTTTGGCAACACTAGTAAATCCCGTAAGAAATTTTTATTGGCAACATCTAGTCGGTGTCAGCATGAAAAAACATTCATTGTACAAAATCGTTCGTAAAGTATTGTTGTTAATATAAAAAACAACCACAACGTCATATTTCATAATTTTGTATATTTCAATTGTTTGTTAGATCAAAATGCAACATAATACTCGAGATGTTAATTTACTTGTACAAAATACACGAGTAGTGTTTACTCATTCACCAGAAATGAATAATATTAATAATGCATTGTGTTGAGGTATGTTCAGCTTTAAATTTTAAAGGCTTCGAGGAAGTTGTGGCATAATTACCACGAATCTGAACTTTGCCCTTCAAAAATAGCAAACCAAGATTTCACAAAACTTTAATTAATTCATCTCTTTGTTTGCGCCAAACCCAAATGAATTTTGTGATTACGAATAAGTGTCAATAGAGTTTTGTAAACTAATGAAACAAATGGCATTGAGAATGAAACATTCTGGAATTAGGTTGAACATCAATGTAGTTTAGAACTATGCGTTTATATTTTGTAGGGATTGTTCAGATGATGTTCAAACCACACAAGCTTGAAAAGTTATGAGTGTTTCATGCATATTACTTTAATAAGTAACAACATTAATATTTACCCTAAAAGCCTTGTCTAACTTAGGCAATTATAAAGTTTTTTTATGTAGGTAAAATGGTTAAAACAAAAATAAGGTACAAATAAAGTAACGCGTTTATTCTAATTGGTTTAGCACAAAACTTGAAGCGGAATTTCTCGTCTGCGCCACTATTATCAATCGTGTATGAATCATTACACTTCCACCAAGTTTAATTGAATTTTAATTGAATTTCTGTAGATGTTTTAAAGAAATTTGAACTAAGTACTACTAGATATAAGCCACAAAAGCCGTAAAGACCTATTTATATAATTTGCACTTTGCTCTAACTACCTGTTCATCTGCGGCGCAGTTTACATACCATTACGAGTGCATCCTTCACTCTACCTAACTAAGGATAATTAAGCGGTATAATTTAGCAGCGTCGTTTTGGTTGTGTTTAGTTATGTAACCTGAAATTCATAGTCTGCTGCATTCATACAAAAGTCAATAATCTATAAATATAATATGAAGTTGAAGAAACTTATTGAATCTTCCAAAGCACACAAAATATTTGTACAATATCTATTACATACTATATTTACGTTGTATGTTGAATTAATGGTGCATTCATTATTAATATTCTACCTACGACGTTTATTGGATTCTACTATTTATCTTTCAATATTACAAATCTTTATAAATGTTATACGTAAACAATATTGAAGCATAAGAGAATTCGTGCTGTAGAGTTAGTGTAAAAAAAGTTCGACACTTAATGTAAAAAACATTTACAGAAAAACTTACTTAGAAAATTATCAACACTCTTACCGAATACCATTTAATTAAATATTATTGAAATAACACCATTACTTCATCTATTTTACCGGGTGACCCAATAAGACTGTTCCTCGGCCATATCTCGGGAACCGTTCCTCGTATGACTTTGGTGTAAAAAAATATTAGGTAAATCGGCCATGAAAAATTTTAAAAATGACCACCAAAGGGCGTAACTGCCATCTTTAATTTTTAAATTGCATTTTCTATAAATTTCGCATAATAAACAAAAAAATTTTTTTTAAAGAGAACCATTTTAAGCTATCATTTTCGTAAAATCAAAAGTTCAGTTATTTCAAAAACAAAGATGGCGGGGGGTGTTCAATTGTTTTTGCAATAACCTGCTTTAACTTCTTAACGGTTTGACCGATTTTAACAAATTTGGTATCGTTGAAAAGAGCATTCCTTAAGCAATAAGAATCAACCAAAATATAGTTAATTTAATTAAATCCTTCTCCGCCAGGGGCCTAGTTTTAACACCATGACCCAAATTTAAAAAATATCAAAAAAATTAAATGGAATGATATGACTTTTTCTTTATGATAAAGTAGCCAAATAACATTCAAATAGGCCAGTAAAACCATTTTTCAAAATCTCGTTCCTAACCTCAAATATTGGGAAAATGAGAATAATGGATGTTTGAAGATCGAGGACCGCGCGGTAAATTTTCTAAAACTATTAAAAATTTAGCACAAAATGAATAAGATGTTAAAGAGACAATTGTGAGTCTAAATAGAATTCATTTAGGTATTATTTAAAAAATATATATCATCAGAACATTCATGTTGCTCCAAAGGGACTAAACGCATTTTGAACTTATTGTCACTTTAATATTACTCTCGTAATTCTAACCTTTAATTTAAAAAGTAAGCCTAAAAACCTAAATAGGTATACTATATCCGAATTCGAATATGTTAGACCATATATTTTGGAACCATTTACAAAGATTCTTTGTAAAATTTGATGCCCCAAATCTAGTACTTTGCGTAAAGTTTTAAGCTGTTTTTTTGCAATATGGTGTGTGGTCTCGGAAAAAAAAATAGGTAGGTAGTTCAGTTCATCGTTGCCAATAAAATATAATATATTTGAAAATTAAAAAGTATAAGGTATAACTTTTTAATCGCAATAATGAAAAACAAGGTAAGTCTTGGCTTGGTTTTAAAGTAAAGTAAAAGCACCCTACACTTTAAGCCTTGGAAAATTAAACAAATGGAACACGATGCATTATAAAATGACAGTTGTAATTTTGTAAATTATTTTGTTGTGTTTACATTCAGAAAGTGCAGTTTTTTGAATTTGTAATCTTTTTTAAAATGCCGATTTCTAACCAAGAAGCATTTAATATGCTGGCGATCTATTTTGAATGTTTTCAAAATGGAATTATTGCTGCTCGCACCTTCTATTTGCGCTATCCAAATCGACCGCGATACCATCGCCGCGTGTTTGTGCGTTTAGCCCAGCGCCTGTTAACAACGGGTAGCATCCGTAGACCTGTCATGAATCGGAGAAATAGGCAAAATAACAAACAAAATGTTATTAATATCCTGGCATCTATAGAAATCAATCCCCAAATTAGTACTAGAGAAATTTCTCGAGACTTGGGTATTCCTCAAAGTACGGTTCATCGCATTATTCAAACCCAGAGGTATGTAAGAGGTATACCTCTTTTTATAAAGTTTAATCTATTTTACACTCAAATTATAAACCCCCATGTTTTTTTTACATTTTTTGCTATTTTAGGCTACACCCTACCATATCAACTTACACCAAGGCCTTACTCCTCCGGATTTCGACCGAAGGATAGATTTTGCCACTGGCTATTAAACATGGTAGCAAATCTTCAATTTCTGTCAAATATGTTGTTGATTGACGAAGCCACTTTCGGTAGTAATGGGCAATTGAACTTACATAATGCGCACTTTTGGGCCCGAAATAATCCGCGCTGGTTTGGAGAAGTCCAGCACCAAGGGAGATATAGTGTAAATGTTTGGTGTAGGATAATTGGAGAGGGGGTTCTTTGTCCGTTTATTTTGGACGGAGCATTGAATGGTCAAACATACCTACATTTCTTAGAAAATGTCCTTCCAATTTTAATGGATGATATTCCGCTGGACGTCCGCCAAAATATGTTTTTCCAGCATGATGGTTGTCCCGCCCATTATGCCCTTGCTGTTCGCCAGTATTTAGATGCCACCTTCCCTGACCGTTGGATCGGAAGAGGAAGCCTGTTCCCTTGGCCTCCAAAGAATGTTTTTGTAATGTTATTCGCCGTAAAATTGTATTTAACACAAGAATCTTTGAATATTGCATTTTGGAATGATTCTGTTTATAATAAACTTATTAAATATTTCAAGGTCTCCCGATTTAACCTGCCTTGATTTTTTTCTCTGGGGAAGAATTAAGGATATAGTCTTAGCAACAAGACCAACTTCCCGCAAGGATATGACTGCAAGAATCAGGAATGCCATCTTGAACATCCCAAGAGCTGAAATTGAGAATGCTGTTCTTTCAACACATCAGCGTCTTCAGATGTGCATCCAAAATAACGGAGGCCATTTTAAATACTTGGATCGCCATTAGATCCTTTTTTTTCCTTTTATGGGTTTTATTAAAAAACGGTTCTTTTTAGAACTACAGACCAATTCATAAAAAGAATTCCGTAAATAACTATATTATACCTACTAAAATCTTTGTAAATCGTTCCAAAATATATGGTCTAACATATTCGAATTACGAGAGCAATATTAAAGTGAATGTTCTAATGATATATATTTTTTTAAATAATACCTAAATGAATTCCATTTAGACTGTCTGTCTCTTTAACATCTTATTCATTTTGTGCTAAATTTTTAATAGTTTTAGAAAATTTACCGCGCGGTCTTCGATCTTCAAACATCCATTATTCTCCTTTTCCCAATATTTGAGGTTAGGAACAAGATTTTGAAAAATGGTTTTTACTGGTCTATTTGGATGTTATTTGGTTACTTTATCATAAAGAAAAAGTCATATCATTCCATTTGATTTTTTTGATTTTTTTTTAATTTGAGTCATGGTGTCAAAACTAGCCCCCTGGCGGAGAAGGATTTAACTAAATTAACTATATTGATTCTTATTGATTAAGGAATGCTCTTTTCAACGATACTAAATTTGTTAAAATCGGTCAAACCGTTAAGAAATTAAAGCGGATTATTGCAGAAACAATAGTTTTTGATATAACTGAATTTTTTTTTTACGAAAATGATGGATAAACTAGTTCTCTTTACAAATGTAAAAAAAATTTTTTGTTTATTATGCGAAATTTATAGAAAATGCAATTTAAAAATTTAAGATAGCAGTTACGCCCTCTGGTAGTCATTTTTAAAACTTGAAAATATTTTCTTACGATTCTTCGTGGCCGATTTACCCAACATTTTTTTTTACACCGAAGTCGTACGACGAACGGTTCCCGAGATATGGCCGAGGAACCGTCTTATTGGGTAACCCGGTACATATTTAATAATGTTAAGTATTATGTCCTTCTTAATATAATGATTAGTGATTGGAATTCTTGAAGGAGGAGCACCATTAACCATTCTAGTGTTCATTCCGGCAACGTTTCGTGTGCTAAAGGTGCACACTTCTAAACAGAAGATGGTCCGTCACATACAAGATACGGGCACCACAACAATGAGTTGGAGACGTCACAAAATAAATAAATTAACATATAAGATAAATAATAAAAAGAGCGGTATTTATACTGTTAGTGCTTCAATTTTTTTTTTCAAAACCATAAAACAATTCTATTTCAAAGCCGATTTTATTTAATATTGTTGAGAATGTGCGGTGTTCCTATTTCCAAAAAACCGACATTTTAAACTCAAATGCAAAAAAAATAGTGTGTGATTTAAAGTTTTTATCCTTCTAGGTGGAGGTAGAGTTAAAAATAACGGTTTAAAATTTCATATATGGCCGATTGACGATTATTTTAAATTTTGCGCACATTTTTTTTAATTTACTTTTAGCTTCGATAAATCCCTCACAGGTTTGGGCGAAACGTCGGCCATATATGTAATTTTAAACGGTTTTATTTAGCTCTACATCCACCTAAAAGGATAACAACTTTAAATCACAAACTCAACAATTGGAGAAAAAATATTCTCAACCAAAAAAAAAAAAAATTTACCCAGAAACTGTATTAATATTTTTATGATGTACTATTCCGTAATTTTTATAAAGCTAGGCATCTAACGAACAAGTGTTGCCTAGATTCGAGTCTAAAGGTAGTAGTTGATAGCAAGTTGTTACTAACGTTTTGCTAACTTGAGTGGTAAGCTTTCATGTTGATTGATTAGTCCTGGATTGTAAGTTAAATTTATACTGGTTTAAAGGAAACGGGCTTGCACCGCTCTGGTCAAATACGGTTTTTCGTAAGGCGTTTAGATGTTCTTGAAGATTGAATTTTAGATGTGGCCAGCGACAGGGTTCCAATACGAGATGACACCTTTGTCGTTTAGAAACAGACATAGAGAAGTTTAACTAGTTTCTTCTACACCTGAACAGCTAACACCCTAGTATTAGTGTACTACGGAGACAAAAGATTAACAACAACTGTCTTTCTTGGATTTGCTGGTAAAAAAGGAGAAACAAACAAGGTTACACAATGTACAGAAAACCTACACACACCGACAAGTAATCGTATGTCTTATCAAACCATCACGCCAAAAGTACGAAATAATCAAAACCGTGACTGAACAATCTCGAAGGATTTGTAAACCAGGCAATATTCAGGCGGAACTCGACCACTTGAAAACTACTTTCGAGGCAAACGGGTACAGTAGGAAGAAGATCTAAAAGATCAATGTGGTCTAAAATATCACAAGCGCTAAAATACAAGAGTCGATTCACCAAACCAACCAAAAAGATTCAGCAGATTATCAGATCAGCAATGGACAAAAGGAACCCTCTTCTAGCAGCCGGAGTTTACTGTACACCTTTTTCTTGTAGCAAAGTATAGATATAAATTACCAAAAAATTGATGGGGACTAGGCTTAAAAAACATTGAGCAAACCAAAAAATCAGGGGTTGCCAAACATGCGCTTAACAATGGGATAACAGAATATTTTTTAAAAGTTTCAAGTTACTAGCCGCAGTTAACGATTATCATAACAGAGATGCCATCAAAATCCATAACATTCAGAAAACATCAACAGAAAGAAAGGAACTCAGGAACTTAACGAAATCTGGAATCTAATTCTCAAGAATACCCAACCGATATTCTACAAAAAAACTGAAATTGAGCGGCACTTCCTTTAAACTGGTATAAACACAACATGCGAAGCAGAACTCATCAGTTTACATCCAACATCGGAAATTGGAGGACCTCTGAAGATGCTGCCTAGTCGCAAACTCCAATTAACAACGGCTTTTAGGTCCGAATCTAGACTACACTAGTTCACAAACAGACAGCAATATCCTAAATCAATTTGTACGTGACTATTATTACAGCATGAATTATAACTGTTTCTTTCTAACTTACGTTGGATATAAGATAGTTAGTCTTCTTCTTGTATAGTATCCATGTTATAAAACCTCATTCTACTAGAAATTTAAGAGAATTTGTTTTTTGACATTGTTGCCAATAAATTGGTCGTTTGAAACAAAAAGGGTGATTCTACAACATCTGCGCAGGTTTAGGATTACTGTTAATGCTCCACAGCATACCGCCATTGACGTATAAACGCATATTTTTGAATGTTGTCAACATCATACCTAACTTGATTGTTTTCTGAATTGTTTTGAACTTTTTTTTTTAAATATTAAAAATTTATTTAAAAAATTTTAACAATGCTGTTGGTCTTGAATAATATTTTTCGACCGTGACCGTTTTTTCTTAGAAGAATTTCGGCCAAAAGGTTTGATTTTTGCAAAACCACATATCTTTAATATGCTCAGTATTATCATCTCGTTTTCAGTAATCTTCTCCACGTTGTTTTTCATTTCAAGAAACTTTATTGTCCTGACATTCGTCAACGAAAATTTTTAATTCTTCATCTAACTGTAATAAAATAAAAAAAAACATGTGGCATTGGCATACCGAATCTGAATTTCGGCTGAATTCGAAAAGCTTCTTTGTAAGGGATGGTACAGCAGCAGCAGCAGTTAACGTACTCATCGTACTTATTAAACAAACAATTTATCAATACATACCAGTTCAACACAACTGACTATTATATATGTTTTATCAGTAGTGTGTGCCGAGGATGTCGACCTTTCCTTGGAAGGAAGGGTTATTTTAAAGTTAAACTACGCAAACTTTAGTTTTTGGCGACGTTTCGCACCCGATTATTAGTGGGTGCTTCTTCGGTTTAGTGCTAGAATAACGAGTTTGTAAAAATTACCCTAAAACCATGGAACAACAGGTAAGCCATCAAACAATCCGTATAAAAATGAAAAGGTTGAATTAACCTTCCATACTCAGAAACAACCGTCCTTGTCTAGGTTAATAAATTAACTACTTCAATATAAAATATTTAATTTTTACACTGATTGTTTGATGGCTTACCTATTGCTAATAATTTACGACAATAGGCAATTGCAAACAAAAATAAATTAGGTAAATAGAAATCTAATCTATCTTTAGTCTACAATAATCTTAATACTCTAATCGTTTGAAAACAAACAATCTTTATTGTTAGACAAAGCAATTTCAAATAGTATTTTATGACACATAATACCACGGGGGTGATTTTTTTAACCCATATACATTTTAGAAGTAAATGAATAATAGTCTCGATTTAAACATATACAAATTGTCACTTAAATGCAGAACCAGGATAAAAAATTCGCCTCATTAAATACCATTACTGGACTATTGCTCTATTGCTTGGTGAAGTTGTAAGCATGATAGTGGCTAACGAGGTCGCTAAAAATAGTGTTATGTTAAACAGTTAATTATTTTATCTAAATATATATATATATACAGTAAAAGATCGATAATAAGTTATATAATTTTTTTTTAAATAATCTACAGCGGTCCTTTTTATCCAATCTTATCGTTCCAGCACACATTCAAAACTAACTGTTACAGGATCGTCAGACAAGGAGCGGCTGAATCCATAAAATGCACAATTTATTGTAAAATCAACAAAATGTTTTTTCACACCAAATCACAACTAATTACTATTTTGTTCTGAGTATTCATTTACTTCAAATAAATCATCTTGTGATGACAAAATTGAACTCGAGAATCTCGGTCAATAATACATCGAGGGTCGATACGTTAATTTAACACAGCGTCCTTTTCAACTATAACTTTTAATTTATAGTACCATTTCTAACACGGCCAACCTGACAGTGGTGACGCTCTCGCCACCCCGTCAGAAATTCTGCAATAGAACAGACCATAATCATCCTCAGCCTCACTTCTTTCTTCATACCAAATCCTGGGACCTAACACACATAAATGCATTACCATGGTAATTACTTCAACAATTTGGTTCCACTACCATTTAGGCAAAACCAAAACAAACTCAATCTATTTGAACTTCGTGAGATACATAATTAATTTTACGACGACTTCAGTATTCGCTTGACTCAATCACAATCAAGACAAAACTGAACTTCATAAACACTTTTATGGCTCAGTCACTAACGAGACCTAAGCTAAAATTTAACTTTTGTAAGGACATTAGCCATACCCGGCTCAGTCATTAACAAGACAGAGACCGCAATTTAATTCTTGTAAAGACATCAGCCTTCACCTGACTAAGCCACTAATGTGACAAAGACCTAAATTTAAAATTTTTTTTGTAAGGATCTCAGTCACTTACGGGACAGAAACCAAAATTTAGTTCTTGTGAACACCGCAGCCTTTACCCGGCTCAGCCACCAACGGGACAGAGACCGACATTCAATTTTGCAAGGACCTCAGCCCTTACCCGGCTCAGCCACTAACGAAACAGAAACCGAAATTTAGTTCTTGTAAAGACAGCAGCCTTTACCAGGCTCAGCCACTAACGGGATAAAAACCGACATTCAATTTTGCAAGTACCTTAACCATTACTTGGCGCAGCCACTAACGGGACAGAGGCCGATATTCAATTTTTGTAAGAACCTCAGACCTTACCCGGCTAGCTACTAACGGGACAGAGACCAAAATTTAATTACTGAACTGAACTTAATGGTTAGTTACAAACTCAAATGATAATATTCCTCTTATATTAAAAAAAAACTTTTGTGAAGACCTTGGGCTTTTAATTTTAACTTCGAACATGATTGTTCTTTCAGGTCTCAGAGATTACTTTAACAATTCTAAAGGAGATTCTCTCTTATTCTTTCTCACAGTGTCTATAAGTGTTAGCTTGTGTTCTCTAAGAAGAGTACGCACTAAAGAAAGAGAGGTGAACTAATTGTCCACAACGATATCTTTACCAGAGCCGTAGATATTTTGGCGAGTCTAAGAACTACATCTGTTTAACATCTTGAAAAAGCCAACAGGTTGTATGTCTGTATAAACCTCTATATATCCGTCTAAAGCATTTTTGAATCACATAATACAAATATCTTGAGACTATATTTATTTAGTTTGAAAGAAATATACTGACAAAAACTGCATTTAACTCTGAATCCTACCAGCTTTTTGTCAACAGTTACACAATAATTTTATTAAACGTATCAAAAATTTTACGAATTGGGGGTAGTTTGTCAAATTTCAGTCTTTTAATATAGGTTGCTTTTAAATCGAATCTTTCACGTTAATATTTTCAGCTAGTACAAATATCTTCAATATAATTGTTTGTACAGGATAAAATTGGGTTGATGATATTTTCATTTACCAAATACTCTTTCTTATATCTGAAATATTCTGCTCACTCCCACGGTCGTGATGTTCACTTGTTCTTCTTCTGTTTTATCATCAAATGATTCTATTTCTGCTTCATTATTAACCTCTTCTAATAGACTTAATAGATGTTCTTGTTCCTTCTCATAACTCCACAAACTATAACAATTTGATAAAATAGCATATCTACATAAAATAAACTAAAGATGATACCGTTATGATAGTCGTGGATCGAACTTGCAGAGCGTATGGATTCTGACCACAAAAAAAAACATAAAAACCTAGCGAGAAACACAATAATTGTTTTTAGGATTTTGTTGAAGGGATGATGCGTCACATGCATGGTCCGGTATTCAGCACCCCAAAAACATAAAGCTAACTCCGGAATAGTTTTTTATCAAAAAGTATCGTATTAGTGGACTAATATTCAAAATATAAATTATTTACGCTTTAAGTAATCCAATATTAGTTATTTGTTTATTATTTATTGACTATAGTTTTAACTCAAAATTATTGTGAGTCATCTTCCAGAATACAAAAATATTTTTTATACAAACGTTAAATATGACATTTGGTTTTCATGGAAATTTAGAAAAACATAAATTGGTTTGTGGTTTCAACATACCTCTATCAGAAACAAATTTTAAAAAAGAATTAGACACAATTTTTTATATTGCTCATTTAAACCAATTTCCATTCAAAATTATTTTAAACATTGTTAATAAATTTAATGATTTACATAATTCAAAAAATCTAACAACATTAATTCCAATTAATGAAAAACCAAAAAATAAATACATTTCAATTCCTTTTATTTCTGAATTTATTAACATAATTAAAGATCTGAATAAATTAACTGATTATAAATTTGTCTTCAAAGCTCTTACCAATTGAGCAATTGGTATATTTTCTAAAAAAATTAAATATAAATAATAGTCCTGAATTAAGCGGCATATACCAACTACTATGCTCTTGTAACAAAATATATATTGGTAAAGCTAAAAGAAATTTTACAATTAGATTAAAAGAACATCTAAGATATCTTAATTAACCAGAAAAATATTCTACTTTCGCTAAACACATTATCCAAAACAAAGATAAATATTTAAATCATTTACTCATACATCCTTTTAAAATAACTAATTATAATAGACAAATTTTAGATAAATTAGAAATATCCTATATTTATTCATAATATTCAAAACATTATTTAAATTTTGTTTTGAAATTTTTATTTGTTTTACTAAATAGGTTCATGAAGATTTATTTTCAGAAAATACACTGATGAACTTTATATTTATGGTGGAACAATTTTATATTACATGTTCTTGTAAATTAACTGGTATTCAACACTTTTTTATTTAAGTATATTGTTACCTAGTAGTAGTAATAGTAGTGATAATAATAAACATAACAAGCACGTCAGACCGAAACTGCTTGCACATGACTTCACGCAGACATTTGTTCGCGGATTGTTTCTGGGTTTTAAATTGTTGCTTTTAAATATATATCTTCTGGTACCACTATTTCAATATACTGCTATGATAAAGTATTGTTAAATTTTGTTTTCAAATTTTATTATGAATTAATTTTTCAATCACGACAAACAAATTTTTCTTTTGTATCTCAGGGTTAAATTTTACCAGGAAAAAATTCTTTGGTCAGAAATAATAATTTACCTTTTCATTTTTTTAGAGCACATCACACCAAACACAAGAAAACCTAATTATCAACAAACAATTTTATTAATCTTTTTTTCCCTCTTTTTTTAAAAACCCCTCTCTTTTTTCACTTTTTCTTTCCTCTTTTTTTTTCTTTTTTTTCCCCCCCTTTCCCTTTTTTTTTCTTTTTCCTTTTTTTTTTTCAAACTCTGTAAGTATTCGCTAATTTTCTTTCTGTGTTTGCACATAAATTTAAAATACTTGTATTGTTATTTGTGTACTTGCTGAATTATCCTAGTTTATTTACTTGGAGCACTAAATTTTATTTTCGCGTCACATGGACTTATTAAAAAAAATTTTTTGTTTTATTTTTGTGACGTTATACACTGTTTTTTTTTTATTTAAATTTTTATCTTACTGAACGACGTTTTTTGCCGCGTCAGAATTTTAAGAGAGTGAGCGTCGATTTTTGCCTTCTATTTATAAAATTTTTAATTTTTCCTTTAAATTTTGTATTTAGGACATTCATTTTCATTTTCTTCAAAACTTTTGTGCCACAAATTCATTGGTCATAAAACCTTCACTATCATTAACCTCATTTTAAATTATTGTTTTTTTTAAATATTTTATTAATTTCACTAACTTGGGCTGTAATTTCAATTGAAACACGTTTATTAATAATTTTAACATTTGACACTGGGTTCAAACGCGCACATTATTGTTTTTTTCTTTTTAAATTTAATGGTTTTGCCGAATGAACAAAGTACTAATTGCTTAAATACTATTACTAATGCTACATTTCTTTAGGTTAACTAGCTGGATAACACTATTGGAGCTGCTGTATGATCTTTACTGATTGAAATTTACAAGATACACGGTCCAATTACATCAAATTCCTGACAGCTGCAATAATCCTTCCGAACTTTACCACACCACCTAAGAATACAGAATCTAAAGCTTATTTACAAATGGATAATTGTGGGACTGATTTAAATGGCCTTTTTGGACTTGGAGATGCGGAAAACATCGCAATACTATTCTAACTCTACATGTAAAAATATTTAATACCTCAATTTTTAGTGTATTCAGGATTTACAAATTTATATAAAATAATAGCTATACTTAATTTAGATTATCCGAGAAACAATTTCCTTGTGACATAAAAATCCTCCAGATTAATCACACGCAAAATATTTTATACAAAAGTATTATTCACATTTTTTTGGCAACGTGTACAACTTTGGAAAACTAATCGATGTAAAATTCTACATTTTATACATCCATGAACATTTGTTTAAAAGAAAAGTATTACCATTATTATTAATTCTTATAAAAGCTGTACGAATCGTTTAAAAAAATAATGCTAGCAAAAAAAATATTCAATGTGTATAAAATAACAATAACTTTTCTTATATCAATTCCAGAATATCGATAAATTATTTATAAACGTAACTCATACTCACAGGCATTCAAAAGCAAGGAAAACTAAAATTAACGAAAAAATAAACACAAATTGACAAATTCGGAAAAAATGTTATAAGGACACTTTATTTTCTAAACGAATAAAATATATAGCATTTACTCAAATATGTAACTGGAACAAACAACACAAATACATGTAGTAAAAGCGATTGGAATTTCCCTAGTCGACGTACATAAAATACAAAACAAAAACTCTTGTTTGAAGTAAGAACATAAAACTTTCTTTTATCTGAATTATTGCTATTGGCATTAAAATATAAAATTATCATTGAAGCTTCAAAATGTCCAGACTTTCACTGAAATATGAGAAATATTTTACTTTTTAAACCGTTAGGTTGAACTAAAATAATCATAAATCAATAAATTTGGGTAAATTATGTGCAGTAGTTTCATTAAATCATATGTCTTTCTAAATGAAATTTTATTTAAAAAAATAACTTTAATCAAAGAGTTTAGAAATCTTCATCAGGTACAAAAACATTCATCTTACATTCTTTTGCGATGCACATCAGATATTTTTCCCCATTGTTTATTTAGAGCATAAATGAATTTCTTCTAGCAAAAAGATAAATATTGTTATTATTTCACGTATTTTCATTGGGAATAATCAATATTGGGCACGTTGATACGTAATTCTGCATTAGATTGAAATTAAATCATGCCTTTCTAATATGTACCTACATCTTTGTAATAAAATAACTACACCTTACACTTAAGTAACATTTAACAAGAGCAAAATTAAATTATAAATAATTGTAAACAAACTTGTTTTTTTTTGTTGTAGTAAATGATCATTAAGCTTGCATTTTATATAAAATATATTGTAGTATTAGTGTTGTATTACAAACACAAACAATATTTCTTTGTTTCGTTTTGATAAAGTTACAGTATTCGTAAATTTTCTCATAATTAAACACACGCGACCTTATCATAAAATACAAAAAATTAATAGCCTCTACATTTGAGCTTTTGTAACTACCCGTAATTTTTGTTTAGCTTTATCAAGGCAATATTTATGTTTGTTTAGTGTTTCCATATAATTTATTTATTGAATAGTTTTTCAGTAAACTTAAATCCATAACTTAATACATAATTTAACAGATACCCTGATTAACAAGTTCATTATTGCGTGACCTATTCCGATTTTTTATTAATTATACGTTAATTAATTAGTTCCGAAACTTAACCAGTTTGTATTAGACTGCGTGTTTACTAATCGACTGGGTTTACCTATGCATTTCCATGTATAAGGATTAAATGTTTAATCAGTCAAGATTACCTTTACCCGCACATTATGCGGATAACAAACTTTAACTGTACCAAAATAAACACATCAAATTTTTCCAACAGTTATCAGGTATCAAAAATAAGTTAATTGTGCGTTTTGTTTAAATTTCATTAAAAAATCTGTGTATTTACTAGTTACCATAAGTTCCAAAGTAGAATTTAAATTAAACATTTTAAAATTTTGTTGTACCGTACTAGGCACAATTTTTGTTTTGAGGAGTTTTATAAATTACCATTACCTGGTTATACCGTTACCATTTGTAACGGTTGTTGTTTATAAAAAAAAAGCGACGGCTCTAGAGGAGCAACCTAAGAGAAAACCACAAAAGGAAATTCGGCTCGATGTAACGCACTAAGTTCGTGGAGGATAAAGTATTTATAATAGATAGAGCAGTAGCGTCCGGCTTTATCAGAAAGTAACGGAAGTCTCTAAAGAATTATAAAAATTAGACTGCTGTCTAACGAGGCGCCACCTGCTGGGTAAAAGAAAGAAATAGAACCGACCAACAGGAGATCAACAGGTTTTACTTAAAGCCTAATACGCTAGATCAACCACAAACCAAAGAGAAAGACAGACAATTCAATAAAACAACAAACAAATTTTAAAGTAACAGGAGAATTTGACAGAAATAGAGACTGTCGCATATACTTAAGTGCGTTAGCAGCAGCCTCGCTTAACAAGAAATAAGGCTCGCAATTAATGTGCCGGATTTCAAGTACGCTTTAGTTACATCCAAATTAAAGTTAACGTTCCAATTGAGGATTGGCTACTTAGAAGGCTCTGCGTACACATATTACTTATACACGGGGATTTAAACTAACTTAAACTCAGATTACCTCCCGCAAACCCAAACGGCCTTTTGTTTTCGCGTAAACCGCTCTAAGTAAAGCGCCCGAGCCCGTATTGAGCTGGTTAAAGAAAAGTTTGGTTGTGGAGTGTACACCGAATTAAAGTTTACTTAAATACTTGAGCTTCATACGCATTATCACTGAATAAGTTACTTAAATAATAAAACTTAGCTGTAATCTGTAGGATGCAGTTCGTACAATACAAGTTTCCTGCTAGCGACGATATCGACAGCTTGGAAAGTTAGGTAACCCCAGGATTCCTCTTAGGGGAGGTGTGCAAAGAAGAACAAAAAGTGATAGGCTTTCTTAATGAAATTATGTAGCATAACCAACCCCTGTAGACGTAGTATCCACTAGTTGTCTGCAGCTTAACTAATGCGAAACCGTGGTGAAGTCTATAATTGATATGGAAGTTTTATCAGCCACTCCAGTTATCCAAGTATAACACACAGCAAGAACATAAGATCACGCAATGTGCTAAAAGAATACGTAGCAATTAGAATTAATACAAACAAAAAAAGAAAAGAAAGCAAGGTTTACTCCCGGTGAATTTAGTCGGATTTAAACTTAACCACCAATTTGAATTGGAAATCTTGAATCACACATTAATAATTTTTGTATAAATTTCATCGTCAAGATGGACGCTAAAACAACCGTACGGAAAGAAAAGAAGATGTCCGCTGTTCGTCTAGAAATCTTAGCCCGATTTTATTTTCCACCAATAGAAAATTAGCAAAATGCGCGCCAAAACGACTTTCGTCGTAAAATATTACTCGCGACACACGTTTTAAGACGGCTCTTGAGATACACCCTACCTTCGAAAATAAAACCGTAACACATTAGAAAATTCATAGATTATTAAACAGCAACAGAAATTACCGTCTAAAAAAACGCAAACTTAATTGTAACCCAGAAATAATAGATACTTTTATTTAATGTTTAGAGTATTTATTTTCCTTCAATTAAGTTTATAGTTTAAAGTTTTTAACTTTCTAAGTATAGATGGGGTTGAAAATAACAGTCACAAATTACATAAAATGCCTACCTTTTGCCCAAAACTGTGAGGGTTTTAATATAATAGATACTTTTATTTGATGTTTTTATAATACATTGATTGCAAACAAACAGCTCTTGTAACTTTCGTTGCAAATTTGATAATTAAATTAAGGGCCAAAACGATATGCATCTGTTACATTTAAACAATTGTACCTATACACCACTAATATGTTTACTGGCTACAATTTTTATAATGTTTTTATACGCTTTAATTTATGTAAATAATCTTGAACATATGAATGTTAAGTATCTATTTAATTTGTAAAATTTTTAATTAACGTATTCTGGAAATTCTTTTTTTTATTTAAAGTCATCAAAGGAAAGGAACACCAACTGCAGCGTCTATTTAACCAACAGAAAAACACCAAAAACTGCACCAAAAACTTGACTCGGACACGTGTTTCAACAGCTAAGCTGTTATCATCAGAGATACCGATTTAAAGTCAGTTAAAATTTTTGAGCGCATTCAGTAGCGTTCGATATACCTGCTTTAATCCGGAGACTGCACTCTTTATCACTAATAACAGCAAAGAAAAAAATTAATAACTGTAACCTACGAACTAACACCGTTCACCCCCGATCACATGAAAACAACTTAAATTGATTAAAATAAACGTACGTTTGAATGGTTTAGACAATGTTATGCTTGAAATAATAACACAATTCTGGAATTCCATTGTCTATATTTTATTTTAATAGAATAAACACAACGTTTCAATTGCTATTGAATCTGCAATCGTCTTCAGGTGAATACTAACAAACTTAAAGACTACTGTAACTTATATATTAATACAAAGTTAGTGAAGGATCAAGTGTACAAAGTTAATGAAGGGGACGTTACCGTAAACTAAGATTAGATCAGGCGTCTAATTAAGGGTTTCCACACATTGTTAATCTCTACGGTGGGTTGACTAAAGACATTCTTGTTGTCTTTGATAAACGCTGCATTTCTTTAAATTTTAAGACGCACAAAATTTTTTTCCGGACGGCCAGAGACAATCACATCATACCCAAGGGCTTCCGTTTCAAGACCCCAATCCTGGGTGAAAGAGCACGCAAGATTTTTGGAAAGAGCTAGCCTGGCTCTGATTAGATCGCAAATCAACTATCATCCTTGGTAGATGGCCACACTAATCCAAGACGCTACACTGAAGTTCGAAGAAATAAAAGTAATCATCTTCGGAAGAAGATTTAGCACCGATACTGAAATATTGACACCGTCTGTGAAAAGATTCAAGGAACACAACAACTGGACTCACAACCAATAATCGGAAAGTACCGAAGAGAACCATTGTCAACATTTCCTCACATCCATTATCAATCACGGAGACTTCACTTTTGGAAAAAGGACTTAATTTTGCCGTTACTTGCAAAGAAGTTCCTATTCTCAACATTGTGAGTGCTGTGGAGACCGCAAAGTTAGAACCGGTACAAGCAGAGGAGTTCAAGTGGAAAGTCCGGAGTGTACTGGAAAAGAAAAGGAAAAACAAAGCAACATAACAAAACGGGAGATATCGGTCCTAAAGAACTACAGAAGAATAAATCCATCAAAATCCTGCCAGCTGACAAAAGGAAAAGCAACAGTAATCATGGATTCCCATACATACGACCAAAAAACAGACGAGATTCTACGACAAGGGAACTACCGACGGTTGAAGAAAGATCCCACTTCCAGCCTGGAAAGGAAGGTCTACCAGATATTAAAGAAATACGAAGAATACCTTCCTTCGAGAACAAGGACAACTCTTACGCCACACCACAGCAAACCATTTATATGAATTACCAAAATACATAAAGACAACATGCCGCTTCGACCAATAACTAGCTCTCGTTATGGACCCACATACCAATTAGCCAAGTTCTTACTTCCAATTCTACGACCACTTCAAGATGGCAGCCTATCGTTTGTGAAGGATTCCAGATATTTCGTAGAGATTCTTGAGTCTATAGAACTACAAAAACGAGATCGTTTTGTCAGTTTCGATATAGAAAGCCTGTACTCTAATGTTCCCGTTGAAGAATCTTTAGAAATTATTCAGAAAAAGTTGCTAGAGGACGAGGAATTACATAATAGAAATTTGTTACCGGCTTAAGGATAATGGAACTTCTACGACGGTCTTCCTATGGGTTCGTCTCTCTCACCAGTAATCGCCAACATCTACATGAACTGGTTCGAGGTCCAAGCACTGGAAAAAGCGAGATTTAAACCAAAATTATGGCTCAGATATGTAGACGATACGTTCATAATTTGGAACCATAGCGACCGTCAGCTAGACCTTTTTCTACACCACCTAAACAACATTAAGCCATCCATCAAATTCACCATGGAGAAAGAAAGGGAATACTCACTACCATTCTGGACGTCCTCGCAAAAGAAACAATGAGGATATTGTGACATCAGTTTACAGAAAACCAACTCATACCGGCCAATATCTGAATTACGACTCCAATCACAGTTGAACAACAAAGAAAGGGATTATTAAATCTTTAGTCGACAGAGCTCACAGACTATGTAATACAGAGGTAGGACTACAAGAAGAAATCAAGAACATCAGAAGAGACCTTAAACAAAATGGTTACCCGAAACGAGTGGTAGAAACTGCTCTCACAACTCTCTAAGAACCAACCAGCCATGACCGAAGAGAAACCCAAAACACTACTCAGCATTCCATATGTCAAAGGATTATCTGAGAAAATAAAACGGATAGGAAGAAATTATGACATTAACACGGTATTCAGATCATCAAGAACTATTGGTAGCATGATCTCCAAAACTAGACCAGACAACAGTCGTGACTCCAAGAATTGCATCTACGAAGTCCCATGTGAATGCGGCCAGTCATACGGGGGAAACTAAAAGACCCTTAGATATCAGGTTGAAGGAACATAAAACCCATACGCAGAGAGGAGAGACTTTGAAATCCGGCATTGCCCAACACTCCTGGAAAACATCACAAAATGAAATGGTCGGAGGCAAGAATTATACACCGAGAAGAGCACTGGTACAAGAGAAAATTTAAAGAAGCAGCGTTTATCGAAACAACAAGAATGTCTTTAGTCAACCCAGCGTAGAGATTAACAATGTGGAAACCCTTAATTAGACGCCTGACTAATCTTAGTTTACGGTAACGTCCCCTTCATTAACTTTGTACACTTGATCGCTTTACTAACTTTGTATTAGTATATAAGTTACAGTAGTCTTTAAGTTTGTTAGTATTCACTTGAAGACGATTGAAGATTTAATAGCAATTGAAACGTTGTGTTTATTCAATTAAACTAAAATATAGACAATGGAAGTCCAGAATAGTGTCATTATTTCATGATTAAAATAAAGTTTCGTGAAAAATAAGTTTGTTTTTAAAATTGTTATTATGAGTCCATTTTTTAAAAGAAAGAAATTGTAGTAACTATTTAAGATTAACCCTTCTTAATACGGTTAATGTCATTACAGGCTTAAAATTTTTGGATAAGCCACTCGGTAACACCAAATTTTTAATAAATGACATTCTTTTTATCCCAAAAAAATTTAAGATTACTTTATGTATCATTGGTTTTTCAGTTCGTGCAATTTCAAAAACCTAGAAAGTTACATAGTTTACTAACATTCAACATAAGTAAACTAAATAGTATTTCTCTAAAAACTTGACGTATAGAAAAAATAATTATTTTGGTTATATAATTTTTGTCTGCCATGAAAATACATAATTTTGGTTTTGTTTATCTATCACACTGTATTGCAACTTACGTAGGCAATTACAAGGCTTCTGCATTATGCCTGGTATTTGAACTAGAAAACAATATATCTATTCTTGATGTACATTATTTTGGTACGTAGAGCAAACGGACATAATACGTGTGAACTATGTTTTTAAAAGTACAGGAAAGTTTGTTATTATTATTAGAAACAGTGGTTTTGAACAATACGATAAAACCGCAAAATCGATATTAGAGTGTTATAATATCAGCAAATACAGAACCATCGACAAAAAGCTTAAGGCTATTAGAAGAATATGCAGTTTCAAGCAGTACATTCCTAATAAGTATATTCTCACGGTGTTTGCTCTTGTCGATGCAAAAACAGGAAAAATCTTCTTAATGATTAAAACTATACTTACGTCGGAACTGTTAGAAAAACCAGACGTAAACTTCCTGCAGAATTTGTCTATACAAAACCCCGACCTGTAAATTTGATCGTGTTTGGATTTAAAAAAGAAAACATTAAAATCGTTTTACATGATGTGATTTCAGCTTCCAACAGGCACCACAATGACCAAATCGACCCATCAGGTAAAACTCAATGTAAGCCAGAAATCATCACAATTGACAATTCTACGAGGGGGCGGAAGACACTGTCGATATGAACTACAACTACTCAACAGTGGCCAATAGTGATTTTTAATGCTTTTGTGAATGTACCAGTCATAAACTCCCAAATAATTTATGCTTCAAATATCCAATATAAGAATATTTTAAGACGTGAAAGTTAAACCGAATGTCTTCAATTAAAACTTAACCTTAAAACCAGTAGGTTGCAAAATAATTGAAAAACATAACGAATATGTATTTAATTCTAACGTCATACAAGTTTAATTACAAATACACTTAAGCTTAATGGCAATTTGAAGTATCATCAAAAAGTTATAATATTATTGGAATTACGGAGACTCTATTAACAAGTAATGTTTCTAACAACAGATGTAATATGTTAGGATACGATTTGATTTGCAAAGATAAGGATGTAATAGGCGGCCTAGGGATTGCGGTTTATATCGAATCTAGCCTTTAGTACTCTAGTTAAATGTGAATATCACTTATAACACTTTTGAATCAATCTGAATTGCTGTTAGTCTAAATACGCAAAACTTATTATTTGGTATAATATATAAGTCTCCAAATTCCAACAATATAGTATTTTTAGAGGAATTTGAGGAGTGTTTGTCCCTAGTAACAGTCGGTTATGACAAAGTTTTTGTGTGAGGGATTTTAATCTAAATGTGTCTAATGTAAAATGATAAAATTATTTCGCGATTTCTATCATTAATTGACAGCTTGGGTTTCACACAGGTTATCGAGAGTCCAACAAGAATTACAGCACAGTCGTCGACTACAATCGATTTAATCATTGTATCTAATGTGAACGAGATTCCCAATAATTTTGGGCCTTCTTATAGGAGTTGAGGAACAATAGGGTTGTCAATGATACACCATGTTCTTAATAGCCGACGTTTCATTGGCGTAATGGCCAATCTTTCTCAGGGAATCTCGTTCACATTGAATTTTTTTAAGAGCTTTAACTTTTATTTGTATCTAATGTACACTTGGTAGATAATGTGAATTTTGTTGATACTTATGAATTTACTGACCATGCCTTAGTTGACTGTTATCTTAAAATTAATACTGCTATAAAACCACAATATGATCATTTAAAATTTTGATATAAAACTGTTTAACGATCATATACTCAATGCTCAATGGTATCTTATTTATGAATGCCAGGATATTAATAATAAAATTGGCATTTTTACCAATATAATTACCGAATAATTTGACCTTCATGCACTCGAGGTAACCATGAAATTTTCAACGCAATATAAACCGTGGATTACTGATAATATTAAATGTATCTTCTCACTTAGAAACAAAGCCCTTAAAAAATTTAAAAAAACTAAGAATCCCTTGCACTGGAATTATTATAAGACCCTACGTAATTATGTTACAGGAGCAATTCGTCAAGAAAAGTGGGCCTACATTAATTATACTTTTCAAAACTCAAAAATTGTTAGAGAATTTTTAAATAAACTACGCACGTTAAAAGTTCATGATAAACAGAATCACTTTTTGCCGGACAATTTATCCGATGCCCACAAAATTAATGATTATTTTATTAAATCAGTTAAAAAACTCGTTGTCGATCCTGATCAAACATTAATTGACTTTTATAGTAGTAACTGGCGTAACATCTAATTTTTTTCTGTAGTAGTTATGGTGTCCTGAGTTCCATACTTGGACCGTTGCTTTACTTAATATAACTTTTGATTTTGACAGTCGCATTAAAATTGCTATAGTCATTTTTATGCAGATGATACGCAACTGTATTATTCTTTTGATCCTGCAATTATCACGCATGCAGAGAGCATAATTAACACCGACATAAAAAACATAGTCTTATTTGCTAAGCGCCATTCACTCATAATTAACCCAACTAAATCATCAGTAGTTTTCTTTGGATCTTATGAAAAATAGGAAACTTGTTGAAAATCTTGTAATTAATATTAACAATAATAAGATAAGAGTTGAAGAAGTCTTTTGCGACCTTGGTCTAATGATAGATAGCAAACTGAGATTTGAAGATCATATAAACAACGTTTTAAAAAAATCTTATGCTTCTTTAAAGTTTCTTTATTACAATAGAGATCTATTTAATATGAAAGCAAAGGAAACCTTATGCGAAACACTTGTGCTTTCTTTCTTTAATTTTTGTGACGTTGTATACGATACATGCATTGACACTACGGATGTCCGGAGGATTCAACTAGTACAGAACAGTTGTTTAAGATTTATATTTGGCGTTTGAAAGTTTCAGAGAATCTCTCATAAACTTAATGATATCGGTTGGTTAATCATGTCAAATCGAAGACTCCTACATTCAGCATGCATGTATCATCAAATCATTTGTAATAAAACTCCACCCTACTTGTATAACATAATCCGTTTTAGAACCGACATTCACAATATCAACTTAAGGTTTAGAAATGTAATTACCATTCTAGCACACAAAACAACTTTTTTAAACGATCCTTATAACAATGTTGCTAAGATATATAATTTATTGTCTGGTAAGCATTTGTCTCTTCCTTCTTTTAAAAAACAACTCAACGTACCCTGTTGTCAAGTTAAGTAAGTTCTCAACGTTTATGATAATATTTGGTCACTAAACTATGCAGTTCTTATATTTATAAGTTACTCTATTCTTTTGTATTTTTAGGGTTTAGGTGGAAGAACAGCTAATGGTCTTCCATTAAAGCTGAACCTCGCCCTAAGATTCGCGTATAAAACAATGTGTTATATATGACAAATAAAGATTTTTATTATTATTATTATTATTAAAATATAGTAACTAAATACAAAAAAAAAATTAAAAAAAAAAAAAAAAAAAAAAAAAAAAAAAAAAAAACAAAAAAAAAAAATGGCAAGACGACTTGATTCTTTAGCAGCTGAAATGATTTACGATAAAACTATTTGAATTTTTAGGCCTAAAACAATCAGGATCCGTAGATTCCACAACATACGTTAAAGAGTTAGGACACCATCTCGTTGATCCCACACTAACGGCAGAAACAAACCAGTCGAAATAACCTTCAATTTATTTTCAAAACCTGGATACGGTCTTTGTTCCACGTAATGCTACAAAATTATCACTCGAACAACCCTAAAAAAGTCCGTGCAAAATCATACAACGCGGATCGAAGACATTTAAACTTTGAATCACAGACTGCAAACAAACAGATCAATCAATCGCGTGATATCTGAACAGTGCAATACTAATATCAAATACATTTCCGACTGCGGCAGCTATTACAATTCAAACAACATGATGAACAAGAACTATAACGCACCACAAAATTCAAAATAAAATAAACCAATGGAATAATTTAAAGTTTATTCATATTACTTAATTTGCAACAATACTGGGTCGCACAACAACTTTATGCAAAGCAACAAACTCGTCGCGGTTTGTCAGCAAAAAATGTAATACACATAGGCTGTAGAAAATAAGCATAAGTAATAGGGTAATTATAACAATCATAGTACTTGATTAGTAACGTTTTATAACATACAAAAAAAAACAAACCAAAAAATGCCGAATAGTTATTTAAATATTTTACCGTTCAACTTTGCCTAATATTATTTTTAACAATTTTTTTTATGTATAGATAAATATTTTTTTATTACAATTTTTTATTTGATTGATATATTGGAGACCAACCAACCAAAATTTGTTTTAAAAAAATTATTTGATTATCAATATTTCGTGTATTAACTATACATTTCATCAGGATTCTAAAAAACCACAATTTTGATAACATAAATACACACAATTATTAAAGTCAGTCAGTACATAAATCAGTTTGTATATTATTAGTATTTTGATTAAGTGTATAATTGATGTTCGAAATATTAATATATAAACAATTTTTTTTAAATCATTTTTGGCTGGTTGGTCACCAATATATCAATCAAATTAAATAATTGTTTTTAACCAAAAACTATATATATATATATATAAGTGTAGCTTTTGAATATGTGATATTTCCTAACAGTTTGGCTATTATACAAGATATTAAAAGACAAAGGTTGTATATTATTACACACGTGTGGAAAAATGTTTTATACCTTATACACGTGTATCATGCTTTGGTATCGTTGGATTATTACATTTCTGGTTCACCTATTTTCTTCAATTTCCGCAAACAAATGGTAAAAATTGATAAATCTAGATTTTCAGATGAAGTTAATGTTTTTTAGCTGTTTCTCAAGGATCTCACCTTGGTCAATTTTTATCTTTTATGATTTGAATGCCATTGGATATAAGATAACGCATTCCAAAAGTTCAATGTTTAATGAGTTTAATATTTCTAAATGTGCAATTGTCAGGTTTTGCCATAAACAATCTTTTTACACTTTACAAGTAGAATATTAGAGACAAACCCCTTCAAAGTCCTGCTGAAATAAAATCAACAGTTGTGACTACAAGGCATCATAGCCTTGTTAAATATTACTACTCCACTAAGAATCATAAATCTTATCATGATGGGTTCTATCGGACTGAGTATGGTCGTCAACGGTGTGTATCTAACAGACTTGCTTCATTGTTAAATTTAGTACTGTTCGTCGATCTCCACCGTTTTTTTAGCAGTTCGCTTTCTATCTAATATCACTGCTAAAATCTACTTCACTATTTATAATTAAAATGTTATTATTATTTACTTTATTTTATTTTCTATGCTTACCTCGTTTTAAGATACATTTAATTTTTGTTTTGTTTGGAAGACTGCAATGTTTGATCTATTTTGAGTGTTATTGCTAAATGCTGTTATTGTTGATGATCTAACATTGACTTACTCCATTTCTTTAGATGACTTAACAAAGACCACAAAGAACGGCTAAAATGTCGACAACAGACAGTACAGGGGTTATCAGTAAAATAAAATCTTGTGAAAAGGAAAAAAATTGGAAGAAGTTTAATTTCTAATAAAATTTAATATATTATATTGTAATTATATTATATTTAAACTATATTCCTCAAAGGCTATTTTATTATGCATCAGCGACTTTCAGTTGTTGGAATAAGAACTTTGTCAATTATGCTAATCAGTTCAGTTCTATAAGATTACAACAAAAATTAAAGAGTTAATAAAAATCTTCCTCACATAAAAAATTTATTGCATTATAGTAATCGTTAAGGGTTTATTGTGGGCAATAAAGATTACAGTCACACACAAAGTCGCATACTTATTTAATGGAGATATTCTACAATGTATCATTTGTATAATAAACGCAATTCTGTATCTCTTTTATTTTCAGAGAAACTAACATATTAAGTCATAAACGGTAAGTCGTTACAAACATTTCAATTTTATTTAAAAGCGACCGTTGAATGAAATTGTCACAAATATATAATTTATTAAAAATTAAAAGGGAACCTTTTTCCAGATCAAGAATTAGGTTACATTTCTGATTCACTTCCTTTTGATATTTTGAGTTTGAAATGTTTTTGCAAACGTAAAGAACAACTAATTGATTGTTTCCCACCGACAAATCGTTGCGAATTAATTTAAGCCTCAAATATTTCAATTTGAGATTAAAAGGAGATATAATCGAAGCGATGCTTGTTGTGACGAATAAAACGTACTTCAATTATTATTTGGAAAATACTTAGGTGGTGAACATTATTTGAAATACGAGTTTTAATTTTAATAGAGCGTGTTCAGTAAAGCCCAATCAAATTACAAAAAAATTGTGTTAAAAGTTTTTGTGTGACGACGTTTTGTTTACTAACATACACAAAATTTTTCTGAATCATAAGCATCAGCAGATTTGATGTTTTGTGGTCGTTGGAAAATAAATAAACACTAAAATGGATAATTATTTGCTAATAGATAAAAAGAAGAATTCTTAATCAACCAGTAACAATAAGAAGAGTTTACAATTTTATTTATTTATTTATTGATTAATTTATGTCGTGGTTAGACTAATTTATTATTGTTAAATATAGAAAGTCTGCATTAAACAACGACTCCCTAGTCTTTTCTCTTTTTTTATATTGAGACCATTTAAACTCCACTCATTTTTATCAAAACCAGCAATATTATAACGTAAATAGTAACTATTAAACAAGGAAAGAACGCAAAATACTTAAAAACTCACCCCTTATTATATTTTTTGAAATAGATTTGCTTTCAAGCCCTGTCCAAGTTAATCTTCGAGAACACCTTATAATTATGGAGTATGAAAATAATTACAATTGTAATTGTAATTGTAATTTATTCACTCAACAGCCAACGCCCAATTACAGAGGAATATAACTCATTGTAAAATTATTAGGTAATAAGTACACATATATACAAAATAAAAACAAACAGAAAAAGCAGCGAATGAAATATAAAATAATAACTAAACGTAGATGGTATAACTTAAATAAAATAAAACCTCAATTGGTTAATAAATGTTTTTGAACACATTCATCACAATTAGCCTTGAAAGCTTTTAAATCGGAAATAAAAACATCAAAGTTATACTGAAATTATTTATAAGTTTGAAACATTCTATACCTAAGCGAATTGCTACAATGATTTGTTGAAGGTGTTGGATATGTTTCTTGAAGCTATTCTAGGTACGTGATAATTCACCTGATTAATTAAACATATATCATCAACATAATTATGAATCAGTTTAAATAAATAACAAACGGAAATTATTTTATGTTTATTTTGAATTGAGATAAAATTAAATTCATGTAACGCTAAAATCACAATACTTACTATATTTAAAAAAGTAACATTATTTTAAATCTTCTTCTGAACACGTTCTAAGTTGTAAACATATTTATTATACAAAGGTGACCATACAACAGAGCAGTAATTAATCTTGCTAATTATAAAAGAATTGTATAAAATTAATAACGTTGACAAATTAACGAACATTTTATTGTTACGTATAATAAAACCTAACATTTTGTAGCCATCATTTGCAAATAACATAATATGATTGTTGAACGTGTCTTATGTAGAAAAATACTCCAAGATCTTTAAACTCTGTAACTTTATTTAACAATTTATTCGATATACTATAATTAAAATGTTTAGGTGTATTACCTGCGTGAATATAGCACGACACAACATTTATTAATATTATCTGTAAGGTAATTCTTCAAGCACCAAACTGCAAATACGTCTATATCTATCAGCAGTTGAGGACTGTTATGCATATGAATATAAATTTTTACATTATCTGTATATACTAGTACCGGAGATGTAAGATTAGAACTGATTTCATTAATAAATAACAGAAAAAGGAGCGGACCAAGTGTGGATCCTTGAGGTACACCACTAGTTGCAAAGTAGATGTCAGAGCTACATCCATAACAAAGAACAGTTTGAGATCGACGGTATAAGTGAGAAGAAACAATTCTAACAATGTTATTATTTAGTCTATAATCACATAGTTTATTCAAAAGCGTCTCATTTCTCAAACTATCAAAAACTTTAGTAAGGTCAATATAAATTACATCAGTCTGAATACAAGCATCTAAATTTTTGGATATGTATTGGGTTATATTGCATAAGTTAGATTCAGTTGATCTGCCCTTGACAAATCCATGCTGATAATTGATATCTTGCTCTTTACTAACGAATAATATATTCAAACACTTTTGAAAAATTGCTTATTATAAAGATAAATCTATAGTTGTCAATTGAATCTTTATCTCCATTTTTAAAGATTGGACTAAACTTGACTTGCTTCCAAGCATCCGGAAAATAATCTGATTTAAGGGAAATATTGAATATATGAGTTAGAGATTTACTAAAGGTGCTACAACAGTCTTTCAATACAAACGCTGGGACTTGGTCAAACCCCATCGTAAGTTTAGTCTTTAGTTTTTTTAAGTGTTTTATAACAGTTTTTTCATTTATTTTGTAATCACCAAAGTGATTTCTAAATTTATTATCTACATTAATATTATTATTAAAGGACATTACAACACTGCTAAACTACGACTTAAATGCATTAACAATACCTGTTGGTGTAGAGAATATTTTATTTTTGTGGTTCATAACGCCAGGAATACGTGTGGAATTTTTTGTTTTATTTATAAAAGACCAAAATCATTTTGGATTATCAACAATATCATGTTCAGCATCCTGTATATATTTTGTTTTTGCGGTTGTGATTGCAACCTTAAAGTCAGCTCTGGCGAAAGCAAAGTTATTTTCATCACAATTAAGTAAAGTTGTTTATATTTCTTCCTAAGGCTCTCCTAATACTAAATCTTTTTTAAAATTGCAGAATTAAACAGAGAGGGTTAGAATTGGAAAAATTTTTTATCTTTCTTAATTTAGGCACATAATGGTTAAATAAGGGATATATGTTATCATATAATATTTGACAAGTCTTGTTACTATAGGTTTCTAATCCTATATTAATCCTAAATATAAACTTAGTAAATCAGCTCTTTTAAAATTAAATGAAGGTTCAGACTTTGTATGTATAAAGTTGGGTATTAAATCTTCAATTGATAGTTTCAGGTTTAATGCTGGGTGGTATTCATCTTCTTGTACCATAGGATCCAAACAACGACGAACGATACAGTTTAAATCTTAAAATTTAATGACAAAATCTAATAGACGATTCCTCAAGTTTGATGCAGAATTGATCTGTTGCAAGCTACAGAAATCCAAAAAATTGTTTAGTAGGTTAGTAGTATTACTAACATTTATTAAATTAAGACTGTCGACATAGTCAGAAATATTAAAATTGCCAACGATACGTAAAATTAACTTCAAAATTAAAGTGCTCTTTTAAAGTTTCAAATAACTTGTCATAAGCATCATTAGGTGTGGGTAGGTATAGGCATACAATTATTAAAACAAATTTTATGAAACTTATTTCAATTGCAATAATTTCAATATTAGTATTTGGAATAATTAATTGATAGTACAAAGATTAAAGTTATTGCATGCACCCTCTTTAAGTTTACGATCACAACGATATATGATGAAGCTTTCAGGAAATATTCCATTGTTGAATACACCATCATGAAGCCAGGATTTACTTATAAGATATACGAGGATGTATTGATATCTAGTTAGCCTAGACCAGTTCCTTGCATAAACAAAATATTTCGTTACCATAGCAACAAACAATAACTTATTAGAAGTGTCAGTGTAAAGTTTGACGTCAAAAAAGTAAACCAGAGTCACGCAATAAATTAAATGAAAAAAGATGTCCATCGAAATTGTGAAAATTGAAAAATTGGAGTATCGAGCCATCATCAAGTACCTGTATTTAAAAGGGTTAAGAGGTAAGCAGATTTACGAAGATATGCTTATACCATTGGTGATCAATGTCCTTCGTATGCGACCGTCAAAATTGGAATGCAAGCTTCTAAAAGAGGTAAATTTTCCATTGAAGATGATGACCGATCGAGAAGGCCAGTTTCTGTGTCAGTCCCCGAAAATATCGATGCAGTTCATGACATGATTTTATCAGACCGTCGAATTGGGCTAAAACGGATATCTGAAGCACTGAATATTTCATACAAACGCGTTCATCATATGGTTCACGTCAATTTGGACATGAGAAAAATTGTTGCAAAATGGATCCCCAAATGTTTGAATGTTGACCAAAAGCGTGCAAGGGTAGAAGCATCGCGTTCAATTTGTGCTCGATTTGAAAACGATGTAGACTTCTTAAACCGAATTGTTACTATGGATGAGACTTGGGTACATTTCTACGATCCAGAAACAAAGCAACAATCGATGGAATGGCGACACTCTGGTTCTCCAAGACCTAAGAAGTTTCGTGTCCAAAATCTGCTGGAAAAGTTCTTGCTTCAGTTTTTTGGGATTGCCATGGAGTAATCATGATTGATTTTTGGATAAGGGTAGAACAATAACTGGAGATTACTATTCGACATTACTGACCACTCTACGGCAAAATATTAAAGAGAAAAGACGCGGAAAGCTCATCCAAAGGTGTTTTGTTTTTGCAGGACAACGCCCCTGCACACAAATCTCATGTTGCCATGCAAAAATTCGTGATTTAGGGTTTGAATTACTAGAACACCCCTTTATTCACCCGATTTGGCTCCGTCCGACTATCACCTCTTTCCTCAACTGAAAAAAAGTTTAAAAGGTCGTACATTTTCTTCGAACAAGGAGGTAATAGAAGCTGTGGAGGTCTGGTTTGCAGAACAAAAAGAAACATTTTTTTTGAAAGGTCTAAAAACGTTGCAGGTTTGCTGTAATAA
The DNA here is from genome assembly GCA_030710515.1 of Abscondita cerata. Taxonomy (NCBI): domain Eukaryota; kingdom Metazoa; phylum Arthropoda; class Insecta; order Coleoptera; family Lampyridae; genus Abscondita; species Abscondita cerata. The sequence continues at coordinate 37,676 of JALBCR010000120.1, read as the reverse complement.
ATGTATCCAATTAAGAGGAGAATATGTTGAGTAATAAAATATTTTGACATTGAAATTTTGTTTGGTTCTATAGTAGGCTAAGAATTTTTCAATATATCCTCGTATATCATAATTTGTTGATGAAACATTATTATAAAATTCTTGGAGTTTGGTGTTCAATCCTCTAACATTTTGATAATAAATTGAGTAGGAAAGGTGTTGAGCTGAAATTAGTTTTTTTCAGTCACTTTAGATGATTTAGTCAATACTTTAGGACAGTTATTGATATATTTTATGACAAAATTAACTTCTTCTTTTGCTTTCCTGAACTCAAGTTCCTTAAGAGCTAGTTTCAATTTTTGGCTCTGCATAATAGTGCAACCTGCTTCAGTGCAACTCGAGTAGCATCAGTAGCATTGTGAAACATAATTTTTATGGGTCTAGGTTTACTAGATCTTTTACCAATTCTAAATAACTTCCGCATTTTAATGGAGCCGACTAAAGGACAAATTAAAAATTCAATTATATTCACGTCATCGGTAGCCTTTATCTATTGTCAAAATATTTGTAAAAAAATTTAAAATCATTAACATTAGCAAAACCTAAATAATAATATCTTCAATAAACACATATCGTATAGAAGAATGTTTGATAGAAAAAGAACAATAAAAAAGTAAATATTTTAAGTGCTTATTGTTTTGGTGGTGATAAAAATGTAACTTTTGAAAATTCTGAAAAATCAAATTTCTTCAATCACAAACAGAAATTGTTCTTTGTGCAATAAGGTATATAAAATGTATTCAAGATTCGCATTCCTACAAGCGGATTTGTTGATAAGAATTTGGAAAATAATATTAAATTTAAATATTTCAATTTTAATTTTAATACAAAATCAACATTTTTTTTTGAGGTTTTGAGGTCTTGAAGTGTGCAATAATTTTATTAAAGATTACTAATTCAGAAAAACACCTGTGTTAAAAAATTTACCGCTTTGAAAATTCAGTCTCTATTTGCTAGTGAATACGATGAAAAAACATGAATATGTTTATTGTCAATTTGATGATTGTCGTAAAGAAATACCAATAAAGGTAACCGATCAGCGAGTATTTCTAGAATATTTTGAACAAAATCTATTCCTGTCTGTTTATTAATAGTATGAATAATTATCTAGAAGAAAATTATTGACATTATTCTAAACAATTTAGTGTTTATACGAATTTTAGCTTTTAATCATTAATGTAAATATAACAATATTATTTATGTAAGTTATAGCATTATTGATGACAGTGGGAGCTTAATATAATGTATGTTCCAAGCAATACTAATAATGATTGTCTAAAATTATAAGGTTTTTGAAGTTACAAATTATTTTAACTTATTTAAGCTTTTGCTAGTATTATGAAATCAGTTGTATAACTTCGGCAACACAAAAAGAAAGAGAAAATATTATTTCCACACACGTTAGGAAACATTCTAGTTTTTATAATTCAAGCTAATGTGTTAAAGTTTTTCAACCTGTAGTCAGAAAAATTATATTTTTAATGTAAAAAAATTTCAGCTTACGTGCATGTGTGATGGATGATCCGAGAAATTGAAGAACTGCTGTAACGAGTATAAAGTAAAATGATGAGCTGATCGGGTAACACAGTTCCATTTTTTTTATAATCGCACAATTATTTACTTTCTACAAACTTCAGTCACTTAGTTTTAAAGTTAAGTGTGTTCAAAATGTTCGTAACTATTCTGCTCGAGTAATATTTTAAAGCCAATCCCATTTTAATGTCTTTACTTTTTTTATTCTCCTAAAAAAAAGTAACATCAATTAGTTCTTTTAGATAAGAGCGCATTCATTAAATTTTATTTTGCTGGTAAACGTAGAATTTTTTAAAGGTCGGAAAAACGTCATTTTTTTCTAACAATTCCATTTAAAAGAGAAAAGCTTTAGCAAAGAATGTATTCGAAATACGTTGGTAATATAAAGGGCGACACAAAAGTGTTGGTATCAATTGAAGTGCCAGAAAACGAGAAATGTAGCTGACAGATAAAAATTACCATTTTCTTGTGTAGCGCGTTTAAAAGAACTGATTTTTCGTAATGCTTCAGAAGTAATAGCTATTTGATTTCTAAATTATTCAAAATTAAGCTTCAGTAAATTGTGTAAATTTTAATGTGATTCGTTTATTACAATAATATCTATGGTTTATTTCAGAATCTTTCATTAAAGTTTTAAGTACGTTCTACGTAATGGATACCTGAGTTGATTTATCGATTTAATTTTAGATTTATCTTTGTTACCAGTCTCGGATGCTGAGAAGGCTATAAAATCTGTATTTTCATCTAATTTTGTTGAAATATGAAAATTTTTTATTGAATTGGACAATTAAAATAGTAAAAACGTCAAATTCAATATTCCTTCGTTTCATTTACTATTGATTTTTATTACAAGTAATAGACGCCTAGTAGAAAAGATTTTTGTAGTGTTACTTAGCGTAATTTGTCAAGGGATTTCAGCAATTCTGTTCAACTAAATTTTTAAGTAGTATTAATACTAATAATTCAATGATGATTGTATCAGATACATTAGCTATTTATTATTAAACTAAAAAATTTTTGTTAAATTAGTGTAAAAACCGTAAAATTTTTCTAGTATATTTAATCTTATAAAACGTATAACTTAAAGAAACGACAAGATCTATGTTCATGCTTATTTATATTTTCCGTTTCCTTAAACCCCTCAACTTGCGAATTTCAATGACTCGGAAGCTTACACAAAATGCATGGTGCGATTGCCACTTTCTTAAACCATCTTTTTAAATGAAAAAAAAACTTTTCCATTTATTCTAATAAAGTGCAAAAAAAATTAATTAAAGTAAATATTCGGTTCAGGCAGGCATGTGCTAAAATGTGAAAACGAAATTTTGTTAAAATCACATTTTTTTTAAATCACCTATAAAAATTTTTATGTAACAACTAAACTACTCGTTTCCCCTTTAATTCTTCATTGGTAAATACATAAAACTAGGTACGCGTCGCGACGTTAAAACCCGCACTGAAATCTTTCTGTGCGAGCTTTGTGAGGGTTTCAATGCTCATGCGCTTCTATAGTACTGCATTTTGAGGAAATGATAAAATTTGCAGGAATGTGGAACCCGGTACGAAACCAAATAATTTATCTATTTCGTAAACGCCTTCTGCTTGAGTATACGGAAACCACTAGAAACTCTATTACTTCTTGATGGTTTGTTGCTCGTTTCTTATTGAAATTTTATTTATTACATCATCAATTTTTATTACGAAAATTAATTAATTTGTAAACTGGATGCTCATCTTTTTTTAAAAACTATATGTTTCTGTATTTTTGTTTTTAAAATATAAATGTATAGAAGTACATAATTTTCGAGAATGCATTATTACAATTTTAGAGCATAATTAATACTAATAAACAATTTTAATAAAATAAGACATTTAAAGATGCAATACCCTTAAATATATTTTATTAAGTTTTTAATCTCTTTCTATTTATTTTCAAGATTAAAATAAAAAAAAATTTATTATCATATGTCGTTCTAAAATCTTTGCAGTTGTTACAACAAAGTAATTTTGTTCCTTCTAATTTCAAACTAATATTTGCTTTGTAAAGGTATTTAACACAAAAAGACGTGAAATTTGAAGGGTGCACAGAATCTTTTGTAAGTAAAACCTTTCTAGATTGATCTTAGAAATAGCAAAAACTAATTACATAAACTTTGAATATCATATATTACATTCTAAATAATGAGGTATATTTATATTTTTATGTAAATTAATTGAAGTAGAATAGTAATTATATAGTTCGGTTTGCAAGCACAAACTGTTAACATTTTTCGAACGTGACAGCATCTCCTTGTCAACGGTATCTTATGCCTCTTTTTCTTGTTTGAGCACCCAACTTAAATTCTAATATGAACTGTTGACATCTTCTAAACACAAAATTTGTGCTAAACTGAAAACACGATTAGTAGGAAATATTGAAGCTCAGAAAAATAAAAAGCATGTATTTACTTTTAAGATAACAAAAAAGTTCTTCAAAAAAAAATATTAAGCCCATTGTGTCAACATAGAAACATACTGCGACAAAAATTTGCTCAAGATAAATTGTGATAAAACCAAGATCAACGTAGATCAAACGTAAACTTTAAATACAAAAATAAAGAAATAAAAATCATCAGTAACTTTTGTTGCCTTGAAGTGGTATTTTTTCATTAGGTAAATACAAAGTAGTCACAAATTCACAATTCTTCGACAATGCAGTTGTTCGAAACAAAATTTTTCGAAAATTCAATTCTTTGACATTACAATTTATCGACAAGAAAATGTTTTGAACTAATAATGTACCTATACCGACTTCCAGAAGAATTGCAACACCTAGAAGTTGTCAAACGATTACAATGAAATTTTCATTAAACGTCTATTTTTATTAAACAAAGTGATGATTAAAATTTGAATAAAATCTAGCCAGTAGTTTTTGTTTTTAGTAGTAACAATAAATTTGAAGTATTAGACCATTTAGTAACTGTCAAGTTTGCCAATTGTTGTTTCTTCACAATTTCATTCTGAACTTAAAAACAATGCCGAGAGTACGTCAACATCAATATTTTGTCCAATTAAGTGATTTTGAACGTGGCCGTATTATTGGTATGAGAGAGGCCGGACTTTCGCTAAGAGAAATTGCTTGTCGTGTAAAACGATATGTTTCATCAGTATTGAGATGTTGGTCCAAATGGTCCGAGGAAGGGGTTCAACATCGTCGCCGTGGATCTGGACGTCCTCGAAGAACTACAGATCGCGAAGAACGTCGCTTAAGAGTTTTGGCCACAAGAGATAGATTTTCAGCAACTCGATCAATTGCAAATGATTGGATGAGAGGTAAAGGACTTAAGATGTCAATGTCATCTGTTTATCGCCGGATAAGATCTTATGGGTTGCGTTGATATCGTCCATTTTTATGTCTTCCTCTTACACCACTTCACCATCTACGCAGACTAGAGTGAAGCAACGAAATGGTTAATTGGGTGCAAGAATGGCATCAAATTGTGTTTAGTGAAAAGCCTTGATTTTGCTTGTGGCCCCACGATGGTCGTAGGAGGGTCAGACGGATGCGTGGAGAACGTAAAAATCCAACATTTTTTGTAGAATGCAACACAGCCCTCACTCAAGGAGTTATGATATGGGGTGCAATATGTTATGATAGCAGATCACCCTTGGTCTTTATTGACGACAACCTTAACGCAGCTGGTTACATTGCTAATGTGCTACAACCAGTTGGCCTTCCATATCTTTAGGGGTTGCAAAATCTCATTTAATAATGCGCGCCCTCATACGGCAAGGGCTACAACACGGTATTTGGAAGAATCTAATATTGTCGTCCTCCCATGGCCTGCTCGGTCGCCTGATTTGTCGCCAATTAAACATGTATGGGATATGATTGTTAGGCGACTGGGTAATTTACCGCACTCTGCAGATAATTTACACGATCTTCAGCAACGGATTCAAGAAGCTTGGGATGATATACCACAAGCAGCTATAGATCACTTGATTGATAGCATGCCAAGTCGTTTAGATGAGTGCATTACAAATAGTGGCGGAACAACTCATTATTGAAAAAAACCTTTTAAGCTTTTGTTCTTTTGTTTTTAAATTTTAATCATCAGTTTGTTTAATGAAAATAGACGTTTTCGGAAAATTTCATTAAAATCGTTCAACAACTTCTAGGTGTTGCAATTTTTTTGGAAGTCAGTATATATACAGTCATTGAAGTTTTTAAAGTAGGTATGTCAACACTTCGGAGAATTTCCTTCATAAAATTTGAGCTAATGACAAAATTTTTATGGAAGAATTAAGCACTAATTGTCGATAATTTAGTGTCTCTCTCAAATTATCGTTGCCAAAAATAAAAAATTCAATAATTTAATAACTAATTTTTAATTTTTTTTGGTCAAGACAGCATATTTTTAGTGAGGTTCCCACTTGATTCATTTGAATTTGGGAAATTCTCTAATAAAATATGTTTTGTGATCGTAACGTATGCAAGATAATTTAGAGTAAATGCCTCGTACCTGATCCACAATAATTCCCCTTGGGCACAGTTAAACATTTACCCAAAATTATCGGTAACATTACGATCACTTAACATAAGACAATTTATTTATAATAATTACTCCACATCTCACACCGGTCTCATTTTTATGAAACTTTGTACATAGCCCTTATTTAGAAATTCGTAGAACTGATTAAATTTTAGGCATATTCTATGTTGCCAAAAGGGCCGTTAACCTAAATATTTAGAAAAATATTTATTCTACATATTTTTGTTTCAAATAAAAGTTGTTTATAATTTATTTATATACGATTAATTAAACTTTTTTTTGATTTGGTAAGTAATTATTGAGATATAACAGTTACGTGATAATAATTGTTGTAACAATATATCCACCAATATCAATTTTACAAAAAAAAGTTAAGGAACAAAAGTTTTTGGAAATTCTATTGTCCATAGCTTTTGTTTAAACAATTCTTTTGTTAAACGCAATTTTATTTTTGCTTAATTAGGCGATGTGGAGTTCTGCGGTAAACACTTGTTATAAATATAAATTAGTATCTTATGCAATGAATTTTTAACGATGGCTATTAATAGATAATACATGCAAATTGTATACACGACAGCACTAACATTCAATAAAACACACTATTTATAATAGAATTTAGTAGATGCTGACAAGTACGAATTGTTAAAATTAAAATGTTTTTATTGTTCTTCTAAATTTGTTTTTAATCCAAAGTAACATTTAATGTTTGTAGAATGACGCATTCATATTGGTTATTAATTCGTAACCTAATGAAAATTTGTAACATTGTGAATTTCATTTTAATACAGATTTTATTCTTTTAATTAATGTATGTATACAGGGTGATTTATAACTATTGGGACATAGGCTATGGGCGGGTTATTTAGGCTAAAATATGACTATAGGACCCAATATTCCTTAACAAAATATTGCTGTGGCAAAAGATACAGAGCGTTACATTATATATTTTTTTTCATTTTTTGTTAATAATTTTACTGTAAATTTATCAATTCTTATCAAAATTTGCATAGAGACCATAACTTTAGACCAAGAACATTATGTTATGTGCTATTTTACAATTTGTTGTAGGGGGCGCCACGTGAATGATTCCTGATGATGAAATCGACTGGTAACTTTTTTTGAGAAAACTTTTTAGTGATTTTGATTAGAGAATATCACGTAAACATCATTTCTACATAATATTGGTACTTCTGTTTAAATACGATAATTTCATCCGTTTCCGAGAAAAAGCAATTGAACAATTTGTAGTGTCAGAAGGGGATTTCAAATATTACTTCATTTATTAAGGGTACGTTTTAGACTGTCAGATAATTATGCTTTTCTGCCGCCCTAAGGCTTTAGGGCGGGTTATTTAGACCAAAATATGACCATAAAACACAATATGCCTTAATAAAATATTGCCGTGGAAAAAGATACAAGGCGTTAGATAAAAAATTGTTTTCTTCATTTTTTGTTAATAATTTCACTGTAATTTTATCGATTCTTATCCAAATCTACAGAGAAGCATAATTATCTGACAGTCCAAAACGTACCCTTAATAAATAAAGTAATACTTGAAATCCCCTTCTGACACTACGAACTGTTCAACTGCGTTTTTCTCGAAAACAAATGAAATTATCGTATTTAAACAGGGGTACCAATATTGTGTAGAAATGATGTTTACCTCATATTCTCTAATCAAAATCACTAAATAATTTTCTCAAAAAAAGTTACCAGTCTATTTCATCATCAGGAATCATTCACGTAGCGCCCCCTACAACAAATTGGAAAATAGTACATAAACAATGTTTTTGGTCTAAAGTTATGCCTCTGCCAATTTCGATAAGAATTGATGAATTTACAGTGAAATTATTAACAAAAAATGAAAAAAACTTTAATATAACACTCTGTATCTTTTTCCACAGCAAAATTTTATTATGGATTATTGGGTCCTATGGTCATATTTTAGCCTAAATAACCCGCCCTTAGCCTATGTCTCAACAGTTATGAATCACCCTGTATAAACCACAAAAAATGTTGAGAAGGTACATGATACGTAACAGTAATACTAGTTCAACGTTAAATATAAAGTAAAATAAAAACAATAAAAAATAAATTCAAACGCTTATAGGTTCTTAAAACATATTATTTATACTTAAAATTATTAAAAGTAAATTATCTGAAGCATTGGCATACTTTAAAAACTTCAGGTACTCTATATACATTCTTCGAAAAATTTTTATATCGAAGAATTGCTGTCGAAGAATTTTCATTAGAAGAAATTCTGTCGAGTAATTTTCACCGATCCTAGTCGCACAGGACAGAATCAAAGACCAAGTATAATAGGGTTTTTTCCAGAAAAAAAATCTGTTTTTTTGCCACCTAGCTAAAGAAGAACTAACTACAAAAATCGCAAAAATCCCTAAAGCTTTAGCACTTATTTTAGTTTTTCGCTTATAACTGAGGAATAAGTGTACTTTTTGCTGTTGACTATTTTATACAAAAAGGTAAATTTTTTTTAAATTTCCATGTTATGATTTATTTCCAAAGTTGTTTGAAAGAGCAGCTAGAGTGAACCCAAAAATGGCCATTTTTGTAAAAAATGCTGAAACTAACATTTTTAAAGCTTCACACAATCTTTATCACTTGGTGTCATAATCTCTGAGCAGTCTGCGCTGTACAACACTTGTTCAACGTCACCTTGAAAATTGTGTTTTTTGATCAAAAGTCTATCGAAACCTACATTAGGGTATTATATTTAACTCATCAATGTTTTGACCAAGGACTACAGCGACTAGTACAACTAACTTCTTTCTCCACTTTTCAATATCACCTTTCTGCTTAGTCATCACTACGGTATCTGTAAAAGCTTTAAGAGATTTTGGAATCAGATCTGCAAATCCACCTAATTTGCTAGAGGGTGTCGTCTAAATCTTGCATTTTCAACAATGATGGCAGCTGCAGTTTGAACAATTCTTATTCTTTTTTGACATATGTCAACCTCTCTTCATACCAATGTAAAAAGCTTGTGCCCTATAGCTTTGAAATACACAATATAGGAAATAGTCGCTGTTACTAATACATCATCGTCAATGAATCGTGCTTTTTCTGTTTTTTTGTGAGGACAAATGTCATCTTTAATGTGATTTACCAATTTGTTAATTGTAAATTGACATTCCTCACTGTTTTCAAGCAACGTGAAAACTGTTTGCATCGTATTGTCCACATCATCTCTAGGTCTACCACAACATGTTTGCTAATGTAATTTTGATTCGTAAAGAAATTTCCTGCATGGTCATATTGTTTTTATTTCTCACTAATACATAATTACAGTGAATCAAAATTTTATCCTTCGAGTACAAAGTTGATATTGCGGCTCTACCGAACTTTCACAATAGTAACCCGAGTCCCATTTTTAAGGGCGCTCTAAAGTAACTAATATAAAGTGTAAAAAATTTGAGGTTTTTCGTGTGATTTTTCAAGTTAGCTCACCTCTAACAAGCTGGCAAAGTTAAAAATCGGATTCAGCGACACAAAAAAAAATACAGATAAATTTGTCGACAAAAAAACATCCGAATTATTTTCCTGGAAACGTCAAATTTAGATTTCATATGCTTGGAAAACGCATGCTTTTATGTTTAAGTACGAACTCAAATCACATGTAGTTTAGTCAAATTAAACCAAACAATAAGTAAAGCTACAAAAATTTGTCTACAGCTGAAAATTGGTAGGAGATAATAACGATTCAAAACGTTGAAAAAGTTGTGCTCTTTATAATATGCACAAGTAAGCCTCTTATACATATCACAGACACTGTATTACAAGTAAACATATTTTTCTATTGGTTGGTGTAACTTATACATTCAAAATAGTATAATTATGCGAATATCAACTCAAAAAAAACCCAATCCCTTATTTTATACACCTGTGTAATCTTGAGCAACATCTGTCTTCTATTCAATTGTCTGCGTGGCAAAGGTCGTTAACTAAAACAGTATTAACCATGTACGTTACTTTGTAGTATAAACACGTGTTAATTGTTTTGAGTTTTAAAATAAATGTCGCAATTTTGCTTTATTTGTAGTAAACCTTTAACTGAAGGTGATAGTGTTACTCGTAAAAATTAGAGATGCAGCTAAAAAACAACATGGTACAGGATTTATTTGTATTACTGTACAACAAGTTTCGTTTTTTGTTTTCTTTCTAGCGCCGATAGGTGGCAGCTCAATTTTATTTATTCGACGCCATGTTTGTTTCCGGGAGGGGAATTGGATTATTCATTTACTTGTCCGCATTTGTAATGGTCGTTTTGCTGTTTTTGCTTTCCGTTATCTGAAACGTGCAGCTACTTTAATCCAAAATTTTCCTTTGCATCAGCATTAATCTGTTATTTATTTTAGGTTGTAACGCTTTGTTGAACCGATCTCTGGTACAATTGACGTATCTTGAAGAAAAATTGACTCTGTAATAATGTCGTTTTTCTTTTTAACTTGCAGTCGTCAGTAAAAGTTTTATCTTGTGTTTTTGTTGGACTTGTTGTTTTAATTAGAGTACTAAATTTTTAACTGTCGATGTTCTCTGGTTCAACCCAATAGCGTTTGTCTTTTATTTTAAAACCAGTAGCGCTCATTATCAATTCTACGGATAATTTAAAATAATTATTTAATTAAGTACGACATTCTTTGTGTAATTTAACTCTCTCTCTCTATTCCACGGCGTTCTCCGACGGTTTGTTCTAATCGGGTATATACAAAAGTGTCATCCTAACTACCTAAATTAACTAATCAACTGCTAACCTTTTTTTGTTTGTATCAAATACGAAGAAGAAGAATAAGCTAGTACATCTAACGTAAATCCTCCTCGTACTAGAGCACGGGTAAGTAAATCATTAACCAGCTAATAACGATGCCTATATATACGACTTTATTTTTTACGTTAGGAAATGCAACACGTTATGGCGAGACAGTATGTATTATGACTTTCGATAAACCTCTGTATGCAAAAGTTGAGGAAATTATATTAGCCGCACCTGAGGGCTATGAATTATCGAAGATCATCGGACTCGGAAAATATCAACAACTAATGTTTTTTCTTAGAACAATTGGTAACATTATGCAAAGAAGTGATATTAAAAAAGTACTATCTGAGATTTATGCACCTAAATTACTAGAAAAATGCTCCATTACCATGCCTACGCGAGAGCAGTTTGATCTTATACACTACTTCAACGTACTTTAGCAATAATAATATTAAAAAAACTTGATATTTATGACATTATAAATGGAGATCTTATCAATAATGTTGATCACATATTGGATAACACTCTTGTATATCAAAGAAAAAGAATCTAAACTTCAACGTCTATCTGTAACAAAAGGAAAACACCAAAAAATTGCACAAAAAACTATACTCAAACACGTGTTTCGATAGCTAAGCTATCATCATCAGCAAACCGACACTGAAAATAAAAAAAAAAAGAAAGCTTATATATATACTACCCAAAATGATTGCTGATACCCGTAGAATTAAAACAACTTGCTTTTATGTTTAAAATAACAGAACTAACATTCAAAAAAGTTTAATAAAATTAAATTATAACACGCTGTCAAATTAGTCTTTCTTTTAGCTATGAGTAGGACCATAACAGTTCACGATGAGAAAGTACCTGTGGCTGCATAATAAAAAAATTGTTCATTTAGTGTACGGGACAATTTGAAAAGTTTATTTAGCAGCTGCAGTTGTTTGTCTTTAATTTGAATTAAGATAAGAATTTTGCTGAATCAATGGGATCATTGTGTCTAAATTTTCACGAATTTGCGTTGCCTGACAAAGGGGGCCAGTTTTGGCAGTTTTTAGATTTGCTTTAGGGTTTTGCTGTAGACATTACTCAGTTAAAAGATGCAACTACAGGCAAATAAATAAAAGTTTTGAGTCATGAAGTTTGTGGCATTGGTTATTGTTTAATTGCTTTATAAGTGCCCATTATAATCGTGTTTCAGACCGAAATATTCAGTTTTCGTCGTTTTCGAGGGTATTCAAGTAACCAACATATTTACCTACGCAGTAGGAATTCTTCAAAAAGTACTTATCGTTCCGAAGTACCAATTTTGTGGGTGTGCTAAACAGAATTTACTTTGCGTCATAGCAGTTCTTGGGACCTTAACGTCTTCAACTATTGCATCCTTTTGGGAACACGTGCCCGTAACGCCGTGTTGAACCTCCAGTTCCTTGTTACGCCAGAAGCAAGATAAGATATTTATTAGGTTATTTCATTAAATATTTCAATTACAAAGACTTGATAAAATTCGTCGTATTGAATTATTGATCTTTAGTACTTTAATTAACGCGGAGTGTTTACGAATCCAAGTGTAGAATGCCGTTAATGTTTTAATTCGGGTTTCATAAAAAAATACCTGTTTAGATAAGTTTTGATACGCATGTTTTGTAAAAAGTACTCGCAACAAAAAACAAATGCAATTATCTTGTCTTCCACGAATCTCTGCTTCTGCCAATAAACTTTTTTTTTTTAGTATATTATCAAGTTTAAGTCAGCCGTGGTAATAAGCTAGACTCGAAAGAGTGGAGTGGGAAGTTGATTGATAATATATTAAAACCAAAAATAATATTTTTAATTTGTTCTCATTAAATCGATTTACAGAATTGTTTGTACAGTTTAAATTTTAGAATTGATTAGAATCGTAGCGGCTTGGCTCTGGCGGACATGTTATATCTATTCACTAGCTGCATTAAACCGGTATTTTTATAAGGTAATTTATTTTGTTCAATTTAATTTCAATTTAAAAAAACTTGTTTTTTAGGGACCTTTCGAGTTGGAGGTTATGTTGCAAAACAAAATTCAATTATTTTAGTTGAACTGGCCGACGTTTTGCCCCTCAAGCGGAAGCTTTTTCAAGGCTTTGTTTAATAAAGGTTAATGGTCTGTTATCTTCCCGGATTGGACCGTAGTTGCCAACGTTTTGCCACCTAACGTAAGGGGCTTTATCAGGGCGAGAAACTTAAAATAAACAAAAGAAAGTTTAACTAAAAGTCAGGTATTCAACTTGTTGACCAAGCCACACTCTAGACTAAAAGAAGTTTGAGTAATTAGGGAAATACCTCCGTATATACTTAAGACAAAGCGTTACTGGTCGTTTACCTCGACGCTTGATTGGTTCAAAATAGGAGGGGAGTTAACGATGAGTGAAAGTTGGAATTCACAGTCGTGATTGAAATTGTTCGAAGGCTTACTGATGCTTATACTCTCCCTGATTTTCCTATTGAAAAAAAGAAGGTTTGGCAATCAAATGGCGAAACGTTAGCAACTACTGTTACCTTTTCGACTTCAGTCCAATCCCGGAAGACGTTTTTGTTTCAATAATGACCCCGACTGTAATCTTTTATTTACAATAAGTTAAGCTGCTATATGTTTTGTTATGCTAGCTAAGAGTTTGAAATAATTTGTTTTTTGTGTTGGTCAAAATTTAATGTGTAGCAAGTTTCAAAAGAAAATTTTGCACTCGTTTATTTGAGCTACTGGCCTTCGGTTTATGGCTCAATGCAGATATTTTTCTATCAAAAATTCTTGTACACTATTGTATATTGCAGTCAATAACTTGGGAAGTTTTATTGGTTGATTAAGTTTTGAAGACTGCTTTACACCACCTTAAACATCTAACTATTTATTTTTGTTGACGTAGTTGTTCTTTTCGCGATTATATTGTTAGTCAAAATTCAGTAATTCACGTGCACACTACATTATCAATATCACGTGATAGCTATTTGTCTTTGTGAATTTCACTATAGTATGCTTAATTTTTTTCTAAGACAAGTTTAAAAGCTTACAATTTTGTAATGGAATGCTTGAATGACATTATACTATTTTTCTCTATAAATTTGACAAGTTTGAACACTATAGGCACGTGAACAAACTTGGATAATGTAATTCAGAAAAGTTTTCAATTTAGTCAATAGTTTTTAAACTAAGTTCGACTTATTTTCTTTCCAAGTTTCACTATTGACTTGCGCATTGACACCAATTTTAGTGATACCAACCTCTGTCATATCGTTGTCATATTGAAAAACAAATATTTAAATTAATGAGCTGTAAAAAGAGAAGTAGACATCGGAAATAATAACAAAAACTCTTATTGCATTGTATGAATTGCAACCAGTTTTATACAAGGTGGGCTTAAATTAATTTACATAACACAGTTTGTAAACATTAACTTTTGTGTTTAATTGATGTATTGTTGAGATGCGCAAAACGTATAATTTTAGAGACATCTAGGGATGCACTTCAGATTAAAAATATAGATTTAAAACTTGTCAAAGTTTCTAAAAACAAAATAATACAAGGTCATTCGATTTATATTTGAACTTTTACCATTTTACAAAATATTTGTTAGATTAACCATTATATTAATAGGAAGTTCCCTTAATTGTGGAATTATCGATAGTATAGGTTAGTCCTTAATAAATCATCACAAAGATCTCTGCGTTTGAATGGTGTTAAAAGGACAAAACATCCCTTGAGATATAGATACGTAATGTGTAATTTCTACCCTCCTTTAAGGGAAAATAATTGAAAAAAGCAGCTAAGCTTAACTAGCATCGGACTATTATTTGCAGACTTAGATTGATTGCCAGTTGCAGTATTTCGAATTGATATGTATCATTTTTGTATTTTATTGTATTAATTACGATTATAATTGGTTTTAAACATTTAATACATAATCGATTTTATCCATCAAAAATACTATTGTCGTACACTTTAACAAATTATTTTATCAAGTTGTAATAATTGAAAGGAAAACATCTATTGTACTTTAGACATAAGGCTAACATTTACGTATTTTAGTAACAAACTTTGTAAACGCAAGGAAGTGCGTAACATCCGGAATTGTTTTAAAAAGCTTTTTCTTGTCCGCTTGGTTACGGATGTTTTCAATCACGTTTGAAAAAAAAAAGAATGTTTATTTCTTTTTTATAAATAAATTTACGTGTCAACAGCGACATTTTAACTATCTACATGTCAACGTTATATATGTACTCCATTAAAATCACTAAAATTAAGTTTGTTGTACTTTGTCGAGTATAGAATTATTATTGCACTGAAGCGTTTTAATACCTGAAAGTTTGCAGCATTAAGGTCGAAATAAGAACCGCAGGCATCCACGCGTCGTATCACATTACTTATAATTTGCATTGTCTCGTATACGGTGATAAATATCATGGCGGTTTTCACCTGAAAACGTTAACCCATACCAAGTATAGCATTCATATAATGCTATTTGAGCGTTGCTGTATTTTTCATAGCACCGTGAAATTTACTTTTAACCGCAGCGCTAATGAATGAATATTTGAAAAAGCAAAAAAATGTCGCTGGCAACTATATAAAGTTTTCTTTTTCCATTTTTTTCGAAGAATAAAAATTCAAACAAGCGAGCGTTGCATTCACTAATTAATACTTAAAAAGATTTTGACGTAGAGAATTGTAATTTATTCCAAAAAAATGAATAACACTTATTTTAATTTTTAGAGCGCTTTTATTTAATTCATCCAAACATTTTTCATGACCGGATGCGCAAAATGTAATTGTTTTTACACAAACGAATATGTTGGTATTGGTAATATAAAGGAAATTGATGTTTACGACTTCTCGTTTTTAATTAATTTACTCAATTAAACTTAATACTATTATAGTTTTAATAAGCTTTCAAATAAAAGTTATGAATGAGAATAAAAACAGATTTTGTAGTAAAACTATTATTGTTATTCTTTAGAAACAACAATGTTTGCAGTTTATAATTAATTTTGTACATTGCAAAAGATAAAAACTAATAAAAGTCGCAAACATAACACAATAAAAGTTTTATGTACAAAACTAGGACATATATAAGGAAGTCTTTATTAGACCATATAACAACAAATAAAAATGTTTAAATGAATAAAGCGTGATTTTAAAATGTTTACTGTCCTTACCAATTTATATAAATCTATATACGACATGTGGTTGTAACTTTATATAGATAATATTTTTAATGAAACGTATTTAATTAAATTAATTAGCGACTAAGTAGCACAAAACATTTTATAAAGGTTAGTAAATAATATGAGTCAAATATTTAAATGTATCACTTTTTATAAATTAGGAATATAATCTATATAAATATTTATAGTAGTGTGGGGTTGACATCGCAACCCCATTCTAACTAATTCAATTTCCGCGTATTACGTATGTAGTAAACGCGGAAACAATAACAAACAATTGCAGTAAGCAAATGCAAAGTCAACAACTTAACGGCCTTGCTTATTAAGCACACCTACCTACTTCGCATGTATAAAACGAAGTAGGTACAACAACATAGTTCAGTTTAAGTTTGGGTTCAGTTCGATTCCACAGTTCGACAGTTCGGCAAAGCAGTACGGTTCAACAGTTAATCTCATCAGTTCCAGTAGCGGCTCGTGGTCAATCATACTGGGAGGTCAAAATTAATTTAAAAATAGGCATACTTAAAAAAATTTAAATAACTCAAATGCACCCCAAAATTTTATACAATCTACAATTTTGTTCAAAATATAGAGATTTTTCGAAACATTCTCATTAAAATCTCTAAGAGATTTTCTGTAAGCATTGTCTAGCTGTGTACGAATATCAACATTTCCTACGGTTGCAAAATTTACCGAGCATTTCATGTGTTCTGCAGACAAAACATGTTTTTTTATTTCCTCTTTAAATGTTTTAAACCTCTGACACCGGATTTGGACTATAGCGAGTCTGACGAGTCTTTAGAAAATAATAAACAAACAAAACAGTAAAATACATTTGATACTTCACAACCACATATCCAGTTAGCTAAATCGTACATTACCTTGCGAAAGTTTCGATGAACATCTTTATTTTTGTCTTTGCTAGTCTGTCGTAAACTTAGTTCTGGCAAAGGACGACCATTTGCCTTGAACTCAACTAATTTTGTAAAATTAAGTTTGTTAGCACTTTTTAGTTGTTTAATTTTCTGCACTACCGACATTTTCTATTATAGCGCATGCACACGCGAATCAAAAATAGTATTTTTACAAAACAACACAACAACAGTAAAACATATCAATATAAATTCTTAAATTGATTTAAAACACGCAAAAATCGAATTAAAAATCGAGCGTAGTTGTACACGCTATACGAAGTCGACGTAAACTGCGGGATCCGGCTCATGACCCAAAGTTGATTATTGTTTCGGACGTTCGCGTTTATTCGGGCGCTGCACGTTTTCGAGTTTTTCCGGGTAGATCTAATTCAATGAGGACAATTCGCACCGCCAGCCCAAGGTTGAAGAGGATGAATTACGAACGACGGCCGATAAATTTTAAGTTATTATACTTGTGTTATTTTAATAAAACACGTAATAATTAATATTTTTTTATATATTGTCAACATTTTTGGGAGGTCATTGACCAATTGACCATATGGACAAGCCGCCACTGATCAGTTCAGTTCGGCCCACGGTCCAGTTCGCCATCAATACGATGTAATTCATTACGAGCCACCGCCTTCCGTACGACACACAACACCGGAATATCAGGTGACATCGTATAGCACTTAGTACGCGATTGCTACGTGCTGACACCAACGTTTCCATCCGTGCATTATTATTATTAGTATAGCATTACTACGCTATGTATAATAATAAACGCTGCTAAATTCTAATCGAATGCACCCCTTTCTCTGATTCCAAACCGGTGTTTAGAGTAATACATCCTAAACACCACAGTAGATATTAGCAAAATATTTGAGGTAAAGGGTTAAAAACATTATTGTGTTTGAGTGATTGTAAAGTTCGAACATGATACGAATAATCAGTATAAAAAAGTAAGCATACAATACTTTTCTAGAAAAAAATTGACACTTCACTTACACTGCAGGTAAAATATGTAGCTTTGATATTTCCGTCGTTCTGATATTGTTAATGTTTCTGTTTCTCAAGCTAATTTTTTCCTCCACCTGAAGAACAAATCTCGTCTGGTAGCTTTGCTAACAAAATTTTAAGCAAGCCGTTATAGAAGTACTTTAAGCAAAAAATGATTACGCAGACCCTTTAATTGACAAAACTGCTTTTCAGTAACAGTTATCGGGAACTCCAGTTTCTCTAGTAGGCACAGATACAAATCTTCTTAAAATGCTTTTTGGAAGAATGAGAGACTAAGGAAGTATTGCAACTGTTAAAGTAAAAATAAGACAATAATAATTTTTGCTGATGGTTTACTGTTTAAATGGAATTCATATGAACAAAACAAACTAAAATAAAAAAAAAATAATAATATCAAAATAGTTATTTAACAAACGAGTGTATTAAACATCAAACATTAACGGGCTCGCTTCGCTCACGCGCTAAAATGTCTTGGTTGTTAATCGCCCTTTAATTCACAAGTTGGTTACACAACTTCTCCGTCGACCATACTTTGTAATTTTAATAAAATTATATTTTAATAATTCTTGAGAATGTATGCTATTGTAAACTTACCTTTAGAAATCAAGTTTTGTGAACTCACCACAATTTGGGAAATAAATAACATAACCTAACTTTGTCGTTTCTCTTTTTTTTTAGTGAGCTTTGCTTTTAATAATTCTTTACTTTTTTGTCTTTTGTATGGATATTCGCCAACAGTATCTTAATAATAAGTCACTAAGTTAATGGAGAACTAAAATACTAGGCCTTACTTTTCTGTGATTTGCTCTGACAGCCCTACTTGAAGAATTTAACTTTTGAACAATGGGTAAACAATATCGAAGAACTGTGTGAGGAAATAGTTTGTAGCATTGATAGGTAAACAGCCTTAAATGTTATTAAACGTTATCATCCGAATATTGAGTACAGTGTAAAAATGTCTCGAAGTGTGAACAAATTCAGCATTTAATGTAACTGTAGATTAATGTCGATTTGTTATTATTAAAATTTGCTTTGCTACAAATTTCGACATGTTTTATTTACGTTTTCATGTTGAACTTCATTAAAAGATATTATATTATATTAATAGAAACTCGTTCGTTAATAGGTGTCATTAACGATCAATTTTGTTTGCATTAATGTATGCAATTAACGCACGATTGACGGAAAATTTAATTAAACAATTCTAGTGTTTTCTCTCTACTAAATATAACATTAATGCCATAAATACCTACATAAATACAGCCACAAATAAAAATTAAAACAATGTGCCTAAAAGGGACAATTAACCAATCGTAATTAACTAACTAATACGGGGGAGACAATACCTCTTTTGTTCTTTATCGTACATGGAAACGACTAGCCACAAGATAATTATGTCAAATCAAATCAAAAACAGCTTTATTGTCACTGAAATTTACATTCCTTGGACAAAGCACATAAAACATAAAATAAAAAAAAAATGCATCATCGCAAATGCATTTATCACAGAATTATTATTAGTTTAAATAAACGTAACTAAAACAGTTGATTACAACCAAATATAAAATAAGAATGTAAATAGTTGAAGTCAATATAATAATAAGTCCAAATACCCTGGATCACTGAATTTCATATAAATTAAAATTAGTTATTGTTATTAAAAGTAACAGCAAAAACATCAGAGATTTGATATAATGGTCTGTCAATCAGAAACGTTTTTATAGTTTTTCTAAATTTAGTTTGGGGATATATTGGGAACCATGAGAGTGTAGGTCCGTAATATACCAAAAATTTAGAGTTTAATAAACGCCACTTTAACCAACAACGAGTTAATTGATACTATAGTTACGATGGAAGTTGATGAGTAAAAAACAAATGGGACAATGTCTATAAGAAGAGTATTTTTTTTATATAATAACACAATGGCGTAAATACAATTTTGAATACGCAATTAAATTTAGTTATGTGTTTAACCCAGAGGAAGTAGCATCAATTCAGTTTCAAATTTTAATCTAGAATGCTTATTTCTATCTTTATTCAGAATAAATGGAGATGACAAACTAAAAGATAACTTTCTTAAAAAGAACACTAAAGAGATCCACAGGTTAAATATGTTCTACTCTAAATAGTAATGCTTGTACCTTGTATAATTACTCATATCCTTACATTTAAGTAATTGTTGGCAGTTTACAGTTGACATTAAAAAACAACAATCAGAAAAGTTAAAAATAGGTACAAAAAGTACGGCGATGCAATATAAATCAAAAATCTTCACCTGCGTTAACTTTATACCACGTCACTACAACAGAGTTAGCACATCAATAAATATTCACAACAGATGGTAACTGTAACGAGACGTGCATTTAACGTAACACAACGCTAAATTCTAGTACTAGTAAAAATTTAACAAAGCTGTACGATTTCAAACTGGAACCTAAAATCAGCACAATAAAAGACATAATTCTTTTTGCGTATCCTGTAACTGGTTGCAACAAGACGTCTGCAATTTATGAAAAAAGAGACAAGAAGTTGTTTAAAGTATTGGTATTGCATGTTTAATAGAATTATTTCATCCGCTGAAGGCATCTGCAAAGCAGAAATCAAATACCCATGCTAATAACATTAGCGCAATTTAACAAGAGAGAAAAAATTTTCAAATTGTTTGTTTTATTTGTCAGAATTATTTTGGTTTCGTATCGTTGACAGTTGTTAAAATATTATCATTTATTTGACACTGCCCGTATGAAAGTGACTTTCTAACATCAGAAATGTCTCTATATTGCACAGAAAAACGTCTTCGGAAGCAAATAACCAGCATACAAAAGCGGAAGAAAATCCGTCAAACCGTTCTCGAGTTATTCACAATATACAACATTTTTTTGGATAGTTTGACGCTCTTTGGCGCCCTTATGGTGCACTTTTGGTTATAGGTAAATTGGTGTCAAACGGTTTTATTTTGAGCCAGAGAACCTCTGGTAAACCCATGTACAGACCTTCAAAAACACCCTGTATATCTCATATTGTATTTTCATCTTAAAACTAATCTTGGAATGGCAAAGGTTTTATTATACACCATACAGTACTGAAATAAAAAAATTGATAATGTAGATTTTGATTCTGTTTCGGAAAAACAAACATTAGAGATTCAAAGTAATTTGGACACGAATGTCTCACTTTCATTAGAGTTTGGTCAAATCTAATCACAAATTATTGAGTCGGTTGGTGCAAGTCATATCGAAGAAAAAAGGTAAGGGTTGAAGATTTGTTAAAAAAATTATGCGCAAATTTAAACAAGCGCTTTGCTCAGAATTCCACATTGTTCTTATACTAACAAACCAGTAAAAAAGTATCGAAAATGTGCGGAGAATAAAATATTTTGCTCGGAAAATAAAATAAACGTTCAAAATGTCGCAATGTAATAATTTTGAGTAAAAAAACGATAGGTGGTAAGAAAAAAATTCACGTTTAAGAAAAAAGAAAAAGTGCACTGTGAAAAAAAAATTTTAAATCAAATATTACATAACAGTAACCGTCAACAATCGTTAAATGTATTTAATTGGTAAGACAAACGCTAACGGCTAACATACTGTAGTGGTTTGAAAAAATCCTGAAATACAAAAAACAATTAAATTTTAGCAATGAGATTCTTCAATAAATCGTCAGGTTTAAATTTAGCTCCGTTTTAATCAAAAGACGTGAGTATAAATACACTAAATTTAATCAAACAAAAAGTGAAAAAGTGCATATTTGTTGCACGATGCATGATGTTTACAGCTTAAGACAAAGTCATGCTGATTTTTTATTTTACAGTGATTATTTACACGCGTTGACAATATACAATGTAAAGACTTTTTAATTCGTATGCTCGAAAGTTCCCGGTGGAATGTGGCGTTTATACCTTGACCTTGCCTCAGATTTGACGTTTCTTGGGTACGTTTGGCGGTTTGATATTTAGATGAGGTTTTTCGGTTTCCTTTTAGGGTTGAATCAGTCGGTGTTTCGGTGCAGGTAGTGCGGGGAGTTGTTTTCAGCAGACAGTGCTATTGGATTACTAAAACAAATCAGTCAGATTATGCATCAGCAGCGGTTATTTAAGACCACAATTAATCTTAAAGGTTAGACCAACTTCTGGCCGGTCTCGCTCCCTAAAGGATAAGAAACGACTTTATAAGTGACGGAAGTCCGTCGTAGGGCACACCGGATAAACAACATTCACCCGACTACGATGAAGCCTTGTATGCGAGCGATATACCCTTTGTTTTGGTGGTGGTCTGACTGCGGCTGTAATTAAAGTAAGCAAAGTAATCTAGACACACCTTTGCCAGTGTTACCAAGTTAATCAGCCGCACTGTAAGAGTTCGGTGATAGGTGTGTGGTATCTGTAAGAGAACGGATTAATTACGATGATTTAACAGGTGGTTTTTAAGTGGTTAATACGGGTTTGCTACTACCCGTGCCGAATGCTAATCAGCAGCGGAGGTAGGCTTTGAAAATACGGTTAATAAAAATAACTGAAACCTATGTCTGAACAAGGCGGAATTCAATCACTTGGTCAGAGTAGTACCACAGTTATTGAAGTAAGAAGAATGAGTACAGTATATAGTAAAGTAAAGATTTAGTGCGGTTATTTGGACAGGATTCGGATGTTTGCTAACGACCTCGGAATTCTCATCGAAATCTGAAGGAACATCGAAGGAACATTGCCTTTTCGGCATCGCGCTTCTACTTATAAAGGGAACTTTATCACTAACTGAAGAGTGGGCAATAGTTGCACGGGGCTGATACTAAGTGGGGCGGTTGCGCATGATGATTCTGAAGACATTGAAATTTAAGTTGGGAGGTAATTCTTATCTAATCGGCAAATTTATAATAATCAATTGTAGATTTCTTACACCATCAATATTTTTTCTAATTCCCTTCTTTGACACACCTGAATCTTGCCATCTTTACTTTTATTTTCCTTTATTAAATTTGGCGTCTTCAAATCCTCCTACATTATTTCTTTTTTACCTCCTCTAAACTTCTTCTCTTGTTTACCGTCCTCTATCATAAATACAATTTTTTTCCTTCTTGCCCAAAAGTTATTTTCTGTATTTTAACAGCTTTTCAACACTCCTTTTTTCCACCTTCAAATTTAGACTAATTTTTTCAAACATCCATTTTTGTTTCTTCTTTAGATCTAAATTCAGCACATCAAAATTTGCATTATTATGAATTATAATTTACAGATGAAAATAAATATAAATTACTACTATAAATTATTAAAATATTAAATTATCAAATTATTAAGTTATTAAGTTACCTATAAAATTATTAAACATATTGGGATGTAGTGTTAATGTGCTTTTAATAAACAAAGTTTTGTTTAGCATGAGACCCTAAATTTCTATTTAAATAAATCTTATAAATTTAACTTCAAACTTTTAACTCTCTTTTAATTTCAAGTTTGGGTACGTTTTTAATTAAAATATTAAATTAGTTTAACAACAATTTATTTCATCCATAGCATATCTTTAAATACATAACACATTACATAAAATGTTTTATAAAACGCTACTTTTATTACTTGCAAGTATCTTTAATCTACTGAATAATTTTACTTATGTTTAATGCAAACATTAATTTATTAACAAATTCTTATAAAACTAACCTCTATCATTTGACGAAATTTTACTTATTTCCGCGCATTGCTTCCTCCATCAGACGCATGAATTCCTTACTTTCCTCAATATTGACCCCATTTTCTTCATTCTTTTCATCAATTTTCTTTACCAATTTTTTAATTGTTTATTCACAATCAGATTTTATATTCACTTTTTGGAGATTTGCTTTTAAGTCACTTTTTACACGTTCACTTGAAAATGCATAACGTCTTTAATTAATGGGTTTAAAATTTCACTCGACCGATTTAAATTATTTGTTCACTTTATTTCTTCTAACGTCTTAGCAGTTTACCGTTTTAACATTTAGTTCTTCCCGTTTTCATTTTGTCCTTCAAGAAATGTTAACACACAAAATCACTTAGTTTGTTTTCTAGGTATAGCTGTTATCTTACTTTGCGATGCCTAAATGTCGGTAATATTATATCCAATACGTGATATTTTGTCCAATTCACCCTAACGTTTCACATAAACAGTTCTTTTATTTAGACTGCATATAATTTTATTACAATGCTTACAACTAACAAACAAATTATATTTACTACCTACTTAATTTAATTAAATGAAAAGGCTTTGTATACAAAAATAAAAATAATTCTTTTTATTAATTGAAATTAGATTGGCACTAGAAATTCGTATCTTAATTTTATTACGTTATCAATGATTAATTTGAATTAACATTTACTATAAATTTTTATTAATAAATTTTCGTTTCTAATTTTTGTTTAAATAAACTTTTCTAGTGCAATATATTTTTTTAATTTGTGGAATACATTCCCGTTTTCTTCTGTTCTGATAACTATAATGTTATTTTACCTTTTTTGTCAATGAAATAGTTTGTTCCTATTTTGCTCGCTAAAGCAAAACTTCATGTATTCATTATAATGTTGTCCATCGCTTTCTATTCCTATTTCGCACACTTTATGAAATAGTGCAACTGCATAAGCTAAATAAAAAGCACTAAAAGTGCTAATACTTTTGTAAATTAAATATAATTATTACTTAACTAACAATCGCATTTTAATATAATCAACAGAAAAGTTTTTACTTGCTCAATAATTTTATTAATAAAAAACGTTAACGTGGTTACATAACATTGAATTCTAGGATAAACATCATTAAGCAAATTTTCCAACTAAACTCAATTCGAAGCATGCACCTCTAAAACTATAAATTCAGTAACTGAGCGTGTTCAACCAACGGATATGAGATTTATGGTATAATATTCATTGTTGTAGCAACTTGTTTTAAATAAATTAGAAAGCCACAATACCTAAATAAATACCTTTTGGATAATATCCCTTTTACTTATATTCCGAAAATGTTGTGTATTCACGCCAAAAAGTAATAATATTTTTAATGTAATTTGATTAAATATTTATTTTGTATTAACACTTTAACACAAGTAAACAATACTTTGCATTAATAATAATAATAATAATAATATATAAATTTTGCTAGTTCGTAATATAATTGAAAGTTTTGTTTTATTAATCTTTTAATGCTAATATAATGTACAATTATATATTTACCGATTTTTCGTAACTATGTAAATAAAATTTTTGTTACGCAACATTATTTTCTTACACAATTTTTATACTTTATTAAAACTATTTTTCTAATTACCTACAAGTGCAATGATAATTATAAAACGTTGATGAAATATGGATGCAACAACAGAGATTAAAAACCTTTATTAGTGATTATGAAGAAGTATAGTAAATTTCAGGTAATATAAAAATTAAGTTTTGTTTTTGTTTGATAATTGATTATCATACTAATGTCTTGATAGACTTCTTTAATTGATTTTGAATTTAAAACCTATATTATATATACAAATTATTTGGAGATAGTGGGAAGATTATTTGGAGAAATTAATCCAGAAACTAATTTTAGAGGCAACAATAACACTTTCAAATTTACACCAGTCCAATGGATTTATGTTTTAGCCAACATAATCCCCTTGAATTCAGAAATATCAAAAAGTCCCTGATCTATATGTATTAACCAATGTATTAAGAGACTTGCCACCTAATAGATTAAAGTCAGGCAAACCCATTTGAAATGAAGATTTTCTTTTACAACCTTTTTCTCGATCGGAGAATTGGAGGCACGATTGGAACAAATAGACTGTTTTTAATAAAAACCGTATTGCAAACCTAGTGAAACAAGTACCCGGATTAAACCAATCTAGACAATCTTGATGTCAAATTAATAGGAACAGAACTATCCACGGCAGAACCAGCAAAATGTTATTCTATTGTACTTTATTGTACTGTTACTTTCATACAATAGTTATTTACGATATAAGTGGGTGAACGTGAGAAAATTGTTCACGCATGAATATTGTACTATATTTTTTGAAACGAACATATACTTAACAATAATTCTCAAATAAATTTCTAACTTTCATTAAAGTTTTATTTAAAAAAAAATGATCAAAGGAACCGTAGGTAAACAATTGCAATTTTGACAGTTGTTTATTGTGTTGTAATTATTTTACAATTAATAATATTGATTATGTCTTCTGATCCTTAAATTGAATTTACACCATCAGAAATAAGGGGAACGGCCAAAAAGGCGATCGAAAACTTATTGCCGGATAAATCAAAAAAACGGTATAAATTAGTGTATTCAAAGTTTCTGGACCGGTGCAAATTACATAAAATTAGTAAATACACTGAAAATTGTTTATTGGGATATTTTCAAACGTTTTCCAGTAAAAAGTCTCTTTGGTCGCATTATTCTAAGTATTGTTTGATAATACACAATAACGTTGACATTTCAAAATTTACAAAACTTGTAGCCTTTTTAAAGAAGGAAACGTACAATTTAAAACGAAAAAATCCAAAGTTTTAAACCATAACGAAATTGATAAGTTCATTGTTAAGGCCCCAGACAATTCATTTCTATTAATGAAGGTGTGTAATAACTAACATATTTTACGAATACATTAAACTAAGTATCTAATTCGTTTTATAGGTAGCAGTAATAATGGTTATTTCCGCTGCATGTCGTCGTGAAGAGTTGTGAAAGTGTCAATTAATGATATCGAGTTCAAATACGAAGTTATTCTCGTCAATGTACCAGAACTCTGTTTGATGATAAAGGTGGAGATCTGCTAACACTTAAAAAATTTGGGGGATGGAAATCTTCAAACGTGGCTGAAAGTTACGTTGATGACTCCATTCAAAGTAAAATTAGTATTGCCGATCGTTTAATGGAGCCAGCACCGGGACCACCTTATATAATTCATACTGTAAATGTGGCACAGTCGTTATCTGATTCTCACCCTCCAGGAACTTCTGGAATAATAATTTCAAATTGCACCAACTGTACGATAAATATATATAACAGTAACACTGTTTAAGTTGTTTGTTTAAGATACTGTATACATTAATTTAATTCTAAATGTCACTTACTTTATTTAAAGTCAAATAAAATATGTTTAATCTGTTTTGAAACGGAACAGACAGTCTCCTTCTCTGGCTCGATTTTGTTATTGAGGTTATATTTGCTCTGCGACTATTGGTCATGGTCTACACAAAATCCACACAATTATGTCGAAACCACTTTACAGATGCACCGATAACAATTTCCAAACGTCAAATTATCAGACCAATTTTTTTTCACGAGATGAACTATAATAAGGGAATACTACATTTGACATTAACGTTAAGTTGATTGCAAAATTGTGCGATCGTACAATAAAACGAAACTTGTTGTTGATGTTATCCTTTCAGTTACTTAATAAGAAACATACGCTATGTTAACTAATACAATAAACGAATGAATTATAGACATCTTATTATGAAACAATCGCGGTAACATGAAACTTTTCTACTTTGAAAGGGTTGGCATCACTGAGTGTTTCCCGGTCGACTAAACCGGGAAACACGCGTTCCTGTTGACTACACAGTGCGTCAGACGTTGTTTTCGAGGTAGTGAGTTCAAAAAAATATATACAAGAAAATGAAACATATAGGTACCTAATGTACATAACAATGAGTACGTCGGTCTGGTTTCCACTTTGCAGTACTATTTTTAACAATTAACAACACCTGGTTTAGGTAATATAAATGATCACGTGCCACGTTCCTAAGCTTAAATTTCTAAAGTCGGAACAAGAGAGAATGTAGTATTTTCTAAAGAACACAAAGAGAGGAGTATTTTAATGACCTCGAATTTGTCTTTAACAGGAAATTCAGTTATAGTTTTTAGAGACTTTATTACTAAAGTCTTCAGAAGTACTGTATATATTTACTGCACAGATTAGTAAATTTATAATCAGTAATCAAATATTGTAGATACCCCAACAAGAAAAAGTCGTTTTTCCAGAAATCTGAAAACACTGTCTGTTGTTGTTACTCAGGTAAAGGAAAGAACAAATCTGTGGTTGGCAGTCAAAAGGACGTAAGTCACTTTTTTGTCTTATAAGTAGAGATATGCCTCTTTGTGAGAACAGGAATACATGCAAGACAACTTATGTCAAAATTGAAGCCTACAATCTATCTTTAGAATGCATATGTACTTACTAGACAAAGCCAGCATACTACGCATGCGTTAAGTCACAAAAATGAATTAGCTCCTAAAGAGCAGACAGTCATGAACAATAACTGGCCTTAGCACTTACTTAACATTCATCAGTTGACTAATCAATATTAATGCAGAGCATGATACAAAAACTTTTAGGTATGATACTCCGTTTGCTCAAACGCGTTCAATTCGCGCATGACGTCACGCAGATCTTTGAATGTCTGTAAAATACATTAGGATACGTTCAGTCGTTGATTGAAATATTGGTAAAGATAGTCAACCTTACGGGATTATGCGACCCCGAAATTTGTTCTAAACATCAGAGGTCGGTAGTATCGCTTTGTGCTAAGAAAATACGTCAATTGTATTGTAGAATTTACAGAACAGTATTGCCGATAAATGTGAAATAGAAAACTGTAATTTTGCTGATAGTTTATGCTAAGGCACGACATTGTTGCCAATGCATCATGCCGGTGATTGAAATATTGGTGCATTGAGTCAATGTTGACAAACAAACAAAAACATGCGTTCTACAATATACAAGAATTTATTGATTTTTGTCGACGTACTAATTAAATGTGTGTCCTTTGTTATATATTTTTTTCTATTGTCTGTTAATTGTTCAATGTAATAATATTTATTTGTATCTTTCTTACGTAAGGTTATAACAATGGTTATACCATCATGACAAACACATATATGTACAAAGATTGTATACATACACATGTAAATAAAGTTTATTATTATGAAAAAACCTGCAGATTTAAAAGTATTAATTTCGTAAAGAAATTGTTGAAAACGTTCTCCCAAAAAAACAATTTCTTTAAATACTTTTGAAAATTCCATACTCATATATTTATTACATTAACATCGTTTATCCGTTGAAAATGTTTTAAAATCTATTAGGCTTACGCAAGTAAATTTCTAAATTTTGGTCATTGAAATTAAAATTTTTTAACATAGAAACGCTATCCCTTTTTATGTTGGAACGAATGTTGAATTTTCTTATATTACAATCTAACGTACTCAACTGTTTGCATCTAAACAATATTATAACAAGCCTACTCATTTACTAAAGGTGTTGCTAAAAGTATGCAATTGTAGAATTTCTGACTAAGCCGATAAGGAATGTGACTCATAAACAATAATCCGGAAAACTCCTCGTAATACGTACATTTGTTTCAATATCAACTTTAGGTGTACTTATATTTTAAGATATGATAAACGCATTAAAGAAGCATCTATGCAAAGCTTAGCAATTTCAACAATCAAGTCGTGGTTGAAAATTGTTAATTTAAGATCGGGGACAAATAATGTTCTTATACAAAAATTAAAAAAAGTTGAAGGAATGACAGACAAAGAAAAGCAGTGCGTGGTAATGTGTGACGAAATTACTTTAAAACGAAATTTAAATTATAACCAATATTGGGACTACGTCGAAGGATATCAAGATTTAGGGGAATTACGACGTAAACCGTTTTAAGTAACCATGGATTGGTTTTTTATTTGAGAGGAATATTGTATAATTGGAAAATTCCATTTTGTTATTTTCTCAGTAGTGGTTTAGTTAAAAAGCGAAATATTATGTACTCTTATAAAGCAAGTGATGCATAAGTTGTTTCAAATTGGATTGAAACCTCGAGCGTTAGTTTGCGACCAAGGATCTAATAACAGAAGTGCTCTATCTTGTCTAGGCGCCACAAAAGAAAATCCAACAATTCAAATCGACAATAACAAAATATATGTAGCGTATGATCCTCCTCATTTACTAAAAGCTTAAGGAACAATGTCATGAACAGCAAACTGGAAATAGTCGTCAACAATAAAAATATTCAGTGGACCGATTTTGTCAACACTTTTTATATTGATCAGTGTAGCAGTGTAGCAAGATCCATGTTAAAAATTACGGACAAACATATTAGCCCATCAAATTTTCAAAAGATGCGTGTTAAATACGCCGCTCAGGTATTTAGCAATTCTTTATCTGCAGCAATTAGCAGTGCTGTGATGACGGGTCAATCAACAAGTAATACGGCGTTAGATACTGCATCTTTTTTTAAAACAATTAACAACATTTTTGACTGTTTAAATAGTTTTTCAGTAAATGATCCGAATCCCTACAAGCGCGGTCTTTCAGTTTTTAAAGACATGCCATGCGAAACGTTGAAACGTTCTGTACAATACTTCAATTCCATCAAGTTTTATGAGAACGGTGTAGAAAGAAAAATATATACTGTATCGCAGGTTTCCAATGGACTATTAATTAAATTTTAAGTCTGTGGGAGGACTTAAAGGGAGAAGGAACTTTGTACTTTTTAACGTCACGAATAAATCAAGATCCTCTAGAAAATGCTTTTCAATGATTCGTGCTAGAGGAGGTTATAATGCCCAACCGTCTGCCCGCGAATTTAGGCTTGCATTACAACATAACATGCACATTCGCTTGCAAATACCAATAGAACAAGGGAATTGTGAAAAAGATAAAGACGAGATACTATATGGTATAAATGAACAATTTAACACTAACTATGAGGAAGAGGATAACAAAATTGGGACAAATGAAAGTGTAGAAAATAATGAAACAAAGAGATCGTCTAGAACCTGTCTGGAGAATAAAATCAATGAAGACAATGTCGTAATTAATAGTTCTTTAGAATCTTGTTCAGTGTCGTATGTTGCGGGTTATTTAAGTCACTACATATATAAAAAAGTACATTGTAATACGTGTAAGGAAATGCTAACAGTTAACGACTCAAGTGTTTTCAATGTGAACGAATCATTAATTCTATATAAAGATTACAGCAAATCTGATGGAATTAAATACTTACACAGACCATCACCCGAATTCTCAAAATTTGTGTTTTTTTATTGAAACTTTTTACTGAAGAATTTCATCTTTTAAAACAGATTATGGTTTATTGGAAAAAATTAAACTCCGTATAAAAAATGTCTCAACAGCAGTGTGAATTCATGGTTCAGAGAATGCGACACTCATAAACTGTTAATTATCGATCAGTTGGTTAAAATAAAACTATATCGAACCTTAAAAGTGGGAGGCTAATAAACATATTTCTAATAGCTATAATTACAGTGATGTCACAAAACCACACCGTAAAATAAGAATATTATCTGCATAAATAAGTGTAAATGTTTGGATATGTTTTATGTATAGCATTGTATTAGGTACGTTATTATTTATGTAAATTGTTTGTAAATTATTACTATTATTTTAGATCAGTTGGAATTGTAATTTTTGAAACAATGTTTATAATTAATGAGCTATTTTTACTTTAATTAAACTATTTTAATTCGAAACCATGATATTTTGATACAGTTTCAAAGAGTAAAATCTTAACTTTTATCTCTACTTACAGATAACAAAGTGTCACTTTTCGTAAATTATTTTTTTCCCTCGAGAAAAAAGTGAGTACTATTTTGTAACACCAAATTTCCCTCAATAATATTCTAATTCTATTGTAATATGATTTTTCAATATTAAATCGTCATTTATTTCGTCACAGAAAAGAATAGTGTATTATACACGTATTATCCGCACCGCGTCGGGAGACAACACACCTCAAGCTAAAATCCAGTACTTTTTTAGAAGTAATAGGAATAGGTTTTATTACCAAGTGAATTTAAATTTGAAGGTCTAGTGGAACAAACTTTCCCTAAAAAAACACGGTAACTTGTTGCCTTTTGAATTGAAAAATTTGAAAACCAATTTTTATTTAAAATCCTTTTCAACTGAACACGTAAAAACAAGTAGATACAAAAACCAATAATTTTGCGTTTCTGAACTCTAGTGGTATTTCTCCCAGTATGTTCTACTTTATTCCTAACGAAGTTATTAAATGACAAACAAATGTCAACATTATTATTTGCAAGTTAAAAAATAAAGTGCAAGCATAATTTGTAAAACAATTGTTTCTTATTTATCTAACACCGACCAAACCAAACTGTTTTAACAAATAACGCTTCGCATGTATTTTTAGTAAATTATTAAAAAAAACATTGTCATTAAAATCCAAGATATGTATCATCAATGGTATTATTCATAAATGAAAAATTCGTCACTTTTAATTACTAGTTAATACGTTTACTAAATATTTGAAAACGTTGCAACATTGTATTGACAAAAGTAAATTTTACGGATTGTATGTTGCGCCATTTTTACAACGGTGGAATAAATTGAACTATTCTATTTCAAGAATCGTACACATTATAACTTAGCGCTTCAGTACAGGTGAAAAAGTAAACAAAAACGCAACCCAACATGCATATGTGAATTGCATCCGTGATACAAGCAAATACAAGCGGTTGACTATCTTTACCAATATTTCAATCAACGGTTCAGTTTAAACGTTGATTAAGAGCCAATTAAACTGTAATATAAAAGTATTTTTGATAAAAACTTCAACTGCTACTTTCTGAAATGTTAAGATTTTGACATTAGCCTTTTTAGCACTAAGCCACAGAATTATTTGCCAACTGTAAAAACCAATTTTTAGTTTTTTCAACCAAACTTACAGTTTGATTACTAGGAACGCTATTCTGTGCGTCCTTGCCGTCGCCGTCGTCGTTGTCCGTTGCAGGGTTCCCGTTGTGATTGATTAAATATGACGTGATTCTTAAGCATTTTTTAACGCTGATTCCGAATATGTCCTTCACTTTTCGATATCTCAAACAGTTTTCGGGATATTCGACTTTAAAGTTCGAAAATTTTGAAAAAAAATTTAGTTGTGAATCATATGTATTTTTCGACGCTGATTAAGAAAATCATTAGCATTTTACAATATCTCAACCAGTTTTCAAGATATTCGAACCAAACTTACAATTTTTTTGCTGTAAGTATGGTTATGAGCCGTACATTACCGACTTTTTTTATAATACTATGTTACTTAAAAGAAAGATAAACATACTAATATTTGCCTTAGTTGCTGATGATACAAACGAGGATAAAACAATTAAAGCAAGATTTATAACGAGTTCTTGTATCTATAATTTTTGTAGGTACGAAATATTAGTGTTTTCAAAGTAGACTAAATAATATCGTTTTAAATATAGCACATATTGTATAAAATAAAATGAAAAACAAAGTTTCTTAAATCACTTAATAACTTAATAAATCAAAATTAGAACAGTTGATCTATTTAACAATTTTATTTAGTTTTCTTTTTTTTTGAAAAGTTGCTGATGTTGAGCCTATTTGTAGTTGTCTGTTTAAATGTTTAATTCTAAAATACATGCGGCTCCTAAAGAATATTTGTTTAACAATTTTGTCACAATTTATATCATTAGAAAGATTAATCAAAACCTGCATGTAATTTTTGGTAATCGTAATTGTAATCGTCGTTAAATTTATTGAATATAATTTCCAATGCCTTAATGTGCTTCGTAAAATGGTCTGAAGGTTTTATTAATCCACCTTCTGAAAGCTGGTCGGTCCAAGTAGAAGTGTTGGTTAACATGGAATCACTTTCTTGAATATTAAGTCTTTTGCAGATATAGCCACTAAGATGTTCTAAGGAATCATACTTGACATCCTCCATATCTGTTTGGATGTCTTCGTCTCGTAAAAGTTCATCCTCCACCATGGTCTCTCTTGTTTGATCATCCAATACGGACAGACACTTTCCACTAAGAACCTTTGTAAGGTCTTCGGCACAAAGCGGTAAATCTGAATCATCTTCTAAGGTGTTTTCAGCGTCAGAAAGGGTAGCATAATTTCTCCCTAAAATTTGATTTCGTGGTCTATACCTAAATTCTACGGGATCTGGATGATCATAAAGTCCTCCTCTCGCCCTCATAAATCCAAAAAAGTTTTCTAAAATATCTTGATTTAAACGGTACGTTAAAATGTAATTAATTTGAGATTTTGATTTTAAGTGAGAGAACAACAGTTTTAGTGCATTGTTGGATTGCAATATTCCTGAAATGCCGAAAATATGTAGTATGTATACAAAAATTGGGTGCTCATTCGTAGTGGTCCAAAAGCATGGATTCTCAAAGTCTATCCCCAAATTTTTGTGCAACGATCTATTACTACCACCTAAATCGCTTACTACTCCACATACATAAAATTCAGCCTTTTCTAGAAAATCAATTATTTTCATCAATAGTTTCTTTGTCATAGGACAATCGAAATTAAAATAAATTGGTTGTCGCCAGCTTCCAACAAGACCCGTTATCATTACTACTTGTACGTAACTGTATGGTTTAAAAATTTCATCGTTCACTTTGTCATAACAAAATACACGGTGTACTTTCATCTCATCAAATGACAGAACACAAAGTTTCTCGAGTTGCGACATTTCAATTTTTTTAATAATATTTATAACTTGTTTTAATAAACCCGGAGTTATTTTAATTTTCCTGGTCCAACTACGAAGTGTAGATACTGCCGGAAATGGGTACCCTTGTTTAAGTAACAGTCTATAAGGTCGAGATCCTGCAAAGTAAACCGATATGGCTCGAGAAACTTCATCCACCGACCAAGTAATTCTAGTTCCAGGATTAAACAATTTGTTTATTTGCTTAAGTGTTAAAAATATTTCCAAAACTTTTTGTTGTTTTTCCAACACATCCGTCCTTTGTTTTAAAACTGTAATTGTATCTGCATCGAAATTTTCCGTATTAACGCTGTAAAAAAGTTTAAAAAAAGTTGGATAGTGCCAGTTTATCACTTAACGCAAAGTAAAAAGCAAACATGTAAAATAAAAAATAATTCTTAAAACAATACAAAATATGTTATACCCAACATATTTGCTTGTTGAGGGTGAATTAGACAAATCAATGTAAGTGTATTTTTCAGTGAAGGTTCTAATGCAATTTTATCTTCTAGTAATAAACAAATAAAAAAAAAACAATAAAAATTTATATTTTAATTACCTTACGATAAAGTTATGTCGTCGCCCCGAATGTAAAACTCTCCAAGATAAAATGCAATTTTATCGTTTAGTGTAAAAAATAACAACTAATGAATCAAAAGTAAAATTTCGCACATTTACTTTCTAAATTTTGTCTTTGTAAAAATGCAACTGAAGTGTGTAATTCTAAATTTTTCCCAAATTTTGTTTAAAATAATTAAAATTTTACAAATTTTCGTATTAATCCTTGGAAACGTAAATTTTCAATTCTTAAATACAGATCTAATGACTACGAGAAAAAAGACAAGTCCTAAATGTACAATTTTAAGTAGATTTTTGTTACAATTACAGTATTTCAAAGAATTACCCACAACCCAATTAAATGTCTACTTGCCTAGTAACAATGGTATCAATAAGGTTTTTTACCAGTGCTGATGCATTTCTTTTTTCTACTCGCTTCTCTCGGTTACCTGGTGAAGATTTTTGAGTTTTACCTTTTGGAACCAGTAAAGATGGAATTGCATCACATTTTAAGTCTTTTCCCTTTTTGCGGCAAATAATTTAATAGTTCGTATTTCAAATTTCTTTTGTAACAATCCGGTAAAAAATGTTTGGAACAAACTCTTACGGTTTTCACATTAATATCGTCTGCACGACAACAAGAAATTTTCCACAACTTGCAGGTGGTAGGATCTTTAGGGAAAGTATAAAAGCTTACACCTGGTTTTTGGGCTCCATTGTCGGAATTGCATCCGAAAATTGCACAACGCATTTTCAATAAAAAGAAAACCGGTAAAATTCAACAAAAAATGCACCGTCTTACGAAAACACACGTGCCGAATAAGCGCGGGAGAGATCTGCGTGACGTATGGCGTGACGTCACGGTAGGCTTGTCCATGAGCAATATCATACCTCACTACTCTTTATACCATGAATGCAGAGTACATGGAATTCGTAAAATGATTCGAGAGGATTCGGATGTGCACTCGCACAAGTCATAATATATTAATAAGAAATATATCTTTTTAATACCACAAATTTTTGCAATTTTCTAGTGCTATAATACCAAAACTAAATTTCAAAACAGTAAGTGACTTACGTCATTTTAACTGCCATCTACAGAAATATAATTTCTTAAAACATTCTGCAATTATTAGAATTATTTTTAAGAACACTGCAAATCAAGAAAACGCCACCCAATGTATGCTGAGAATGTGGTGTTTTACATTTTCAAGTAAATCAAGTAATTTCTTCCATTTTGGTAAGTAAGTTGTAAGATGTTTTTGACGGCTTTGTAACACAGCCGTGCTTAGTTATCAAGGGATTGTAATGTTTTCTATCAGTTGGTTCTAATTATCTTCGTTGGTGGTCCCAAAAATTAAAAATTTAAATGCATAAAAAAAACTCATAAATTAATAACAATTAGGCACTATTGAAACCTACATAAAATTTTCTGAGTTAAGATCCGTTTGCAGGCGTTTGTCTATGGCAGTTATCATTCATCACACTTTCTTTAAGTATTGGCCACATAGCAAAGCCATTTCTTTTACCAATGCAGTATGATAATAAATTAACTTCGACTTCGTTAGAAGCAGCTCAGCTATTTTAAGAATTTTTTTGTACTAACTTTCAATCTAACACATTATAAACTCGATTTATATGATACTCCCTGTTTGCATATTTCAACATATTGTTTTCTGTTGCTTAAATAACTTTTGAAGAGCTCCAGAGCTATACCCCTGACTCCATTACATTTTAATTTATTCAACATAAGGTTATGGTTGATGGAATCAAATGCCTTTGATAGATCCAAAAACACCCCACATGCAATTTTCCCACTATCAAGAGCGTCAAAGACTTTATGTACAATTTCAAATAAAGCTGTGTGTGTGCTTCTACGTTCCAAGAACCCAGGTTGGTTCTGTGCAAAGAAGCAATTTGATTTTAAAAACTTTAATAAACGGGTAAACGTAATTGCTTCGAGTATTTTACTAAAAACACTTAACCGGCTTATAGGCCTAAAATTATTTGGGGAAGATCGATTACCTTTACTTTTACAAAGCGGTCTAACAGTTGCAACTTTTAAGCACTCAGGGAACTGACCTGAACTTAATACACTATTTATAAGAACTAATAGTATATCTGCTATTATTGGAAATATTTTCATTAATAATTTAGACGAAATTCCATCAAATCCAGATGAATGAGTATTTTTAACATTCAGAATTACAGTTCTCAACTTAGTTTGGTCGACAGGATGTAAGAACAGGGAACGACCCTGATTCTCTTGGCAGACAGTAAGTGGTTGACCTTTATTGGTCTCACCAAAAGAATTAACAAAAAAATTGTTAAATTTATTTACCACGTTATTTGGATTATCAAACAACATTGTATTTTGTTTTTTCTTAAGATTGATATTATCATTAACAATTGACCAAACCGTTTTATTTTTATTACTAGATTCATTAATAACATTGCTACAGTAATCCATCTTTGCCTTCACTAAACTGTTACTGTAGTCCCTTTGAGCATCACAATATAATTTTTTATGGCTGGATTAACTTTGGCCATATAGCAATACGTAACTGAACGAAGCACTACCGA